>CM046353.1:1409150-2009150 GCA_025403435.1 Artocarpus heterophyllus
AGCTTGAAATGGCTTCAAAACAGGTTCCTTTACTTCGGTATGACTAAAATTCTTGCTCAAATGGAGGTGATGGTGGCTGATTTTTATGGCTGCCTTGAAGAAGTTCTCTAAGTATTTTGCTTCAGCAAAGAAATGAGAAGAAGAGTGTGGGAACCGTGGAAGAGAAAGGAAGAAAAGATGAAGTCTTTGAAGAGAAGTGATGGAAACAATTATAGAGGAGACATGTTGAAGCATGTCACGGAGGAAATAAAGAAAATGAGGGTCAAGAGTAGTTGGAAAAGATATCCTTATGTCTCATCTAAAGACTTTAACACACATAATGCCAATATGACATTTTTGAGATTTATTAGAAGGTCTAAGGCTTTTTAGTAATCATACTAAATAAATATAGGAGAATTTTAGAAAATTTAAAATAGATAAAAATAAATATTATAAAATAAATTTAAATGAAGCAATTTTTTTTTTATACACTAAAAATTAATTTAATTACCTCAATACCCGTTAGGAGAATAACGGGTGTCACAGCTCTACCCCCCTTAAAGAAATTTCGCCCTCGAAATTTCAATTCCAGCAATACTAGTAAAAATTTTAATTCCATTATGATTCAATTTCGAGTCTAAACCGTTAATGTTGTTTGTCCTCCAATTTAAGTCATCGTATCTCCACTTATTTACTTGCATAATAAATCTTACTCCTAAATCCCTCAATGAGAGTATTTCTGACAAGTTTCAACTTATAACACCGTATAATAGTCTAAGAATCTGATCAGGCATACATATTGACCATATCATGATTCCAGTCCTTCATTGTCCATGGACTGTGATTTACAATCACATTTAAGGAGATTGCCAGAGAAATTTATATACTTCATCTTTAGGTTCCTTTCCCTTTTTAAGTAAGGAAAAGTCAAATATATTTGATTTTATACCTCAACTAATAAACTAAAACATAATCATAAAACATATATCACAAACACTTCTATTCAAAACCATACATTAAACTTATTCATAGAGATATTAAGCGGAATCTCTGGTTGCAAACATACCCGACATATTTTTCATTAAACAGTTATCCTCATGACACAAACATTCAACCCAAATAATATATTCATATTTCATATGGAATATCCCCGTAACTGACTCTGGTACTTCCACATAATATTAACAGAATATTACACATTACAAACATGATACGGATACGTTTCGAGAGTACAAGGCACTCCGTATACCAGCTATCCATATCATGCATGCTTAGAGGATACAAAAACATCGATAAACAAAAGATCGGACCTTAAGAAGGATGCGTTTCGAGAGCATCAAGTACTCCGTATCCAGCCATCCCGGCATTAGGCTCAATGAATCTAAAAGATTGAACAACAACGTACCACAAGAAACACAGAATACAAGGCAAACGGTTATTCGTAACACACGAAATACGGACACACATGCCTACATGCCAAAGATAAAACAAAAAGATTACAGATGGAGATTCAAATCAATTGGCCGCTCCCGGCTTTCCCTTTCCCATTCAAGCTTGGATGTTGCAGTGTCGGATTCTGGATGTATGATTTGCATTTTATCTATCAATTCCTCAGCTGTTGAAGCAGTGACAAAGATTTGTCTCTCCGATTCTGTAGTGATGTTTTCTTCCACAGCGTAATCTAGAAATTTCAAAAGACCGTCATAAAAACCCTTTACGTTCAGCAGTCCCAAAGGTTTGGAATAAAAGCCCAACAATTGCCCACAAGCAACTATAAATATTTCCTCAAGAGTACCTAGACCACCAGGTAATGTTATAAAAGCATCAGAATTATAGATTATGTCTTTAAAATTTCTAGGGATACTCCTGACTCCTTCTCCCTTACCTATGGCTTCCTTACAAAGGTTTCCTTCAATTGGAATATGAGGCCAAATTCTTACATCAGTAGCGTCGCTAGACCTAGCTGCTAGTGCCATATTTACCATCATTTTTATACTACCACCCCCATAGATTATGTTAATCTTCTTGCGTGCTAGGACTTGCCCTAAGTGATTTGCAGCTTCTAAATAAGCTTTATCTTTTCCAAGGCTGGAACCACAAAAGACACAGACATTCTTTATTTTCTTCGTGGACTGGGAGGTAGACATATTTGGTTTATAGAAGTGGCTGCTTAATGTCTGCTCCACTTAGACTTCGGGTTCTACATGAGTTTTTAAAGATGAGAAATACACAAAAAGGGCTAAAGAGATAGACGAGTAGATAATGAAAAGGTAATCCAAAGATTTAAACAAAATCTTGTGCGGATAAGAAAGTAAGATAAGGTGATTGATAGTTTACAGAAAATCTGATTCACTTTTTGAAAAAGATTAGACTCTAATTGTATAACTTTTGACAATTGAGAACAATTCGACAGAAGACCCTCATGACACAACTGTAGACTTTTTGACAAATATACACCAAGTCTAGAAATTTAATATAAACGACAAATGCTGTAGAACTTTTGAAATTTGAGACACAAATCTTGAAATATCTGGATAAGCTTTTCAAAATTCAAACATATTACTGTACCGTATGTAACGTGTCTGATAAGATAATATATTTTATTATATATATATTTAAGAAAATCATAAATTAAATAAGATATTAACACTTACTGTATCAATCTAATAATCACAATTATTTCAAACACAAAAGCAAATATTCTGAGTAAAAGAAAAACACAAACTGTTGAACATCAGCTAAAACTGCTTCAAATAAGCAAAGACTAAATAACCTTTATAGAGCGATGACTTATTCCCCATCCAGTTTTCTTATGGTTTGGCAAACAGGATCTAGAAATACCATATTCCTGAGGCGTTGTCTTTCTGTATAAAATTTAGGCCAGAGTTTAAAAATAGCTCCTTGAACATATCCACTAGGGTGACCGTGGAGAGGAGGATGGATGCTATCCAAGTTCTCCTTTGAAAGTCCATCCCTACAAAACCTTATTTTATCCTCTCTATTCGTAGACATATAACCAGGTGAAGTACATTTACCGTTACAATTTTGTCTTCCACATTTGTTACAAGTGACCACGATGGCACGAGCTCTTCTTTTCATTGCACTACGACTGGTACCCGTTCCTGGTAAACCGACATCTTGACTAAAGTCACTCGGACGGATTTTCCCCTCTATCAACATTCTCACATCACAAGGGATGCCAAAACGCATAAGAATTCACAACCGAGTAATTCTAGCCTTATATTTCTTTTTGAGAATCTTTTGGGAGAGTGATGGGAAATACTTTCTCAGGTGTTGGTACTTTGGGTCCATGATGAGATGAAAGAAGAGTAAATAGAAAGGAAAAATTAAGATAGTAAATTACAGAATCCTAGAATTCCTTCTTCTTTTAGAGAAAAAGAAGAATTTCTAATGAAAAAGAAGAGGATTTGCGATTTAGAGAGAAAATAACAAATTAAGAGAGAAAAAGTGAACTCGGAGAAATAAGCTCCTATGCACAGTAAACGTATATGTAAACAATGATTAAACCACTGTATATGACACGTATAGAAACCACGTGGGAGAGACAGTGTGAATCAAACTGATTTAAGATTTAAACTAGGCCCAAATGTTCTTAGTTGAAAATGGTCAGGTTGTTTCGGGCCTTAACACATTTAGAACGAGTTAAATAACAAACATAAAATTGAAAACCAATTTGTATAAATCTTAAACCCAATTCAAAGTCCACTATAGATAAAGTTAACTATAAACAACAAATCTAATTTAACGACAACAAGGATCTTCCTGAATGATATTTAAAATCATTTCATAACAACATAATCTTCCAGCAACTCAAATAATTTTGTTTTAATCAAAACCTTATTGAACAATACATACACCCATATGTTATTCCTAATACTCAACATCTATCAATGGATTCATCATCATTACTACCAAGGGTTTAGAATGTGACTAACCTTGAAATCAATACGATTTACGTCTTTCAACGTAGACCATATCAACGAACAAAGACACTTGATGTTACTACTTAAGAAAATCTACAATCCCCACAATTCTACTTATACAATATATAATTTCCTCATATAACAAAACCTTAGGTAACCAAAAGATTCACTGATACACTTAAATACAATGTACGTAACGAAATATTCCAATTTTGAGATTCATGCATTCTAGACTTTACACAGTCTCAACAGACCAAAAGTCTAACATTTATCTCTCTCAAGATTCAATACCATGATTCCCAACTTATATCATATTCCTCAAATAAATAGAACTTTTAAGAAAAGTTATTGACACTTGTGTGCTCCATCGAATCCACACATAATCATTACTTAGGTTTGAATCAATTACGAAAAATTTGGCATATCTATGCCAAACTTTAAAATCAATAAATCAAGCCTTATATTTCTCATTGTTTTTCACGAGACAAAAGGCTTTTAAATCCTCTTATCTATACGAATTTCTCATCGTTTATACGAATTAGATATGCTTATAGATCCAAATATTATACGAATCTCTCATAAGCAATCTACTTATAAACTCATTCCATATAATTATCATTCCCTCAAAACTATTAATACTTTCCTTCTATATAATTATTGTACTCATATAACCATAAGTACTTTCATTCTATGACCTTTCCATGTTACATCCTTCTAGACTGTATAAATCAATGTGAAGGTTCATTTTGATGATGACACTGAAAATTCAGCTTCAAAACCATCTCAAAAATATATTTTTTTTAAAGTGGTGCTACACTCCCTAGGTTAACCGAACCTAGGCTCTGATACCAAAAATTCTGTAACGCCCCTATGAGGGGGTTAACAGTTTTTAATGAGATAAAATAAAAATAAATAATAAAAGTAAAACCTTAAAAATAAAATTTGCCCGGAACTTAAATGAAAACTCTCAACTCAAAAATAAAAATATAAACGATAAATAAACCACAGTTTTAAATGTAGCACCTTAAATTTAATAATATAAACTGTTGTCATCATCATTTTAACCCTCAACACATTATAATACAGTCACAGAAAGTAACAATTGATGCTTACATTATCATGAAGAACATTCTTTACAATTGAGCAGTCCCAATGTAATATAGTTACATCGCTTCCTCAACTATATTTCTCGTAGCCACCTCACACTTAGTGAGTCCTGAAAAGATATAAACATAAGGGAATGAGCAACACTATGCTCAGTAGAGAAAGCCATTACTCACCTTTAGGTTTTTATCATTACCACATTAAAATCTGCATGGTCAATAAGTCACATCATATTTCAGATTATGAGGTTTATTATGATCACATATTATGGATACCGTAGTTAATCATTACCAAGTGTCATAATTACACATTTATACAAATATTACCAATCATCATTGTTCCTAGGTATCCATGTTAAATTGAGTATCACTCAACTCATCGAAACCCAAATGGGCGCACTTGATCACCCTATAAACATTCCAAGGGTGTTCCGGTGAGGGGACATCAAGCCCCGAGTCCTCACCAAATCAATTCCTGTACAATGTGTTCTGGGACTTTCAACCCAATGAAGCGTCATCACCTTCCCCCTATTTTACCTTTTAGGGTATTCATGCCCAAGGACGTAACCGTCGCCCTTTTCATGTCTCACAATTTCTCTATATTAAATCATTATCAATAGAGTTAGTTTTCCTAACCATGCTTCTCAATTTATAACATGTGTCAATTCATTATGTTCCTCGCCGTACAATACAAGACGAGTCCATGTCATAGTTTCATATGTGATACTCATATAATATCAGTTCAACATAGATATATATATATTGCGGCAAAACAATCAATTTTAATTCTATAAAAACCTCACAAAAGATGAGTAATAGAATCCCTACCTTTCAAGCTTATCAACAATCTTTTAATCCTGGAATCAGTTAACGTTAGCTCCATACTCCCTTGATCCTAAGGCGTGCATAAGGACAATTAAAACTAAAGCACAACATACAACTACATTCATAAATAAATCATGTGTAAACTTATCTTACTAGTATGCCATTAAAGCTTTTATATAAATCTCTTTTGAATACCACAGTAAACAATTTTTGTCTTAACACAATATAAAATGTGAACAAGTAATCTATATGTTTTAGTCCCTAATAAGATTCATCAATCACTTAGGATAATATTGGAAAGGTCGCAAGACATTAAAGAATTAGGTGGTGAGCAAAGATGGGTTCTTGGTTCAGGTTAGCAGCTGGTATACCATAACAAACTGGCAGATTTACTAGTTTCCAATACAAAAATTGAATAATTCTTAGAAAATAAAATACAACTCCGATTTAGGTTTATGATAGCTCGTTAGAAAGCCTAGGATGCTACTTTTCAAATATGCAAACCAATTCATAAAATTCATTTTAATTTAATCTTAGAATTTCAAGAAATAACCACTGCCCATAGAGGTATTACAAAGTTTAACAATATAAATTTTCTGTCTAGGGCATATACACTTAGACTTCATACATATGCTCCAAAATAGCAACAAACATATACTTAGGTTTAAGAACGTAAATTTGAATAATCCTTTAGTATAAAAGAAAATTTATAAATGAAAGACTAAATTTGTTCATAAGATTCTAACCTCGGATTATGGTTAGTTGGAAGCTTGAAATGGCTTCAAAACAGGTTCCTTTACTTCGGTATGACTGAAATTCTTGCTCAAATGGAGGTGATGGTGGCTGATTTTTATGGCTGCCTTGAAGAAGTTCTCTAAGTATTTTGCTTCAGCAAAGAAATGAGAAGAAGAGTGTGGGAACCGTGGAAGAGAAAGGAAGAAAAGATGAAGTCTTTGAAGAGAAGTGATGGAAACAATTATAGAGGAGACATGTTGAAGCATGTCACGGAGGAAATAAAGAAAATGAGGGTCAAGAGTAGTTGGAAAAGATATCCTTATGTCTCATCTAAAGACTTTAACACACATAATGCCAATATGACATTTTTGAGATTTATTAGAAGGTCTAAGGCTTTTTAGTAATCATACTAAATAAATATAGGAGAATTTTAGAAAATTTAAAAATAGATAAAAATAAATATTATAAAATAAATTTAAATGAAGCAATTTTTTTTTTTATACACTAAAAATTAATTTAATTACCTCAATACCCGTTAGGAGAATAACGGGTGTCACAATAATATTTTAATCAAACAGGCTAATTCCGACTTTGCTAATATTACTTGGAAAGGTGGAGAATTTTGAAGTAATTTTTAACGGCTTGCTAATGCTTTCTAATGCTTCTTTTTAAAAAAAAAAAAAGAAAAGAGAAAAGAAAAGTTGCTTTCTTTTATTGAACTCCAAACTTTGCCAAAATTCTCCGATTAACGGCCAGCTTCAATTTTTTTCTTTTCATTTGAAACATGGCAAGCGCTAACTTATATAAACGACACAGACCAACTTTAAGCGCCAATCTTTCTTCAAGACCAAGAAATATCAGTTTCGCAAAATTCTCTCTTTTCCCTCCATTTATCTCTCAAAATTTTGAAGCTGAAATGCGATCTCGCTCTTCCCACTCCGACTCCTCCGTCACCGCCCCGATCCAAGCGATGGAAACTCTAGCCTTCCTGCAACTCCCAGTCCCTCAGGTCTCGCCCTCTCCACCAACCTCCACCTTCTCCGACCTCTTCCTCAGCTTCGGCTCCGCCTTCGATTTCCTCCTCCAAATCGACAAATTACCGGTTGAAACCGCTCTCTCCAAGTTCTTCTCCGATATTCTTCCTCAAAATTTCGACATCGGCGCTGGAGATTTTGAGGATGATGTTCTGTACGCTTCTTGTGAATTTTCCGGTTCCAGAGGCTACGAGACTGGGTTATCGGAGGTCATGCATTAGATCTGTGCTAATTTTTGCTATTTTCGTCAAACTCTGGTTTCCGATGTTTTGATGCGTCAGAATTTTGATTTTTCACTTGCTTTTGGATGAATTTTTGTTTTTGTTTTTTTTTTTAATAGCTGCGATCTTGAATTATTTGAAATTGCTTGGACTTTCTTCGGTGAAATCGATACTCCAAGTAGACACGAAGAACGCTGATAGCTATGTTCATATTTATGGGATATACTTTATGGCACGTTGGCTCAAGACAATCATTATGCTCAGTAGAGCTGAGTTACAGAGTTTCTTATCGTTTATTTATTTATTGGGCTAGAAATCGAAGTTATCTTAGTTATGGAAAAGGTCAAACTGGTTTTCAGGAAATTGTTAATCAATTTTGTCGTAGATCTTTGTTTATTTTCGTTAATATCATGGAAATTTTATTTTATCACTAAATCACTGTAAGAAATGAAAAGAAAAGAAAAGAAAGAAGAATAATGAAATCTTGAGAACATCACTAAACTCACCAAAAATATGGGAAATAAACAGAATGTAAATCATGATGTACTGTTTTGTGATGCTTTCCCTGCGAAAGTTGATATCACATGGATAGAAGTGAATTCATGAACACCGATAATAAAGAGGCAAATGAAATTTATTTTATCTCCGTTAGTCTGTTTTATTGAGGTAAAAGATGAGATCGTTCTTTGATTCTTTGGGTGAAATTAGGCTTGCATGCGCTACTTGTTAGAAAGGATTGGGAACTTTGGATCTTAATTGATATTTGTGAAGTTCTTGTGACAATTACTTGATATGTTCTGAATCAATATGTGAGTTGGGCCGTTGGATACTCATTTGCTTATGGTTTGTATTGACTTCCACCAGGAAACTAAGGTTCTCAATGAAGATAAGGAAGTGGAGAGTCAGAAAACTTCTGGATCTGAAGCTATCAGAACTGAAGTTTCAAAAGTATGAAAGCGGCATTAACAGATTATGTTCTCTTTATTTTATGTCAGGTTACTTCATGAAGCAAACTCAATTTAGTGCACAAGCGTCCTTATTTTATTGCAGAAGAGTAATAGAAGTGCAGTTGATGATAAAAGTACACAGCGATACGAAGTAACCCAATTTGAAACGCCTGAGCTTGATGTATTCATGGTAAATTTAATCCGTACAAAAATAAATGCATTTGGTTCACATCTATATTTGTTTTGTTTGGGAGTTTCCCGTTAATGTGTGTGTGTGTGTTTGCATCTTATGCAGAGAGTTTTTCTTCTTATGACGTGTTTTATCTCTTATTTGCAGGAAAATGCTTCATTTTTTGAAAACCAGGGGATCCAAATCCTTTCTAAAGCTTCAGAAATAGAAGAATGCTTGGTATCTGTTTGAACTGTCTTTGATTCAGCCATAATATTTAGTTGATTTCCTCTAATATCATTAAGCGTCAGCCTGTTATGTAGTTAACACATGGCACGTTACCTTCATTTTTTCCAACTTCAGGATGTGTATAATATTGTTGTAGTTTTCAGCTTGTAATTTCTAGACAGTAGGACACCTAATTTGTTCTTTTTCCTTTACTTTTTAATTTATACACTTTCTCGTTATAGTTGTTCTTAGCTAAGTTTCTGGTACAGTTTTACGAGGGTGACATGTTTCTGATCCCTCAGTAATAAATTTCAAGTTTGTCTTGTTAAAAAACGATCATCTTTCTGGCAGGACATGCTTAAGCCGGGGCTTGCAACTCATTATCCTTGTGAAATTAAATCGATCATACCAGTTGAGAAGATTACGTTTGAGGATCCAGTTGGGCCAAAGGATAATGTGCAAGATGATTGTTCTTTTCAGGACCAGATTCACTTTAATCATGTAACTTTCCCCATAGTAGAAGTGGACGAGATAATTATGGAGCAAATTGCTGGTTTTTCAATGGAAGAAAAGCTTCTTTCATTTTTTGAAAGTGGTGAACTGCAACTTTCTCAAAAAGATAACCTGGACATTGAAGACATGGAGCTTTGGGGTTCAAAAGTGTATGATGTATCAGGGCTTCTTTCCAATCATCATCTATCACTTCACTCTTTTGGATCTGAGCTGGGACCCCTGGAAAATTTTCTAGAAGTAGACTTGATAAGTCTGGTGGAGATTTCACAGAATAAGATAAACTCTGGAGTTCAAGGAACATCAGAATGTGATGGTTTTCTGTCGGATAAGCTAGTTGTTTATGAAGAATTTGACATTCTTGATGTAAATTCGTTGCAGACTTTTGAAGCCCTACTTAACAGACAGACAGCTCGTGAACCAGAAACTTGTGACTGGATGTTCAGTGAAGATATGAACTTTAAGGATTTCAACAAATTGGTTGTTAGCCATGAGCTTACCCTGGTAGATGACACATTCAAATCATTGCCTGTGCCTGTTATTTGTGATCATGAAAAGCTGTCATTCTATGAAATTATTGAAGGAAAGCTTGTTAATCTAAGACCACACCCCCTATCTGCTCTGGATGGAATTTACTTGGACTGGCATCTTTTTGAGGATGATAAATATAGGTTCAAAACTTATTTCCATGTAAATATTTTAAAGGATGTGTGTTCTCACAGCATCAATGATGATTGGGATTCTTTTGGTGATCAAAATGTCGTGTATGACTTTATCTTCTCTGATGATAGCTTTTATGGGTTTAGCACGGATGAAAATGGGGAATCCTTCGAATTTCTTTCTGGTGTATTTATCCCTAGTAGTAATACTGTGGCAGCTGATTCAAGCAGTAAATTCTTGCAACCAAACAAAGGAGATCAGGTGGCCAAAAAGAATTCTCAGTGGGCATCACTACTGTTCAAGCCCATTTCACAATCCAATGATCTCGATTTTTTCTTGAGTGCCCAGAAAGCTACCGTTCGAACAAATGGTGAACCAGCAATTAGGGCAGTCAATAATAATGCCAAATCTCCCAAGAATCCACTGCGTAACTCTGTTGCAGCTATATCCCAGGGAGAACAATCAATTAACATCTTAGATACGGATGAGAATGTCAAAAAGCAGAAGCTCTTCAACCGTTTATCTACGGAGGAAGAGTATGATACGATAGCTAAAGAGGCTACAGAGAAAGTAGATTCTTACAGTATGCCTTTACCAATTCCTTCCATGCCATTTTCAAAGGAGTCCAATGGAAGCATGGTTTCTTTCCCTGAAACAATAATAGTCGTTAATACACAAACTCTTGACAAGGAAATGATAGTATCCAGAAGAAGTACCTATCGAAGAATTCTTGCAATGGAGAATGAAGGGGCACAGGTTGTAGAACGTGATTCAGATTTACCTGTAGATATTGTAGTGAATTCTGCAATCTGTTTAGTGTGGTATGATTGCAGAAACATCGGAAAGAAAGCAACCAATTTGGATGAAGCTTCTTCGTGCTTACCCTTGTGCATTGAGAATATTGCAACAAATGTTTTGACCTTGCTGAGCTTCAATTTCAGTGGCTGCATAATGGTAATTCCATACTTGTTTCCCTTCCCTCTACTACTACTACTATTTCATTTTAGACAATTTATCTCTTCGTGTAAACCATATTGCAACTTAACTTTGATTTGACATAAGAGAGCCACACATCTTGTGTAAACATATTTGTTTAGAAGGTTGTCAGTATGGTTTGTTCGAATACTGTATCTCAGATTCTCTCACTATTGCCGTTTATTGGTGCACATTCCTCAAATTAAATGCAGTACAACTATTCTGTTTCTTGAGCACTTTACATTTTCTTTTGGCAGGTCTTTGAGGGAGAGGAGGGTTTCCTTTCAACTGTAATGGAATCCTCAGATGGATTCTACGCTGCAGCAGCAAGCCTGGGAATTGATGTGCAGCTGTTTTGCTCATATTCATCTGCTTTGACTGATGAAATTATTATGAGCTGCATTAGATATGCCGTACGAGATGTACATCCAAGAATGCCCGAGTCAGAAACTCTTGCAGAGTTTTTTCTTACCAAATTTCCTTCTGTTAATCCTTTGACAGCTCATGCAATATTGTCTTCAGGAGGCACGCTTATTGAGTTCCTTGAATGGTCAAATGAAAACAGGATTCGTGCAATCCAGAAATATCATGTTCCTGATGAAAGTATCACCCTATTCTGCGCTTTATGCAAGTATGGCGAGCGAGATGATTCAAGATCAATAATGACAGACTGCTCTTCTTCAGTCTCTTCTGGTGCTGACTCCAAAAACTTCAATCTAAATATTGCTTCCAAAAGAAAAAGATGGAAATACGATGGTACCCTTGATCCAGTGAGCCAATTTTCTAAAGATAGCCTGGATCTTTCTTCAGTGGCAAAGCCGTGTGATCTATTCACGTCAAAAGATCTTGAGCCAAATCATGAGCTCAGAAGGCCCAGACTTTACGGGGGCAATTTGTGTCATCAAGAACAGGGTTTGGATATGTCTGTGATAATGGATCCTTCCATTGTTCCAAAGCCACATGACTTTCAGATGTCTAAAGAACCTCCAATGTTCAACAAGATTAGACAGCCTGATTTATCTTTGAATGAAAAATTGTCAGGTCAGAAACAGCAAACAGATGTGGCTCAGTTGAAAAACTTTGATATCCATAATATTAACAGCTCTGGGTTTCTGTTCGAGGATGAAAAAGGTGAAGTCATTGACCAAACTGGATGTCCTGGATCAGGAAAGAAGTTTTCTTCTATTGCTGACCCCATAGCATTTCTGATGCCTGAGATAGAAAAGTATGCAACAAGAAAGTCTAAAACCACAAGAAGATTATCATTTGGAAGCCATCAGACTACTTTCCCAACCAGTGCTGAAATTTTCTCGGGGAACAATATCTGGAATTCTGTAGATAATCAGAGGCATAGTCTACAAGTGGGGGTCAATAATTACTCAGATACACATCTTGGAGATGATTTTTCAGTTTTAAGACACCCTGACAAGCTAGTAGAGAATCGTTTTAAAGAGAGACCTGCAGAAAAGTCCCACGGGGTACAGTTCCAAGAGGGGTCATCATGTTTTGAATTTGGAGGGACACCACTATCAAATGCACTCAACTTCTCCTGTCCTGGACAAAAATCTCCCTGGACAAAGGAATTTCTCGACAGAATAAGGGAAAAAGGCAAAAGCAGATTGCGTAATCAGCCTCTTCCTTGTGACTCCCCTGCCCCTTGTGTTGGTGGTTTGAGGAGTACATCAAAAGTTACCAAGAGAAGTCGTCCTTCTATTCTGGAGATTTTCAAGTACAAAGGAGGAAGCACTGCAAGGAGGATTTCAGAGCAAAAGAAGCAGAAGCTATGGATGCAACCATCAAGTTCATCCAAGGATGTAAAAACTTCAGCCTCGCCCCCCATTCAGCGCACGTGGACACCTCTAGATAAAAGATCACGACAGGTTGTAAAGATTTTCTGTTTGCATCATTGGAAAATTCGTTTGTATCAGTTGTGCCTCCATGTTCAATTAACTGAAGAGCTCTTTTTCACTTGACTGTTATTCTAACAAATTTTACAATCCTGATTGCAGACACTATCTTTTGCCATGAATAATGGTCAAAGCCAAACTAAGCTGGTCTGGAATAAGGGAACTCCCAATCTGAGAGGGAAGTTTCAGAAGCATATATGAATTCCAATAAGTGTTGGTAGGGAGTTTATGGATTTAGGACCAATTCATTGAAACTGCAGGTTTGTTTCTAAACTGTGTATTAGGGGAATATGTCATGGATTATACTTTTGCTTGCAAGTTTCAAAATGCAATTTTAGACGACGACTCTGGCCATCCTACAGGTTGCAAGTTCAGTATATGGTCTAAATTGTTAAGAAATTTTCAGCAGATGTGTTGCTATGTTTCAAAAGCTTACGGTTTTGTTTTTTTGTTTAACATATGGTCCTGCTCTAGCTTTTTGGAGGTTTAAATTTCCTTATTGCTGATCACCTACCAAGGTATCCATGGTATTTTTACATCATGTCATATAAGTAAATACATTACTCCATGAAAGAATAGCATTGATGATAATGATTGACTCAACATTAACGACAAAAACAATTGACACTATCCTAGATCTGAAGCTCGAATATTTCAGCAATAATTAGTTAAAAATACTGTAACTGTATTTCCCTAAATGAACTACAAAGATGAGAAAGAATCATTATTCGATACAATTTTTTTTTCCTCAACATTTGGGCCAAGCTTCCATATATTTGTCACATCCAAAATATTAGGTCGCTTCACCATTAACAATATCCAGTATTAGAATTTGGCACTGCAGAGAATGCTTGTATCCTAGTTCTTCTTTCCATTCTTGAGGTTACGCACAGTCATTACAAGTTGCTGTCTTTCACCTTCTACCTCTGCAAATCGTAGACTTATCTCTGAATATCTTCCTTCCATTTCTTTCACTTCCTTCTCCATGGATTTGTTCTTCTCCCTCAGTGATGCAACTTCCATCAGTAAGTCCGACATGTTTCTTTGTTCACTGGCATGAGAAGAAGCAATTTTAAACTCTTTCTGTGATTCCTGCTTTGCTAAAGCAAATTGTGCCTCCAAATTCTCCTTCTCTTTGTTCAATCTCTGTATCAGCCTCTCTTTCTCGAAAACCGCTTTCTTCATTCGTTCAGTTTCATTTCTCAATCTTACTTTTTCATCTTCCTCTTCAGCAATGTTGGACTTTTCAATATTGAGCCTTTCTATTTCTTCTCTTAGCATTTGAATTTCTGTTAAGAAAGCTTCATGCTTTTCTTCCTCGTGCTTTTGAGCACATTCAAGTTGCTGTGACTTATTGTTTAGCTCCAAAGAAACCTGCTCTACCTGTTTATCTTTCAGATCTATTTTGTTCATGAGCTCTTGTAATTTCACTTTTTCCTGGTCCTTATACAGCCCCAGCTCTTTTGTGGCTTTCTGGAGCTTATCTTCCAGAATTTTGTTCTGTAGACGGAGTTCAGTGGCTTCAGTCTGTGCTTTGGTCGCCTGCTTCTCCTTCTCATCAACTTTTGATAACATTTCCAAGGAAAGGCTTCTGAATTCCTCTTGAAGTCGCTCAGCTTTAATTGTGTTATTCAACCTTGTACTCTTCAAGGCTTCCTCTGCTTGGATTGCCCTCTGTTCTTGCTCAACTTTGGCACGTTTGATGGCATCCATTTCATCTTCAAATCCCTTGGCCTGCTTCTCCAGCTCTTTCTCCAAAGCTTTGACTTGACCTTCAAGTTCATTAATAGAGATCAAAGCTTCTGCAAATTCTCGTGCTTGTTTCTTAATTGTTTCTTCTAATCTCTCGACCTGAGATTCAAGGTCATCTATAGTTGCTATATTATCTGCACATTCATTTTCCAGTTTCATCTGCTCTTCTTGAGTTTGCTTCAACTTTAAAGACGTGTCATAGCTATCCTGCTTCAAAAGGTCATGGTTCAAAGTAAGCTGTTTCATCCGCATGTTTTGCTTTTCCCTCTCTTCCTTGTACATCTCCATTTCACTTTGCAAATCTCTGATCTTGGCCTTCAAAAGCTCTACTTCTTCAGCATCATTGTGCCTCTTAGCATGTTCTTCTTTTGATTGTCGGTAGGCAGTTTTTGCATTTTCTACCTTCCTTGAAAGATCAGATATTTCAATATTTTTTCGCTCCACCAAATCTTCAAGATCCCTCACCACCAGGGTCAACTCAGCGTTTAAGTCTTGTGTCTCCTGCAGTTGCAACTGAAGATTGACACTTAGTTTCTTTTCTTGATTAAGCTCCTCCCTTATTGCTTCTAACTGAGCTCTCACAGTTTGCAGTCTTTTTGGAGCCTCTGTCTCATCAGCAGTCTTGTGCAATGACTTAAGTTGTTCACACTCCAATTTGAATTGGTCTCTCTCCTCTTTGAGACTACTAATTTGTCTTGATAGATTCTGTCCTTGTTTGGTCTCCTTCTCAATATGTCTCCGAAGAGACTGTATTTCAAGTTCTGAAAGTTCCGCCTGCCTCATCAATATAGTAATTTCATTTTGGAGTTTTACAATGGAATCATTTGAAGCCTCTTTCAATCGTTCTCTTGGATGGTTGTCTTCCAGGCTGCTCAGTGATGCAAGTAAGCTGTCATCTGAAGCAGAATCTACCGACCAGTTCAATTGACGTCTATTTTGCATCTTATTATTTGTCACTGAGGCATCAGCCGCTCCCTTCTGAGGCATGGGTTTTGTTTTGAAGGGTGAGAGGAAGTTGGCAGCATCCTGCTCTGCGGTCGTCATTTCATTAAAGCTTCCGTGCTCTTCTTTCTGTAATAAGTTTCCATCCTGCGAAACAACCAAGAAGACATTCAGAAGAGGTCTCTATTTCTTCGAATTTGGGGTTTCAGCTATAAAATAACTATCTCAAAATTACATGTTATAAGAGATCTTACTTCACTAAAACTCAGGTTGTTGCCATCTGTGTCCCATGTGCCTTCTCGGCTCTCCAAGCTTCCATTCTTGAGAAGTCTATGTGCTCCATTTTCCTCTCTGAGATTAAAACTCTACATTTATCAGTAACTAGCAGTAGAAAAAAGGAGAAAGACAACAAAATAAGAAAAAGAAAGTAATGATGAACAAAGAGTAACAGACTATTAATTTCTATTCATCACCTTTCATCATCAGCTCCCAGCATCCTTTGAATCGTCACCTGTCTTAACAATGTCGTTATGTGTGAGGGAACCGTGGCAGGTGTTCAAATTTATAGAGATGAAATTTATAAGATATTTTCAAAAGGAAACAAAATGAACAAGAGACACAATAATGTTAAATTCTGAGATATATATACGTGTGTGTCGTTTTCTACTTGTCTAAGCATCCAAAGGATAGAGAAAGGGTACTGACATGTAATACTGCACCAGAATTGGCAAATTTAAGAGGCAGAGAGACAGTCAATGGTTCAGTTTCCGCTGCAAAGTCAGAGAAATCGATGGATGCTTCTCCGAGATAGCCAGATTTTGACGATCCCTGCAAGAACCCGTTAAAATTAGAAGTTACAGAGAAAAAAAGGAAAAAATAAAAAAAAAAGCCCGCATCAAGGGAGAGGCTGGAGATGGTTGGACTGCGCCTTACAGTTGAAACAATAAAGTGGTAAATTTTCTCGTTGATCTTTCCTGTTTTTGTTTCCATTACTAGTTTCACTGGTTCATACACAGGATTCTCCCATGTACAGGTTCCATCCTGAACTGCAACTTTCTCTAACTTCACCGACGGCTTTCCAACGTCCTCAGGCACCAGTGATATCATCACCGCAGGTTTTTTCAACTTGGGCACCTGAAAATCCAAAGGAAAACAACATATGAATTTGTGCCCTTTAGAATTTTTTTCATCACCAAGTCACATTCTAGTATGAAAATTTGTCTTAGCTCAAACTCATTTAAAATGCCAAAAATTCAAACTTCCTCTCAAAATTAGTGAAAACCCATTTAGAGCAAGAAGAAAAAGGGGCCACTTCTGGGAATATAAGAAAGATTACCTGAGTAACATGAAACTGCAATTTGAATACGGCTTTGATCTTGTTTTTCTTGTTCCATGACTTAAACATGTTTATCTGTCTTGTAATTACTTCGGATCTTGGAAATTTTTTTTGTCCCAAAGCTTCACTCACTGCTCTGCTACTTCCTTGAACAATGCTGCATCTCAGGCCTTCTCTTTGTAACTAGTTTGTGGCGTAATTACGGTAGAACCAAACAAAACTTTGTCTTTCTAACCTTGCGAAAGAAAAGAATATTTTCAAAGTAACAAAAAGGAGTGAACCAATTATATATTTTATTCTTTCCTCTTTCCGAAATACAGTAGATGGTGCTCTTAGAGGTGAGTAGAGAAATAATGCAGGAAGATGGTTATGTCAAAGGAAAACAATTGAGAAGCTTCTCTTTTGTTTGTTTGATATAAACAGACTGGTATTAAATGTCAATGAACATCACTGAATGACTTGCTTCTTACCTCTTTTTTTTTTATAAAAAAAAAAGAAAATAAAATACGCTACCGTTCAACTTTTTCCTTTCGTCAAGGCACTATTTTCGGAATAGAAAATTACATAAACAACCCTGGACTTCATTGATGGAACTTCGTCGGTCATGTCAGGGCTCAAAAAGATGGCTTTCTTTTTCCAAAGATTATAGAATTCAAAAGGTGCCCCTGTTTGTTTTGAGATTGATTCTCTATTTTCATAGTGCGTCTTTTTTTTCTTTTCCGTCAAACATATAAAATTCTGTAGCAGCTTAATACACATCTGTAGTATCAAACACAGTTGGCTTATGGCATTCACAATAATTAAACTATGATTTGATTAAGAAAAGAAGTCTTTAGAGCACTCAAAAAAAAAAAAGTTTAAACGCACAGGCTTATAGATTTATGTGTCGTATTAAGAATTATTGTCATAATCGTTTTTTTTTTTTTTTGCTGAAGAATTATTTCTTCAAATTATGGGGACCAAACTACTTTATCATCATTCTTAAAAAATAAGACTTTATCATCTACAGCTTTAACATTTTTTTTTCTTGGCCTGAACTCATCATCCACAGCTTTGTTGCATGAGCGACACAGCCTCATCATGTCCCTTCCAGCATTGAAAAAAATGCAAAATGCTTAAAGATATTACTTTTTATGTCTAAGTGCATGATTAGCTGTCAAACACCAAGCCAAATGGCCTATAAAATAATTGCGGCAGCACATTGGAGCATGTTCTTTGTTTTTTACACTTCCCATGAAATTTCTCTAATATATTGTCTGTGTATAAAAAGTCCTGCGTCTTCTTTGGGCGACCATTTTTTTGTTGGTTTTGGAAATGTGAATAAAGTTTACGGTTTGCCAAAACAATTTTCCTTTTTAATGCCATTAATTGAGAAAGAGATAAAGTTTCTGAATTCTTTTCCTAAGTAAATTAATGAACATACAAATAAATGAAATTCATGACCCTCCAAAAAAAACCCACTCAAGTCTAGTCACCAATCAATTTTCTGATAATATTAAGCCGAAATAATGCCCCACTTTTAATCTTGTTAATTAAGAAAGAAGTAAATTCTCTGAATTTTTTTCTAAGTAAATTAATGAACATACAAATAATTGAAATTTATGACCCAAAAGAAGACCCACTGAAGTACTATAGGTCACAGATCGATTTCCTAACAATATCAAGCTATTTTTCAATTTTCAATTTTTGGAGGCTTTAGAGGCCATTGTGTTGGATCTGAGGGTTATTCCATCATTATCTTGGAGGGTAGAAATGATGGAGAAAAGTGCTATGTCAGGCGTAGACAGGCCATTTAAAGATTTTAAAGAGTATATTTAACTAAAGTTTGAAATCATTATTTAGTACTTCAATCTTGTGTTATTTTCTACAAAAATAAACTTGCTTACTTACATTGGTTTTCCTTTTCTTTTTGGGCAATTTTCTTGTAGATACTAAAAAATAACTTATCTAAAGATATTTGTCTTTCGGTCATCAAATCTATCAAAATCTATTGTAAAAAGGCTTTTTTTTTTTAATATAGACACAACATAGTTGATCTTGTCTTATTATTAACTAAGGAGATTGGTCTTTATTTGATACAGAAATAATATGTAATTTCCTTGTGTTGTACAGAAGACTAGAAAAAAGTCATACATGGGTTAGTAAATGCTAGTTGTTTTTGGCTGAGTTGGTAAAGGGTAGTTAGGTGACTTTTCTTCCCCATGCCTTTAAGACATGGAACGAACCAGCACCGCCCAAGGAAATGGTCCATAACCCAAATGTCTTTATCAGAAGTGTCTCGAGTCCTACGCACACCCGCCGCAATGAATATTGGAGTCTCCTGTTTGTTGGCTAAATCCTTTCTGGTGAACCACGTTGCTTCACCAATCACTTCCTCAAAGAAATTAGACGTAGCATGTCTCCTTCACGCATAGTCCGTAGAATAGTTTGACAATTTGAAAAGTAAACTTGGATAAGTTTCTAAAACTTGATAGACAATAACCCCTTTGTGCGGCGTGGCAACGCCTGACAGGAGAATGCTTATACTACGGAACTGTATTTTGTGTCCTGCATTTTTCAGACCAAGAGTTCCTGCATTATTAGGAGTCGCACGATCTAAGTTTTAGTTTACTCATCCTGCCAATTTGCTTTACTTAGCCACAACCAAGAAAATAAAAATAAGAATAAAAATAAATAATAAATAATAATAACAATTAATAAATAAATAAATAATCAAAATTGCCAACTTGCTTATTTACGATCGATGGGATCTTAGGCTGGCGCAGTGTCACTGCAAAGTTTCATGATGCGATCATTAGAATATTAGTTAACAGGAATATGAAATGTTTTAAGTAACCAAGTCCTAATTTAACTACGTCTATCGTTAACAAAAAAAAAGGTCCATGTGGGGAGGGAAGGTTCTTCAATTTAATATTGGGATTTCTATACAAGCGGTCGTTGTGCATCCACAACTATTAATTTCTGTTTTCTTTAAAAGTAGACGAGTTGAAGTGTTTAAACCTCTAAATAAATGAAGGAAAACTATGCTTTAGGATAGCCTTTTTTTTCCCTACGATAAGGTAGAACCAAAATCAATGCCCATAAACGTATTGCTCATAGAACTACGTTTGATCAAATTCCCTTTTGAAGTTTTATAATAAAGGTACCTATATTTTTATGAAAAGTATACCTTCTTAAATATTTTTGACAATAACAAAAAAAATAAAAACTAAAAACTAAAAAAACATAGATGGGGGGTGTTCGGTTTGCCCTTTGTGTGTTGGGTGCGCAAGGGTCGGGGTAGGGCCATTGCACTCCCTGTCACCGCCGTGGGGATGGGATTGTAGAATAAAAGGTTATTTTTGTCATAAAACTCATGTTTTGATAAAGAATAAAGGTTTTTTTTTTTGTAATTATTTTTATTGATTAGGCTAGAATTCAGTAAGATGGAGAGCATGCAAACCTTGATTAAGATTTAACAATAATACTTGATTGGTAAAAAAAAAAAAGTGTGGCATATTGAAGAATTATTTTTGAAGTAAAAGAATACCACTTTTAGGGTTTTTTTTATAAAGGTTTAACTTAATGTATAGTTAAAAGTCGTATGAGTAAATAACTATACTTTTTTGCTAGTATTTAGTCTTATTTAGACTAGTATTTCAGGTGAATTAGAGGTTATACAAAATTTGTAATAAGCTTAAGCCTAATTTACACAAAATTACACGAGTGAATGACTAGATTTCAAAAATGATATCTAACCTAATTTATATGTGGAACTTCTCATAAAAAATAAACAAAAATGAACCTCACGAATTAAACTTTCTAGCGCTTATAGACAATTGTGCATGTAGTTACTGGGCAGCATAGAGGAATATTGTTTTTAGAGAATTGGTACTTGAATATAGCAATCTTACGAAAATTTTGAGCATAATAATTGTACTTTTACTCAGTGCATGTGCTGGTAGCTAATACGCTTTGTTGGTATTCTTTTTTTTTTAATTTTGATTATAGAACCCATAATTTATATTATGTCCGTTTATTTAATAGGTTGGAATTACAGTTTAAATTATTTTCTTATAATATTTTTTCTTGTAAAAATTTAATTTTTATATAAATTTTTTTATTGAAACTTATCAACCAAACATGCTAAATATCTCTTTTAAAGTGTTATACGTAGCGGGGGCCACCAGTCGCCGCGGCCATAGCTTGCACTAGCCTATTAACATTGACTATCAGGCTTTTAGGCCCAAACCAGATTTGTGGGTTTGAAGTGTGAATCCATATCCGGCAGATTGCAGAAAGGGAAGCCTGTTAGGCTGTTGGGCCGTTGGGCCGTTGGGCTTGAAGTCAGAATATTGGTGGAGCTGGTAATCCCACTTCCAGGGGTCATTTCAATACTGTTGTTTTCACTTGCGGATAAGGAGCCACTGAGTTTGCTTATCCAAACAAAACAAATAAAGAAAACATAAAGGGAGCCACTGAGTCGAAGAACTCAATAGAAAAAGATTTCTTATATGTATCACTGTAAAATCTAGATTAATGAGACAAATGATCCGATTTATGTTATTGAATTAAAATGCGATTTCTGTTTGTAAATATTTTACATATTTTTTAAAATATTATCTTTAAAATAATTATTATATAATCATATAATACAAAATATGATCATTAAAATAATTATATTGTAATTAAAAATATTTTAAAGATATTTTAAATTTTGCATTGAATTTCAATTTTATAACAATAATTTAGCCATTTATTGTAATTTGTGTGTAAAATCGTGGTGTTTCTAAGTTCACTCCAGTTGCCTTGCAAGCTAGACTTGGTTCAATTAAGAGAGGTTTTTTTAAGTTAAAAAAAAAAAAAAAAACTCTCTTGGCAATATATAATTTCCGGAGAGGTATTTTCTGATGTGGTTTTGTTTTGTGTATGTTCCAAATGTTTTGACACCGCTTTCTGGCGACTTCTCAGCCCCAAACGTTGGACTTATGCTAAGCGATCATTTTACAAGAAATATAGACTGTTGGAAGGTACTAAAAACGATCATTTTACAAGAAAGTTGACTGTTGGAAAGTACTCCATCACGCGAAGCGCAAGTCTGAGACGGACGAATGAAATAACCACCAGGAAAATGCACACAAGAACAAAGTAATAATAAGATAAAAAGAACTTGGACGTAATTACGGGTAAGGTTGGGGCATAGTGGGTCCCGTACAGCTCATTTACAATTCTTTTGTCAGCCATGACTTAAGCTGAAAGAGTCGATCAGATAGACATGATTCTCTAATTAATGTACTCCCAAGCAGGAAAAGATAATTATAACGTTGTGTTTTGGCCTTTAATCATGTCAATTAATCTCTGATCAGACTCTCTCCCTTGCAGGCGGAGACATTATGATGTTTTATAATACTCCCGTATGCAGTGAATCTTTTTACTTTTGGTACAGTTGGATATAGTTTTATTTCAACCACGTAATTATGGTCTGAAAGTTTATAAACATTCAACATCTTAAGATTATAAGCAATTTCTTTTTTGAAACATAAGATTAAGCAATTCAAATTTAGTTGTACGATCCTTTTTTTTTGTAAAATTATGTGATAGAAGTAATATATGAAAGAAATCTCATTAATAAATACAGTTGTGAGCTCTGAGATCAAATTAAGCTAGAAAAAAAAAAAAGATATGACAATTAATTTACTATAATTTGATAAAATTTTGACAGTTAAAAATGTGCTTGTGCTTAATAGGTTACTTCTTTTACTTGTTTATTCTAACAATTGTTTCAAAAGAATTCTTACAGTTGAGAATATAATTTTACTCTATTAATTGAGAAAATATTTTAACTATTAGATTAATTTTTTAACAATCTAGCTTATAATTAAATATAATTTTATACTATGTATTATAAATTTTAATATAAATAATCACATATCATATCGTTAAAAGATTAATTGAAAGGACTAAAACATCAAACATTACCCATGGTATAAAATGACCTTTAATGGTACCATAAGAAGTCCTTTGTTTCAAAGATCGTGGCTAACATAACAAGGAAAGGAAAAAAGGACAAAGAAACGTGAATGGTGGGCCCAAGCAGAAATTTTCAAACGAAGGGTACACAAGAGGACACGATATGGGCCCTAAGGCCATGAGAGCTATCTACAACAAAATTCCACGTGGACCCCATCTTTTATCATGATTTCGATGTTCATCGCACGGTGAAGAATACTTGGAATGACCGGTGTAAACTTCAATGACATGTGATTGATACGTACATATTTAATAGAGACCTTTTAAAAAAAAAGAAAAAGAAAAAAAGGAAAAGGTGTCGTCTTTCTTATATAATTGAGTTGGTTTCGAAAGATTGAGAAAAAAAGGGGACGAGAAGAGAGACGAACACAACAGAACAGAAGAAAGGGAAGAGAAGAGAGAGATCATGGCGTTAAGGGTATCAGCTACGCCGTTCACGTTTGTGGTACACGCGCTGGGGCTGGTGGGTTTTATTCTTGTTCTGGTTTGGACCATTCACTTCAGAGGAGGCTTGGCTTGGGAAGACTCCAACAAGAATCTCATCTTCAATGTAAGTTTCTCACTCTTTAATCAATTTTAACTTCTGGGTATTTTATATACTAGTTATTAATCTATAATTTGCTGCATATTCTGATTGTTTTACCTGACTGGTCATTGGGTTGTGATTATCTCACAAGTATAATACTTTCCTGGTTTGTGTTCTTGACCGTGAAGATTTTTGATTCTTTGTTCTGAACTTTCATGGGGTGGTTTTTGTTTCCTTTAAGATCCACGTATGTGGACCATTTTCTTTTCTGGTTCGATGATCTGGTGCGTCCTTTTTAGAAAAAAGTTTGCCTAAAGTGAAGTTCTGGACTTTTTATTTTAGGAATGTCTATTTAATTGATGAAAAAATTTCACTGTAAAGTGGTTTTTCTCTACTTGGCGAGTATTGATTCTGTTCTCGAGAAGCTACTTTCTTATACTCTTTCTTACTTTCTTACTCTTTGTGCTTTTTCACGTGGAGAATTCACTATCTTATTTTTTTAAAATAATAATTTATTATATTAGAAGATTTATAATTGAAAAAATGTAAAAAAAAGTGAAAAAAAAGAGTATTGATAGCACTCCTTTGTGTTTTTTGTTTTCGTTGTTGATGTGGCATTGGATGCCACTCCAATATTTCACCCGGACTAATAATCTAATATTAATTCCCACCCACCCAAAAAATTGGGTTTCCAGGCTGTTAGGCAGAGTCATTGGCAAATGGCAATTACAGAATTGGTTATTGGCTAGATATATATATATATATATCTATATATATCTATATGTAAAATAGATAAAGATATATTTCAATTTTTTAACTTTATATGAATGTATATGATGCTTATGACACCATTTTCTGATCATTTCATAGACTTTTAATTCAACCAAATAGAAAAGGCCAAGAGAATTAAAAGCGATTTCCAAATCTATGGGGCAGGAAATATTGCCACCTAATTCTAGCTAGAGTATTGTTTCGTAAAAAAAAAAAAAAAGAACTAGAGTATTTTTTTAGAATTGTATTCGATGTTAAAGTTACAGTTTTACCGAGCCGCCTGTAACCTACTAGTGTATAAATTCTACTAGCCTTAGCTACCCTTTACACTGCAAAAACAGTACTTCAAATAGTCTTTTTATTGTTTACAGCAGTTTGGACCTGCCCTTTTTTCTCGGGAAAAAAAAAAGGACCAACCCTTTTATAAGCGTTCCTACTTTTTAAACTCGTTAATTTGTATTATTCCTTGATTTTTTTTATAGGATTATTCCTTGAGATAGCCAGTGGTCGCAAAATATCACCGGGTCTAGAACTTGACATAGGGATTTTCCCCCCTTGAGAATATTTTTGTCACTTTTTAATTGTCAAGTCGTAGTTTAGAAGTATCCACCCATCAATCTTGAATCTTATAATTAATATCTGCCTCACGACGGGGCATGGACATGTCTATCCATTTTGGAGTTTTCTGGGATGATCGTTACTCGCTCATGTCGCTTCCATATTGTGGTGCCAAATATGGGATTAGACCTACTTTGTGTTTGAAAGCTTAACAACAGCAAGAGCAATGATAATAACGATAAAAGTCATTTTGAGTTTCATCATTTTCTGATAGGGAATCTCCGGGTTCATTTGTGGTCTGTGGATTGTAATTGCTTATAATCTCTCAATTTTGATTGGTGCCTGGTGAAAGACGAGAAGCAAAATATTTTGTGATTAAAAAAGATCATGACCCGAATCTTTTCTCTTTGCTTACAAGCGATATTATGTATTAAATTGTTTTTTTATTTAATGAATGAAATAATTTGGTCAATTTGCTTTTTGTTTTTAATTATTTATGTATCAAGAACTTTTATGAAATGTCGTGGAAAAGAAAAGCGCTTTATGAAATGTGAAGTGTCGATTCTTCAAACAATGAAGGTCATAATCAATTAAGTAAAGCAGTACCACTCAACCTATGATCTTTGATTTAAATTTAAATATTAGATATCTAATTAAACAGAATCTTGGTCGAATCCAGGAAGTGATGATGTCTAAACCATGAACCATGATATTTTTTTAAAAAGTCCTTTTATGAAAAAGAATCGAAAACAAGAGTTCTTTTTCTCCAAAAAAAAGAAGTTCTTTGCTTTAGCTGTTAAGACAGCAGATAAAGTCGAAAACAACTTGGGAGTTGCATTCAACAATATCCCTTTTATATAGCTTCTGTAAGATGATTAATTTTTGTGAATCTCACATTCCCTTTAATGTCCAATTTTGACAGCTCCATCCTGTTTTCATGCTTATTGGCTTCATTGTCTTGGGTGGTGAAGGTAAGTTGTCTGACATTTCATTTGTTTTTTTCTTTTCCTTCAAGTTTTAAGCATGTTCTTCTTTTCAAGTTAATAACATATATATTTTTTTGCAGCTATTATTAGTTATAAATCACTTCCATTGAGTAAGGATCTTAAGAAATTAATACACCTGATTCTCCATGCAATTGCATTAGTACTGGGCATTGTGGGAATATACACAGCATTCAAGTACCACAACGAGAGTGGGATTGCCAATCTCTACAGTTTGCACTCCTGGTTTGGCACTGGCGTTATTGTGCTCTATGCTATTCAGGTAATTTTTTTCATCTGTATTTTGAATTTGACGATTTCCAAATTTTGACCAACAATCGTTTATTTTTTAGAAATGTTCTAGCAATATGTTTAAAATGCTCGTTGCAAGAGAATGGAAGGCATATCATCTTTATCTTGAGGAATTCAGAGAGTAATTAAAGAGAACTTTTTTCTTATTGTGTTTGGTATGGTTTCCTTTATTTAGTATCCTGAAAGAACCAAAACTAAAATCTTGTGAAGGACTTATTTTGAATCCATTACCCAATTCTTCTCTAATCCCTCCCAACAGAGAACTATAAAGAATTGAGATCCATCTACTAATAAGGCCTAAAAGTCACCCGGTGGGTGACTATGACTATGGCCACCCTTATCCAACACCCGTAGTTTTTATTTTTTTCATGTCCCCAGAATGGCTATAATCTCATGCAAATTGTGAAACATATTTTTGGATAACAAAAACCTTATTCCATAATTTGTCTAAATATGGAAAAACATAGAAGAAATTTTTGTAATTGCCATATTTTGAAACTTATTTTTTATAAATAAACACGTGTTTAAATGTCGCTTATGTCCCTTACCTTCACATGACTTCTATCTCCCTTTGTTTCCAACTTCGTGCACACTTACTAAGATACCTATTTACATTATATTTATCTTATTCTTACAATATGAGCCACATGGATACGTGGCTCTTACATATATACATATTTACAGTAATACCCTTACAGCACCAGGGTACAGGGTATCGTAATTAGAGTATTAGGATATATGAGTGATAGTATCATATAAATAAAGACTTATTTTAAAAGTGTCGCATAACGTGTCGCATAACATGTAATTTTCTCAAAATGTTACCATTTGCAGTGGCTATATGGATTCTTGACCTTCTTCTTCCCTGGAGGCTCTGAGTCACTTAGGAGGGAGTCTCTCCCATGGCATGTGGTGTTTGGGACTTTTGTCTACATATTGGCCGTGGCCACAGCTTCATTGGGCTTTTTGGAGAAGCTCACATTCCTTGAGAATTCGGGCCTTGACAAATACGGATCCGAGGCCTTCCTTGTCAACTTCACCGCAATTCTCACTGTTTTATTTGGGGCCTTTGTTTTATTGTGTGTCGTTTCTCAGGATCCATCTTCTGCAGATGACCATAGCTATTCAGCTCTTTGAAAATACGTAGTCCTTAATTTATGCATTTTGTCTTGGTCTGTGAGGGGCTTTTAATTTAATCACCAGCTAGACAAATGTAAAAGGGATATATTTATCTGCTACTTTGTATTTGTAAACTGGACATAATGTGACTGTTTGTACGTATTTGGAGTGTAAATGGATCGTCCAATTTACTTTGTTATATAAAGTTATTTAACTTACTTTTATGATAAGAAATTTGTACCAGTATTTCATTTCTACATGTTAATTTTTAATAGCAGCATCTTATATTCGACAGAAAATTATGAAAATGTGGCATCGCGTATCTATTACATTGTTAATCCTTTTTTTTAATTTATTGTTTAAATAAGTTATAATATCTTCTCACATGGCGCCACTAGGGGGTAAAATCGTCTCTTTTTTTGCGAGTATATTATATATACCTGGGGGTTTTGTTAACAAGGAAGAGGCCTACCTTGCCAAATTTACCAAAAAAGAATATTAAATTTGGTTACTTTTCAAAACATGAAAGCAGATAAGAGAAGACATCACTTGGAAATCATTACCAACTAACAGTTGTTTCACAAAACAATAGCAACTGGAACAATGAAACCAAATTGTTGTTAACCTCCCGAGTATATCTCATTGATGTTCTTGGTACGGATTACTATTATTTTGGTATGCTGTGTTTTAAAAAAAAATTTGAAAAATATCAAAACAGTACTTTGTTGTTTTCACAAATATTATTTTGGTTCTACGAGTTAATCTTTTTTGACGTGAAATTTCCTTTTTACTCTTTACTAATTTTGTAAAACTATGATTGAATATCAAAATAAAAAGGTTAAACAAAACTTATAAAAAAAGCATATATGTAAATTTATTCATTTTTCTGTATTGTTTGTATTTATTTCTCTTTTTATAGTGTAACAAAATAATTCGGGATTCATTAATAAAAGGGTAAATTTAAAATTTTATGTCGCAAAATACATACTCATGATACTAAAAATAATATTTTTAAAAACTAAAACACACCATTTTTATATTTTTTTAAACAACAAAATATCAATGTAATGATTCTTTAAAATGCAGTCACGAAAATGGTTGAACCTTGATTACAAACCAATGTGTAACAACAAAATTATAAAAGTAAAGGCAGTAAGTAAACCAAAAAGACAAAATTAATTATAAGGCAAACGACAATACATTTATAAAACAAAAAAGAGAGAGACAACACCGGCAAGTAGAGAACATTAGTAAACAGAGATCAACGACTGAGCGACTGCATCCGGACGTTTATATTAACCTACAAGCTTATAATTTTATTACTTATAAAATTATAATCTATAATTTAATATGTAATATATATTTTAAATTAAGTTTTACTATTTTATTAACGCCAGGTTATAACATAGGATTTCTTTACATGCAGCTATAAGATACTAAAAATGGGTAAAAATCATATTTATTCGAAGCCGAAAAAAGGAGAAGGGCAAAAAACAGTTGATATCCTTGTAGCAAAATTTTGGCCCATGCTGATGTAAGCCACACATGAGAGAGCCTTAAGGAACACCACGTGGCACCGATGCTGAACTTTCTCCAACAGCCGACAAGACTTGCCTGTCTTGTCTGCCGCGTTGTAACTTGTAACTGCCTATAAGCGGTAACAGAATTGTTTTCTTTCTTTTTTGTTTTTATGTTCTTGACCCACAAATATCTATTTCACTTGTTTGTTTCTGTTTCGTAATTTCGGCACCACTTCATCAAACCTTTAAGCTAGAACCCTTTTTTTTGTCCCCCTGAAAATACTAGGACGGGATTTTATAAGATTCTTTTTTTTTTTTTTAAAGAATCATCCACATATGACAACCTATAAATTAATAAAATATTCTGCACGCAAAGATTGAGCCCTTGATTGTACCTGAAATAAAAAAAAAATTCCCAAAAATTGAGCCCTTTATTTTTCTTGTGAACAATTGTATAAATTAATAAAATGTTTTGCACACAAAGATTGAGCCCTTTACTGTTCCTTAAATCAAACAAAAAAAACCAAAAGATTGAGCACTTTTGGTGTATTTGTTTGAGTTTTTAAATCACAGTTTGAATCATTTTGCTACAGTAGTTTCTCTCATAAAAATTTAAATCTTCATTCAAATACTCTATTCAAATACTCGTACTAAATACGCCTTTTATTTTCTTGTGATAATGCTCGCTTTAGTCTTTATTTTTGTTGTGAAAATTCTCACTTTCTTTCTCTTTATTTATTCTCTGTTCATTGAAATGACATTAACGGATAAACTTTGATAAATGAAACGCAATGTCAAAGTATCTTATCTAATATAAGACTTTATGTGATATATTATGGAAAATGCATATTTCAAAGGCACGTGTGAGGTTTGCATTTCTTTGATAAGTAGTGCACGTGTAAGATTCATTAGGTGGCTGGTCAATTTGTGATTGATAGTTTGGTTAAGTTTTCATTGTTTCCCTCATTCCTTCGGAGAAAAAGGTATTATTCTGACCTAATTGGAGTCAAGCGCAACTTTTTGATTTTCTGTTTCAAGAGTGGAAATGCTTGAAGAAAATTTATTGCTTTCTTTCCGATTCTTTTTCCTATGAAGAAACTTTCGCAAATAGCAAGGCTTTGGCAACATAGCGAGGCTTCAATTACTTTCAAACTCTCTTTTGTGGCTGTCCTAATGCTAGCTAAGGGTTCTCACATAACAATACATGCATATATATATATATATATATATTCATTCAATTGAAGATGTATTTTAGAAAAATAGAAACGTACTAACCCTTTGGTGGAAAGAAGCAAACTATAATAGTTTAGAACGAAAAAAGGCGCTTGAATAGCTCAATATATACCTCTAATTAGCTTCCTTTTTTTCTTTCTTTAGACAAATAATTTCCCAAATGGTCTACATATTGCAAAGGTTTAGGTCCTAAAAATATCTCCAACGTAAATGTCAATACCAATATTATATTTGGTACAAAAAAATTATATAAATAACATATGTAATATTTTCTATTTTATTTTGTAATCTAACATATCATGCTATTTTAAATTTTATTATTTTTTGTTATAATTATTAATTATGCTAAGCGATCATTTTACAAGAAAGATGGACTGTTGGAAAGTACTAGAACGATTGTTTTGCAAGAAAGTTCACTGTTGAAAAGTCCTCCATATTCGAAGCGCAAATCTGAGAAGGACGAATGAAATTGTCGCTAGGAAAATGCACACACGGTGTTTAATAGTTGAGAACCTTGGACCTCAAGGAGAAGAACAAAGTAATAATAAGATAAAAAGAACTTGGACGTAATTACAGGTAAGGTTGGGGCAACTTCAGCTGAAAGAGGTGATCACATAGACACGATTCTCTAATTAATGTACTCCCATGAAAAGATAATTATAATGTTGTGCATTTGCCTTTAATCATTTCAATTAATCTCTGATCAGACTCTCTCCCTTGCAAGTGGAGACATTATGATGTTTTACAATACTCCCATACGTAGGGAATCTTTTCACCTTTTGATAGAATTTAGTGTAGTTTTGTCGTTAGACTATGTCTATAATCACGTAATTATGCTCTGGCAGTTTATAAACATTCAAATATCTTAAGATTGTACGCAAATTTTTTTTTTTGAAAAATAAGATTAAGCAATTGAAATGTCATTGTGTGAACCTTTTTTTTTTTGGGTAAAATTCTGTGATTGAAGTAAAATATGAAAGAAATCTCATTAATAAATACGGAGATCAGATTTAGCTAGAAAGAAAAAGATATGACAATATAATTTAATAAATTTTTGACAGTAAAACGTGCTTGTGCTTAATAGGCTGATTCTTTTACTCATTTAATAAAGAAGATAATTTGCTCTATTGGTAGAGAAAATATTTTATTAACAGTCTAACTTATGATTAAAAACAACTTTAGATTATGTGTTGTAAATTTTAACATAAATAATTATATATTAAACTGTTAAAAAATTAACGTATCCTCTAAAATATTATAACCGATGGTGTACAAGTACCTTTATGCCAAAAGAATTCCGTTGTTCCAAAGATCACAGCTAACACATCAAGAAAAGGAAAAAAGGACAAAGAAACGTGAAAACGTATTGTGGGAAAAAACAAACTCTTGGAACGTTTCTATACGAAGAAGGATACACGTGGGGCTTGAATGTTCAGCGCAAGCAGAAATTTACAAACGAAGGGTACACCAGAGGACACGATGCGTGACCTAGGACCTAAGGAATAAGAGCTATCCAACACAAAATTTCACGTGGACCCCATCATAATTATTTCCATCATCGTTGGACGGTCGAGAATACTTGGCATAGCCGGGAGAAGCTTCAAAGACAGGTGATTGATGCGACATATCAAATAAAAACTATTTAAAAAAAGAAGAAGGAAAAGGTATCGTCTCTCTCATATAATTGAGTTGGTTTTGAAGGATTGAGAAAAAAGAGGACGAGAAGAGAAACGAACACAACAGAACAGAAGAAATGGAAGAGAAGAGAGAGATCATGGCGTTGAGGATATCAGCCACGCCGTTCACGTTTGTGGTACACGCACTGGGGCTCGTGGGTTTTATTCTTGTTCTGGTTTGGACCTTGCATTTCAGAGGAGGCTTGGCTTGGGAAGACTCCAACAAGAATCTCATCTTCAATGTAAGTTTCTCACTCTTTAATCATTTTTAACTTCTGGGTATTTTATATACTAGTTATTAATCTATAATTTGTTGCGTATTCTGATTATTTTACCTGACTGGTCATTGGGTTGTGATTATCTCACAAGTAAAATACTTTTCCTGGTTTGTGTTCTTGACCATGAAAATTTCTGATTCTTTGTTCTGAACTTTCATGGGGTGGGTTTTGTTTCTTTTAAGATCCATGTATGTGGGCTATTTTCTTTTCTGGTTCGATGATGTAGTGCCTCCTTTTTAGAAAAAAGTTTGCCTAAAGTAAAGTTCTGGACTTTTTATTTTAGGAATGTCTATTTAATTGATGAAGAAATTTCACTGTAAAGTTGTTTTCCTCTACTTGGCGAGTATTGATTCTGTTCTCGATAATTGCTAACTGCACTCTTACTCTCCTCTACTTCGTTTGTTTCGTGGTTTAAATTATTTTGTTACAGTATTTTCTCTTATAAAAATTTAAATCTTTATTTAAATACTTTATTCAAATACTCGAACCAAACAGACCCTTATACGCTCGTTAAGACCTAGAATTCATTATTGTGCTTTTTTTAAAATAATAATTTATAATAATGATACTATCTTAGTCGCCTTTGCTGTCATTTTATAATTTTTTTTAAATTTAATGGTTTTATTTTTTTTGTCTGTATTTTTTTTATTTTAAATTTTCACGTAAGTGTCTTTGTGTTTTTATTTTTTTTTAATTTCTATTGTACTATTTTTGTAAGATAGTCTTTAGTTTTTAATTTTTAATCTGAAATTTACCTCTTTTTATTGTTTAAAAGAGCATGGACCCGCCCTTTTTCCGTAAAAAAAGGACCAACCCCTTTATAAACGTTCCTCCTTTTTAAGCTCATTAATTTGTCTTATTCCGTGATTTTTTTTTATAGGCTTATTCCTTGACGTTTACATAGCCAGTGATTGCAAAAGATCACCGGATCTAGAACTTGAAACGTGCATTTTCCCTTCTTGAGAATATTTTTGTCACTTTTTAATTGTCAAGTCGTAGTTAGAAGTATCTTTGGATCTAGTATAATTAGTATCTGCCTCAGGACGGGGCATGGACATGGCCATTCATTTTTGAGTTTTCTGGGATGACCGTTACTCACTCATGTGGCTTCCATATTGTGGTGCCAAATATAGGATTAGTTCTACTTTGTGTTTGAAAGCTTAACAATAACAACAACAATAATAATGATAAAAGTCATTTTGAGTTTCCTCATGTTCTGATAAGGAATCCCCGGGTTCATTTGTGGCCTGTGGTCTGTAATTGCCTATAATCTCTCAATTTTGATTGGTGCCTGGTGAAACATGAGAAACGGGTCTGTTTGATAGTATTTTTAAAGTGGGTGAAAATAGTTTTGTTTTGAAGAATGAGAATTTTTAAGAATTGTGTTGAGAGTGTTTGTGAAATTTTTGCCTCAAAAGCGTGCAAAAATATTTTCAAAAATTTTCAAAATGATACCAAACGGGGTGAAAATATTTTGTGGAAAAAAAAATATTTTGTGGTAAAATATTTATCAATGAAATAATTTGGTCAATTTGCTTTTTTGTTTTTTTATTTTTTATGTATCAAGAACTTTATGAAATGTCGTGGAAAAGAAGAGAGCTTTATGAAATGTGAAGTGTCGTTTTTTCAAACAACGAAAGTGATCAGTCAATTAAGCAAAGCAGTACCACTCAACCCACGATCTTTGATTTAAGGAAAAGTTTTATTTTAATATGTTGTGTTATATCAAAATTTGAGTTTGGTATATTTTGTTTTGGAAAATTTTATGCTCGTATTTTAATTTTTTACCAAATCTTTTTTAGCACTTAGAGTCCTTTTTTAAGATACGAAAAAACAAAATTATCCTTTTATAAAATACAATCAATTGATCAAAATTTTGAGCAAAAAATTTGTTATGCCTGCAACCAAACACTCAAAAACCTAGATCCCCAACTAAATGTTTTTTATAATATTTTTTTCTTGTTTAAAATTTCGATCAACAAATTATATTTTATAAAAAAAGTAATTTTGTTTTTTTGTGTCGTAAAAAAAAGCTTGGAGGTATTTAAAAACATTTTCCTAAAAGGTTGATGAAGCGGCATGAAATTTTTCAAAACAGAAGGGTATCAAAGTCAAATTTTGACACAAATATGATGCTAAAATCAAAATTTCCCCTGATTTAAATATTAGATATCTAATTAAACAGAATCTTGGATTCCAAGAAGTGATGGTGTCGAAACCATGAACGGTAATATTTTTTTTGAAAGCCCTTTTTGAAAAATAATCGAAAACGAGAGTTCTTTTTTTCTCCCCAAAAAAAGGTCTTTGCTTTACCCGTTAAGACGGCAGATAAAATCGAAAACAACTTGGGAGTTACATTCAACAATATCCCTTTTATATAGCTTCTGTAAAATGATTAATTTTTGTGAATCTCACATTCCTTTTAATGTCTAATTTTGACAGCTCCACCCTGTTCTCATGCTTACTGGCGTCATTGTCTTGGGTGGTGAAGGTAAGTTGTCTGCATTTCATTTGTTTTTTATTTGTTTTTTTTTCGTCCTCCAAGTTTTAAGTATGTTCTTCTTTTCAAGTCAATGACATATATTTATATATATATATATATTTTGCAGCTATTATTAGTTATAAATCACTTCCATTGAGTAAGGATCGTAAGAAATTAACACACCTGATTCTCCATGCAATGGCATTAGTACTGGGCATTGTGGGAGTATGCGCAGTATTCAAGTACCACATCGAAAGTGGGATTCCCAATCTCTACAGTTTGCACTCCTGGTTTGGCATTAGCGTTATTGTGCTCTATGCTATTCAGGTAATTTCTTGATCTGTATTTTGAATTTGACGATTTACAAATTTTGACTATCATTTATTTTTTTTTTTCTAGCAATGTATTTAAAATGCTCGTTACAAGAGAATAGAAGGCATGTAATCTTAATCTTGGTGAGGAATTCAGAGAGTAATTAAAGAGAACTTTTTTTCTTATTGTGTTTGGTATGGATTCCTTTGTTTAGTATTCTGAAAGAACCAAAACTAAAATCTTGTGAAGGACTTATTTTGAGTCCATAACCCAATCCTTCTCTAATCCCTCCCAACAGATCCATCTACTAATCTTCCCACCTCTATTTCTTGTCCCACGTTTTGTTCCTACGAAACAAGACCTAAAAGTCATCCGGTGGGTGATTATGGCCACCCTTATCCAACACCCACGGTTTTTATTTGTTTCACGTCCCAAGAATGGCTATAATCTCATGCAAATTATGAAACATATTTTTGGATAACAAAAACTGATTCCATAATTTGTCTAAATATGGAAAAACATACAAGGAATTTTCATAATTGCCATATTTTAAAAACTGGCCTTTATAAATACTACATGTGTTTAAATGTCACTTATGTCTCTTTTCTTCACATGGCTTCTATCTCCCCTTGTTTTCAACTTTGTGCACACTTATTAAGATACCTATTTACATTATATTTATCTTATTCTATATTATATTATTCTTAGGATATGTATGAGTCACATGGATACGTTAATCTCATATATATATACACACACACATAGTTACAGTAATACCTTATAACATTAGGGTAGTTAGTATTGTAGTTAGAGTATTGGGATATATGACTGGTAGTATGGTATGAATAAACACATATTTTAAAAGTGTATCATAACATGTAGTTTTCTCAAAACGTTACTATTTGCAGTGGCTATATGGATTCTTGACCTTCTTCTTCCCCGGAGGCTCTGATTCCCTTACGAGGGAGTCTCTCCCATGGCATGTGGTGTTTGGGACTTTTGTGTACTTATTGGCTGTGGCCACAGCTGCATTGGGCTTTTTGGAGAAGCTCACATTCCTTCAGCGTTCGGGCCTTGACAAATACGGATCCGAGGCCTTCCTTGTCAACTTCACCGCAATTGTCACTGTTTTGTTTGGGGCCTTTGTTATGTTCTGTCGTTCCTTAGGGTCCATCTGCTGAAGTGACCATAGCTATTCAGCCATTTGGAAATATAGTCCTTAATTTACGCATTTTGTCTTGGCCTGTGAGGGGCTTTTAATTTTAATCACTAGCTAGACAAATGTAAAAGGTGTTATGAATGAGCAATTGTGTCTGTCCATCAAGAATCAATATCTAAGATTAGATCTGTATTTCTCATGCAGAAGCAAGCGCTTATTCTTCAAAGTACTGTAGCAATAGTTGATAGGAGTCATTGTAGTAGTCAACGATACTGTAGCAATTACAAAGACTATAGTAGGTACTGTATCATCCAAAAAATTTCCTATAAATACTTTATTCTCTTGCACATTCTTGTATCATCTGAGATTAAGAGTTCAGTATACTCTCTCTCTAAATTTTCTTACTTTGCCTTTATATTTTTTAGTTTTTATAACACGTTATCATCACGAGCACTCTAGTTGTAAAGGTTTCCATATTTATAACACGTTTCCATATTTAGTAAGTAAAGGTATAAGTATGTCATTTAATTAAATTAGTTCTCTTCAATATAGATGGTCATGCCTCTTACTTGTTAATTATTTGTACTTTTTAATTTCTTTTACTTATGGAAGGCTAAGCCTCCTACTTATTGATTACTTTTATTTATGTTCAACATGGAATGCTAAGCCTTCTCCTTATTAATTTTTTTTTACTTATGAAAGGCTAAGCCTCATACTTCTTAATTTTTTTTATGGAAGACTAAGTCTCGTATTTATTAATGACTTCTATATATGGAAGGCTAAGCCTTCTACTTCTTAATTTCTTTAATGGAAGGATAAGCCTTCTATTTATAAATTGTTTCTATTTATATTCAATATTGAAGGCCAAGCCTCCTATTTATTGATAGTTTGTTATTGTTCTAATATATATATTATTCAGATTGCATATATATATATATATATGTATACATATATTTCGTAACTCTCTTTTAATTATCTTAAATTTTATTACAGTTTATTATTTTTTATGTATCCATTTATATGTTACTGTTATCCTATACAGTTTTATATGAAAAAATCAATAAGGGCATAACCTCTTTTCCCTATTCCAATAGTCATAACACTGTTCTAACGGTAATAAACGGCTAAATAACAGCTATTTTTTGCTCTATAAATTGGTAAATTCTAAAATTCAATATATCATCTTTCAACTTCTCTTCTTCTCCGTATATATTGTCTATAGTTAAAATTATGACATAATGTGTAATCCGTTCTTAATGTTCATAATTATTCTCTACATCACGTTGTTATTTTTCTTATTATTGGAGAATATTCTCCCATAGAATTTAATTTGTTATTTGTATTTATCACATTTTTTTCCTCGTTTGTTAATTGTTATTATGTTTAACATGTAATGTTTGTATTATTTATACTTCAAATAAATAAAATTATAATTCTAATTATTATTGTATTTTGTTATAATTATCATAATGTCAAACCTTACAAAGCTTGAGTTCATTGCATTAGATATCATGAGAAAGAATTATATGCCCTGGATTCTTGATGTAGAAATGCTTCTTAAGTCAATGGGTTTCTCAAAGACAATCAAAGGAGGCAATACCACATCATCGCAAGATAAGGCAAAAGCGATGATTTTACTTCTCAAACACCTCGATGAAGTTTTAAAATATGAATATGTTACTATGAAAGTGCAGTATGGAAGGATCTTAAAGAAAGATTTAATCATTAAAAGGAAGTTATACTTCTTCCAACCGGTGATGAATGGAACACTTTGCGATTCCATAACTTTAAAAAAAGTAAGTAATTATAACTTTGTTATGTTCAGAATAGTTTCATAATTGAAGCTTTGTGGTTTTAAGAAATATTTTAAACTAATATCTTCTCTTCTAGTAGCAAGGAAAAATAATGAGCTTTTGATAAAAAATATCAATCTTGTCCTACAGGTTCGACATCATTTCCGGAAGCAAATGCTAAAAGTATTGAAAATTTTGGACGAGGACATAACCATAGTCGTAGTCGTGGGTATGGACATGGTTGTCATTGGGGATGCAATTAAGGTGGCTTTTACAACCCTTCACAAAACCTCACAATCTAAAAAAAGCATGATAAAGGAAAAAATATTCGCAAAATTCTTCCCAAAATCTTGAAGATTCCTGCCATAGATGCGGTACAAAAGGGCACTTAGCTTGAGTCTGCCAAACCCCAAAGCATCTTTGCAAACTTCATAAGGCATATTTGAAAATGAAAGAGAAGGAAGTGAATCACATGTTGTAACGCCCCTATATGGGGGTTAACAGTTTTTAATGAGATAAAATAAAAATAAATAATAAAAGTAAAACCTTAAAAATAAAATTTACCCGGGACTTAAATGAAAATTCTCAACTCAAAAATAAAAATATAAACGATAAATAAACCACAGTTTTAATGTAGCACCTTAAATTTAATAATATAAACTGTTGTCATCATCATTTTAACCCTCAACACATTGTAATACAGTCACAGAAAGTAACAATTGATGCTTACATTATCATGAAGAACATTCTCAACGATTGAAGCAGTCCCAATGTAATATAGCTACATCACTTCCTCAACTATATTTCTCGTAGCCACCTCACACTTAGTGAGTCCTGAAAAGATATAAACATAAGGGTATGAGCAACACTATGCTCAGTAGAGAAAGCCATTACTCACCTTTAGGTTTTTATCATTACCACATTAAAACCTGCATGGTTAATAAGTTACATCATATTCCAGATTATGAGGTTTATTATGATCACATCTTATGGATACCGTAGTTAATCATTACCAAGTGTCATAATTACACATTTATACAAATATTACCAATTATCATTGTTCCTAGGTATCCATGTTAAATTGAGTATCACTCAACTCATCGAAACCCAAATGGGCGCACTTGATCACCCTATAAACATTCCAAGGGTGTTCCGGTGAGGGGACATCAAGCCCCGAGTCCTCACCAAATCGATTCCTGTACAGTGTGTTCTGGGACTTTCAACCCAAGGAAGCGTCATCGCCTTCCCCCTATTTTACCTTTTAGGGTATTCATGCCCAAGGACGTAACCGTCGCCCTCTTCATGTCTCACCATTTCTCTATATTAAATCATTATTAATATAGTCAGTTTTCCTAACCATGCTTCTCAATTTATAACATGTGTCAATTCATTATGTTCCTCGCCGTACAATACAAGACGAGTCCATGTCATAGTTTCATATGTGATACTCATATAATATCAGTTCAACATAGATATAGATATATTGCGGCAAAACAATCAATTTTAATTCTATAAAAACCTCACAAAAGATGAGTAATAGAATCCCTACCTTTCAAGCTTATCAACAATCTTTTAATCCTGGAATCAGTTAACGTTAGCTCCATACTCCCTTGATCCTAAGGCGTGCATAAGGACAATTAAAACTAAAGCACAACATACAACTACATTCATAAAATTTATTTTAATTTAATCTTAGAATTTCAAGAAATAACCACTGCCCATAGAGGTATTATAAAGTTTAACAATATAAATTTTCTGTCTAGGGCATATACACTTAGACTTCATACATATGCTCCAAAATAGTAACAAACATATACTTAGGTTTAAGAATGCAAATTTGAATAATCCTTTAGTATAAAAGAAAATTTATAAATGAAAGACTAAATTTGTTCATAAGATTCTAACCTCGGATTATGGTTAGTTGGAAGCTTGAAATGGCTTCAAAACAGGTTCCTTTAGTTCGGTATGACTGAAATTCTTGCTCAAATGGAGGTGATGGTGGCTGATTTTTATGGCTGCCTTGAAGAAGTTCTCTAAGTATTTTGCTTCAGCAAAGAAATGAGAAGAAGAGTGTGGGAACCGTGGAAGAGAAAGGAAGAAAAGATGAAGTCTTTGAAGAGAAGTGATAGAAACAATTATAGAGGAGACATGTTGAAGCATGTCACGGAGGAAATAAAGAAAATGAGGGTCAAGAGTAGTTGGAAAAGATATCCTTATGTCTCATCTAAAGACTTTAACACACATAATGCCAATATGACATTTTTGAGATTTATTAGAAGTTCTAAGGCTTTTTAGTAATCATACTAAATAAATATAGGAGAATTTTAGAAAACTTAAAAATAGATAAAAATAAATATTATAAAATAAATTTAAATGAAGCAATTTTTTTTATACACTAAAAATTAATTTAATTACCTCAATACCCGTTAGGAGAATAACGGGTGTCACAGCTCTACCCCCCTTAAAGAAATTTCGTCCTCGAAATTTCAATTCTAGCAATACTAGTAAAAATTTTGATTCCATTATGATTCTAATTCTGAGTCTAAACCGTTAATGTTGTTTGTCCTCCAAATTTAAGTTATCGTATCTCCACTTATTTACTTGCATAATAAATCTTACTCCTAAATCCCTCAATGAGAGTATTTCTGACAAGTTTCAACTTATAACACCGTATAATAGTCTAAGAATCTGATCAGGCATACATATTGACCATATCATGATTCCAGTCCTTCATTGTCCATGGACTGTGATTTACAATCACATTTAAGGAGATTGCCAGAGTAATTTTATATACTTCATCTTTAGGTTCCTTTTCCTTTTTGAGTAAGGAAAAGTCAAATATATTTGATTTCATACCTCTACTAATAAACTAAAACATAATCATAAAACATATATCACAAACACTTCTATTCAAAACCATACATTAAACTTATTCATAGAGATATTAAACGGAATCTCTAGTTGCAAACATACCCGACATATTTTTCATTAAACAGCTATCCTCATGACACAAACATTCAATCCAAATAATATACTCATATTTCATATGGAATATCCCCATAACTGACTCTGGTACTTCCACATAATATTAACAGAATATTACACATTACAAACATAATACGGATACGTTTCGAGAGTACAAGGCACTCCGCATACCAGCTATCCATATCATGCATGCTTAGAGGATACAAAAACATCGATAAACAAAAGATCGGACCTTAAGAAGGATGCGTTTCGAGAGCATCAAGTACTCCGTATCCAGCCATCCAGGCATTAGGCTCAATGAATCTAAAAGATTGAACAACGACGTACCACAAGAAACACAGAATACAAGGCAAACGGTTATTCGTAACACACGAAATACGGACACACATGCCTACATGCCAAAGATAAAACAAAAAGATTACAGATGGAGATTCAAATCAATTGGCCGCTCTCGGCTTTCCCTTTCCCATTCAAGCTTGGATGTTGCAGTGTCGGATTCTGGATGTATGATTTGCATTTTATCTATCAATTCCTCAGCTGTTGAAGCAGTGACAAAGATTTGTCTCTCCGATTCTGTAGTGATGTTTTCTTCCACAGCGTAATCTAGAAATTTCAAAAGACCGTCATAAAAACCCTTTACGTTCAGCAGTCCCAAAGGTTTGGAATAAAAGCCCAACAATTGCCCACAAGCAACTATAAATATTTCCTCAAGAGTACCTAGACCACCAGGTAATGCTATAAAAGCATCAGAATTATAGATTATGTCTTTAAAATTTTTAGGGATACTCCTGACTCCTTCTCCCTTACCTATGGCTTCCTTACAAAGGTTTCCTTCAACTGGAATATGAGGCCAAATTCTTACATCAGTAGCGTCACTAGACCTAGCTGCTAGTGCCATATTTACCATCATTTTTATACTACCACCCCCATAGATTATGTTAATCTTTTTGCGTGCTAGGACTTGCCCTAAGTGATTTGCAGCTTCTAAATAAGCTTTATCTTTTCCAAAGCTGGAACCACAAAAGACACAGACATTCTTTATTTTCTTCGTGGACTGGGAGATAGACATATTTGGTTTATAGAAGTGGTTGCTTAATGTCTGCTCCACTTAGACTTCGGGTTCTACATGAGTTTTTAAAGATGAGAAATATACAAAAAGGGCTAAAGAGATAGACGAGTAGGTAATGAAAAGGTAATCCAAAGATTTAAACAAAATCTTGTGCGGATAAGAAAGTAAGATAAGGTGATTGATAGTTTACAGAAAATCTGATTCACTTTTTGAAAAAGATTAGACTCTAATTGTATAACTTTTGACAATTGAGAACAATTCGACAGAAGACCCTCTTGACACAACTGTAGACTTTTTGACAAATATACACCAAGTCTAGAAATTTAATATAAACGACAAATACTGTAGAACTTTTGAAATTTGAGACACAAATCTTGAAATATCTGGATAAGCTTTTCAAAATTCAAACATATTACTGTACCGTATGTGACGTGTCTGATAAGATAATATATTTTATTATATATATATATATTTAAGAAAATCATAAATTAAATAAGATATTAACACTTACTGTATCAATCTAATAATCACAATTATTTCAAACACAAAAGCAAATATTCTGAGTAAAAGAAAAACACAAACTGTTGAATATCAGCTAAAACTGCTTCAAATAAGTAAAGACTAAATAACCTTTATAGAGCGATGACTTATTCCCCATCCAATTTTCTTATGGCTTGACAAACAGGATCTAGAAATACCATATTCCTGAGGCGTTGTCTTTCTGTATAAAATTTAGGCCAGAGTTTAAAAATAGCTCCTTGAACATATCCACTAGGGTGACCGTGGAGAGGAGGATGGATACTATCCAAGTTCTCCTTTGAAAGTCCATCCCTACAAAACCTTATTTTATCCTCTCTATTCGTAGACATATAACCAGGTGAAGTACATTTACCGTTACAATTTTGTCTTCCACATTTGTTACAAGCGACCACGATGGCACGAGCCCTTCTTTTCATTGCACTATGACTGGTACCTGTTCCTGGTAAACCGACATCTTGACTAAAGTCACTCGGACGGATTTTCCCCTCTATTAACATTCTCACATCACAAGGGATACCAAAACGCATAAGAATCCACAACCGAGTAATTCTAGCCTTGTATTTCTTTCTGAGAATCTTTTGGGAGAGTGATGGGAAATACTTTCTCAGATGTTGGTACTTTGGGTCCATGATGAGATGAAAGAAGAGTAAATAGAAAGAAAAAAATTAAGATAGTAAATTGCAGAATCCTAGAATTCCTTCTTCTTTTAGGGGAAAAGAAGAATTTCTAATGAAAAAGAAGAGGATTTGCGATTTAGAGAGAAAATAACAAATTAAGAGAGAAAAAGTGAACTCGGAGAAATAAGCTCCTATGCACAGTAAACGTATATGTAAACAATGATTAAACCACTGTATATGACACGTATAGAAACCACGTGGGAGAGACAGTGTGAATCAAACTGATTTAAGATTTGAACTAGGCCCAAATGTTCTTAGTTGAAAATGGTCAGGTTGTTTCGGGCCTTAACACATTTAGAACGAGTTAAATAACAAACCTAAAATTGAAAACCAATTCGTATGAATCTTAAACCCAATTCAAAGCTCACTATAGATAAAGTTGACTATAAACAACAAATCTAATTTAACGACAACAAGGATCTTCCTGAATGATATTTAAAATCATTTCATAACAACATAATCTTCCAGCAACTCAAATAATTTTGTTTTAATCAAAACCTTATTGAACAATGCATACACCCATATGTTATTGATAATACTCAACATCTATCAATGGATTCATCATCATTGCTACCAAGGGTTTAGAATGTGACTAACCTTGAAATCAATACGATTTACGTCTTCCAACGTAGACCATATCAATGAACAAAGACACTAGATGTTACTACTTAAGAACATCTACAATCCCCACAATTCTACTCATACAATATATAATTTCCTCATATAACAAAACCTTAGGTAACCAAAAGATTCACTGATACACTTAAATACAATGTACGTAACAAAATATTCCAATTTTGAGATTCATGCATTCTAGACTTTACACAGTCTCAACAGACCAAAAGTCTAACATTTATCTCTCTCAAGATTCAATACCATGATTCCCAACTTATATCATATTCCTCAAATATATAGAACTTTTAAGAAAAGACATTGACACTTATGTGCTCCATCGAATCCACACATAATCATTACTTAAGTTTGAATCAATTACGAAAAATTTGGCATATCTATGTCAAACTTTAAAATCAATAAATCAAGCCTTATATATTTTTTTTTTATTGTTTTTCACGAGACAAAAGGCTCTTAAATCCTCGTATCTACACGAATTTCTCATCGTTTATACGAATTAGATATGCTTATAGATCCTAATATTATACGAATCTCTCATAAGCATTCTACTTATAAACTCATTTCATATAATTATCATTCCCTCATAACTATTAATACTTTCCTTCTATAAAATTATTGTACTCATATAACTATTGATATTTTCATTCTATGGCCTTTCCATGTTACATCCTTCTAGACTGTATAAATCAATGTGAAGGTTCATTTTGATGATGACAATGAAAATTCAGCTTCAAAACCATCTCAAAAATATATATATATTTTTTTAAAGTGGTGCTACACTCCCTAGGTTAACCGAACCTAGGCTCTGATACCAAAAATTCTGTAACGCCCCTATATGGGGGTTAACAGTTTTTAATGAGATAAAATAAAAATAAATAATAAAAGTAAAACCTTAAAAATAAAATTTACCCGGGACTTAAATGAAAATTCTCAACTCAAAAATAAAAATATAAACGATAAATAAACCACAGTTTTAATGTAGCACCTTAAATTTAATAATATAAACTGTTGTCATCATCATTTTAACCCTCAACACATTGTAATACAGTCACAGAAAGTAACAATTGATGCTTACATTATCATGAAGAACATTCTCAACGATTGAAGCAGTCCCAATGTAATATAGCTACATCACTTCCTCAACTATATTTCTCGTAGCCACCTCACACTTAGTGAGTCCTGAAAAGATATAAACATAAGGGTATGAGCAACACTATGCTCAGTAGAGAAAGCCATTACTCACCTTTAGGTTTTTATCATTACCACATTAAAACCTGCATGGTTAATAAGTTACATCATATTCCAGATTATGAGGTTTATTATGATCACATCTTATGGATACCGTAGTTAATCATTACCAAGTGTCATAATTACACATTTATACAAATATTACCAATTATCATTGTTCCTAGGTATCCATGTTAAATTGAGTATCACTCAACTCATCGAAACCCAAATGGGCGCACTTGATCACCCTATAAACATTCCAAGGGTGTTCCGGTGAGGGGACATCAAGCCCCGAGTCCTCACCAAATCGATTCCTGTACAGTGTGTTCTGGGACTTTCAACCCAAGGAAGCGTCATCGCCTTCCCCCTATTTTACCTTTTAGGGTATTCATGCCCAAGGACGTAACCGTCGCCCTCTTCATGTCTCACCATTTCTCTATATTAAATCATTATTAATATAGTCAGTTTTCCTAACCATGCTTCTCAATTTATAACATGTGTCAATTCATTATGTTCCTCGCCGTACAATACAAGACGAGTCCATGTCATAGTTTCATATGTGATACTCATATAATATCAGTTCAACATAGATATAGATATATTGCGGCAAAACAATCAATTTTAATTCTATAAAAACCTCACAAAAGATGAGTAATAGAATCCCTACCTTTCAAGCTTATCAACAATCTTTTAATCCTGGAATCAGTTAACGTTAGCTCCATACTCCCTTGATCCTAAGGCGTGCATAAGGACAATTAAAACTAAAGCACAACATACAACTACATTCATAAAATTTATTTTAATTTAATCTTAGAATTTCAAGAAATAACCACTGCCCATAGAGGTATTATAAAGTTTAACAATATAAATTTTCTGTCTAGGGCATATACACTTAGACTTCATACATATGCTCCAAAATAGTAACAAACATATACTTAGGTTTAAGAATGCAAATTTGAATAATCCTTTAGTATAAAAGAAAATTTATAAATGAAAGACTAAATTTGTTCATAAGATTCTAACCTCGGATTATGGTTAGTTGGAAGCTTGAAATGGCTTCAAAACAGGTTCCTTTAGTTCGGTATGACTGAAATTCTTGCTCAAATGGAGGTGATGGTGGCTGATTTTTATGGCTGCCTTGAAGAAGTTCTCTAAGTATTTTGCTTCAGCAAAGAAATGAGAAGAAGAGTGTGGGAACCGTGGAAGAGAAAGGAAGAAAAGATGAAGTCTTTGAAGAGAAGTGATAGAAACAATTATAGAGGAGACATGTTGAAGCATGTCACGGAGGAAATAAAGAAAATGAGGGTCAAGAGTAGTTGGAAAAGATATCCTTATGTCTCATCTAAAGACTTTAACACACATAATGCCAATATGACATTTTTGAGATTTATTAGAAGTTCTAAGGCTTTTTAGTAATCATACTAAATAAATATAGGAGAATTTTAGAAAACTTAAAAATAGATAAAAATAAATATTATAAAATAAATTTAAATGAAGCAATTTTTTTTATACACTAAAAATTAATTTAATTACCTCAATACCCGTTAGGAGAATAACGGGTGTCACACATGTGGTAGTTAAGGAAAATCCTCAGATATTAAACTTATGACATGGCCGATTGGGTCATCCTGGTTCATCAGTGATGTGAAGAATTATTGAAAACTCACATTGGCATTCATTGAAGGGCCAAAAATTCCTTTAAATAAGTAAAAGTCCATGTGCAACTTATTCTCTTAGAAAGTTGATTTTGAAACCATTACTAGTTAAAATTAATAATGAATCATCTATGTTTCTTGAATGTATTCAAGGTGATATATGTGGGCCTATTCACTTACTATATTGACCATTCAAATATTTTATGGTTTGATAGATGCATCTAACAAATGGTCACATATTTGTTTATTATCAACTTGCAAGTGACATTGCAAGATTTCTAGCTCAAATAATCAAGTTACGAGCACAATTTCTTGATTATACAATCAACAAAGTTAGACTCGATAACATTAGTGAGTTTACATCCTAAGCTTTCAATGATTATTGTATGTTAGTTGGGCTTATTGTTGAGCATCATGTTGATCATGTACATACATAAAATGGTTTGGCGGTATATGTATCAATTGCTCCACCACAACGCACAAAGATGGCTCCATAAAGAAGACTGGGAATAAATATCGGCTATGAATCCCTTTCTATCGTCAGATATCTTGAGCCTCAAACTGAAGACGTGTTTACGACACGTTTTGCTGATTGTCATTTTAATGAGGCAGTTTTTCTAACATTAGGGGAGATAAGAAACAACTGGAAAAAGAGATTACATGATATGAATCATCTCAAGTGCACCTTGATCCTTACACAAAAGAGTGTGAGCTAGAAGTGCAAAAGATTGTACACTTACAAAATATAGCAAATCAAATACCAGATGCATTCACATATACAAAATGAGTGACTAAATCACATATACCAACTGCTAATGCTCCTGCTTGAATTGAAGTCCTAAAAGGACAAATGGAAAATATAGTCACTCATGAGTCTATGGTACGCCTGAAGTGTGGTAGGCCAATCGTTCCAAAGATAAAAATCCTTAGAAAAGAAAATGAGCTAAAGAACATGATGACCACAATATGGAGAAATACGTTCCAAAAGAAATGCAAAATGAGATAAATCAAGGGACTCTTGGTGTTAACCAAAACCCAAAAGGTTTAGAAAATCATGAGATCTTTATTGATTATGTAAATACAGGAGGATTGTGGAATCATAATAAAGTAAGGATCCTGAACGAAGATTTGCTACTTAGTGTAAAAATAGTTACAGTTGGGCTAAATGGAAAGACACGATGTAGACTGAATTAAATTCGCTAAATAAGCATAAAATTTTTGGACCTATTGTTCTCACACTTGAAGCTATAAGACCTGTGGATATAAATGGGTCTTTGTGCGGAAGTGCAATAAGAAAAATGAGATTGTGAGGTACAAGACTCGACTTGTTGCACAAGATTTTTTCGCAAAGACCTAGAATTAATTATGAAGAAACATATTCTTTAATAATGGATGTAATTACGTTTAGATATCTAATCAATAGTTTCTGAAAATTTAAAAATATATCTTATGGATGTTGTTACAGCGTACTCGTACGGATCACTTGATAGTGATATTTACATGAAAACCCCTAAAGGATTTAAAATGCCTAAAGCATCAAGTTCAAAACCCAAAAAATATATTCAATTAAGTTACATATATCTTTATATAGGTTGAAGCAATCTAGACGCATGTGGTATAATCGTTTAAGTGAATATTATTAAAGAAATGATATGAAAATAATCTTATTTGCCTGTGCGTTTTTATTAAGAAAACAACATCTGGATATGTGATTATTGCCGCTTATGTTGATGATTTAAACATCATTGTGACTCATAAAAAAATTCTTGAGATAGTGACATACTTAAAGGAGGAATTTGAAATGAAGACATTGGGAAAACCAAGTATTGTTTGGTTTACAGATTGAGCATTTACAAAATGAAATACTTTTGCATCAATCAAATTATATCGAAAAGGTCTTAGAACGCTTTAATATAGACAAAGTTAATCCTTTAAGTACCCTAATGGTAAATAAATCACTCAATATGGAAACAGATCCATTTCATCCTTGTGAACGCAATGAAAAGATTATTGGTCCTGAAGTACCATACCTAAGTGCAACTGGAGCTCTTACGTTTCTTGCTAATTGTACAAGACCAGATATTGCTTTCGTGGTTAACTTATTAGCAAATTTTAGCTTAGCTCTTACACGGAGACATTGGAATGTAATTAAGCACATATTTTGTTATCTTTAAGGAATAATTAACTTGGTTTATTTTATCCCAAAGAATCAAAACAAGGACTAATTTGTTATGCAGATACAAGTTATTTGTCAGATCTATATAAAGCTAGATTTCAGACTGTATATGTATTCACAAGTGAATGTATTGTGATTTATTGGCGTTCACAAAAGCAAACACTGGTTGCTATTTCATCGAATCATGCTGAAGTTATCGCACTCCATGAAGCGAGTCGAGCCACTGTAGATTACCACTATATAAGGATCCAACAGTATTGTTTGAAGACAACAACATATGTGTCACTCAGATAAAGAAATGATATATCAAGAGTATCAGAACGATACATATACCTCCAAATTTCTTTTCATTCACCCAAGAGCTTGAAAGAAATAGTTGACAGTAATCGCTGTAGCAGTCTATGGTACTGTAGCAATTACGGCTATTGTAGCAGGTAATATAGCATCCAAAAATTTCTCTATAAATACTCCATTCTCTTACACATTTTTGCATCATCTGAGATTAAGAGTTTAATGTATTTTCTCTCTCTAAATTTTCTTACTCTGTCTTTATATTTCTTAATTGTTATAACAAAATGGTTATAATTATCAGCTACTTAGTATTTGTAAACTGGACATAATGTGGCTATTTATACATATTTGGATTGTAAATGGATCGTCCAATTTACTTTGTTATAAAAGCTATTTAACTTACTTTTATGATAAGAAATTTGTACCAGTATTGCCTGCTTCTACATGTTAATTTAATAGCAGCATCCTATATTCGACAGATAATTTATTCAGAAGCCGAAAAAAGGAGCAGGATTCGTTTTGGAAATTTTTGGTCCCTGCTGATGTAAGCCGCGTATGAGAGAGCCTTAACGGACCACCACGTGGCAGCTGATGCTGAACTTTCTCCAACAGCCGACAGACTTCCCTGTGTGGTCTGCCAAGTTGCAACTTGTAACGGCCGATAAACGGTAACAGAATTATTCTCTTTCTTTTTTGTTTAAATATTTTCTTGACCCACAAATATCTATTTCACTTGTTTGTTTCTGTTTCATAATTTCGGCACCACTTCAGCGAACCTTCAATCTAGAACTTTTTTTTTTTTTTTTTGCTGAAAATGCTAGGACCGGATTTTAAAAGATTCTTTTTTTAAAGAATCATCCACATATGACAATTTATAAATTAATAAAATGTTTTGCACACAAAGATTGAGCCCTTTATTGTTCCTAAAATCAAACAAAAAAACCAAAGATTGAGCTCTTTATTTTTCTTGTGATAATGCTCACTTTAGTCTTTTTTTTGGGTGAAATTTCTCACTTTCTTTCCCTTTATTTATTCTCTGTTCATTGAAATGACATTAACGGGATACACTTTAATAAACAAACCGTAATGTTAAAGTATCTTATCTAATATAAGAATTTATGTAATATATTATGGAAAATGCATATTTCAAAGGCACGTGTGAGTATCCTTTTCTTTGATAAGTAGTGCACGTGTAAGATTCATTAGGTGGGTGGTCAATTTGTGATTGATAGCGTGGTTAAGTTTTTGTTGTTTTCCTTCTTCCTTAGAGAAAAAAAGTATTATTCTGACCTAACTGTAGTCAAGCGTAACTTTTTGATTTTCTGTTTCAAGAATGGAAACGCTTGAAGAAAATTTATTGCTTTCTTTCCATTTCTTTTTCCTATAAAGAAACTTTCTTAAATATGGAGGCTTTGGCAACATGGCAAGGCTCCAGTTACTTTCAAACTCTCTTTTTGTGGCGGTCCTAATGCTAGCTAAGGGTTCTCACATAAAAATACATGCATACATTCACACACATATATATATATATATATTTGTATATTTCAGTCGATTGAAGATGCATTTTAGAAATATAGAAACGTACTAACTTGAAAGAAGAAACCCTTTGGTGGAAAGAAGTAAACTATACTAATTTAGAATTAAAAAAGGCGCTAGAATAGCTCAATATATACCTCTAATTAGCTTCTTTTTTTTTTTTTTTTTTTTTTCTTCCTTTAGACAAATAATGTCCCAAATGGACTACATATTGCAAAGGTTTGGGTTCTAAAAATATCTTCGACGTAGATGTCAATACTAATACAATAGTTGGTAAAAAAAAAATTATATGAATAACATATGTAATATTTTCAATTTTATTTTGTAATCTAACACATCGTGCTATTTTAAATTTTATTATGTCATAATTATTAATTATGCCAAAATTCCCGCGCTTTCAACCACCATTCTCACTCTTGTAGCTTCGGCAAACTCACACGCCACAAACCTTTCTCTCTTCGTTTTAACTTTTGGCTTCTCTTTCTTGGGATATATATAATTTTGGAGCTTGTAAAATTTTTTTAATTTTGAAAATAATTTAAAATGACCACGTTGTAATTTTAAAATATTACATTAGTTAAATAAAAAAAAATAAATGCATCAACTAATAAGAATCAAGCTCCAAAATTTAGCATCAAATAGAGTATATGCTATACACAATATTAAAAACCACACAAAGAGTGATTTTTCTATACTCGAATGTTAAAATTTGACATCGACCTCCTAGATTAACGCTACACTACAAAATGCCCAATAATTTACCCATAATATATGACCTTTTTTTTCATAGGAGGAAAACAAACACACACTTGAAATATAACAAATTGGCAATATATACATATACACGCATTAAAATTGAGCAATAGGGTGGTAGGTTTATTGCTGGTTCAGCTGCAAAAATATTGGGGCACCTCAATATCAACTACTTCAGCCAATTATATCAAGATGCTTTGTATTATCTTTCATGGGGACCACTTTATTTGGCCTTCCCATGATAGTGGTGTTTTGTAAAGCTATATTTAGGGGCCATTTGGTATTGTTTTTAAAATAGATGAAAATATTTTTGTTTTAAAAAATAAGGATTTTTTAAAAATTATGCTGAGAGTGTTTTTTAAATTTTTGTTTCAAAAAACGTGCGAAAACATTTTTAAAAATTACGAGGACAAAAACAAATGAGGCCTTAGTGTTAGGACTATGGTTATGTGGCTGCAATATTGTGTATATGTAATCGAAAATGTTACCAACTCACTATGTGTAAAATGTTATACAATATCTGTCACGTCCCGGAGTACGGGAGGTGACGTGGCGGAATATTTAGATTAATTAAAAGAGAATTTAATTGAAATTAAGGGTTTAAAAATCCAATTAAGCAAGAAATAAAGAGATTTTCCACCACATTTGATAAACGAATTTAAAATCATTAAACAAATAACAATAATTGAATAAAAACCGCGAATATGGGTTCCACAACCCACAACTTGTGCACACACATGGATCTGACAATATCACAAATACAATTACAGTCCAAGTACAAATAAAGTTAAGTCTTACATGCCTTGATTAATAAATACAGAATGTAAATAAATTCTCCTATTGCTCCTGAGTTCGGTCCGAAGAATCTTCTCCAAACCTAAATGGGAAACCACCTAGAAGGGGGGGATTTAAAACAGATAAAACGTGAGCGAAAGGCTCAGTAGGACTAAGTTTTATAAAATAATTTAATGCAAAGAAACATAACATTATCAGGAGTTATACAGAAAGGAACTTGAATAAATAAATAAATAAATTGAGTAGAACCGTTCTGACACAGAACAGTCTACTCGTCAAATCAAAACACCAGTTTACTTTTACTTAGGCAAACCATGATATCACCACCGTAGTGGCCCAGCTGGGTTTCGGGACCTGCCCCCAAGGTCGATCACGACCCGATCTCTGATATGGCATCATGCCCATGTGTTTATTATCATTATCATTCAAAACCCAATTACCGAGTGTTGTCAATTACATTCATTATGAAATTCATTTCATGTCACGGTATATAAAAATATAACCGATAAAACCATTTTCAAACAACCGTTGAAAACATTTTGATAGAAATCCTTTTCAAAGCCAAATCATTTCAAAACCAGGCTACCAAAGAAATAGGATAGAAGTCCTACCTCAGTACTCGTGCCGGTACCCCACACCGTAATCCCGATCCGCTATACGTTAGCTCCACGGAACCACGAACAATCCTAGATACAAACTAAGTCGATCAATATCTAGTTCGAAACATTCTATGTTACTAAATCATTTCATGATGTCCTAGTGTGCCATTTGTATCATTAAAATCATCCTATAAGGTTGGGATTTAAATCAGGGTTCAAAACAATGAAATCGGGTAAAAATCACAAAATTTTCCATGCCTCGGTCGGCCTGCCGGACGCCCTGCTTCGGCCTGCCGAACATTTCCCCAGATTCGGCCTGCCGGTCGGAAGAACACCGGCCTGCCGATCATCACTCCGGCCTGCCGAACATGAACTTCGGCCTGCCGAACTGGGAAGATCCAGAAATCCCAGCCACGGGTTTCTCGATCCCCAAAATCCAAATCTTGTTTCTAACCTGTTTTTCTCAAATCCCAGGCATGAAAAACAACTATAATTGATAGAAAAACATTCTAGAACATGTTTGGGATCATTTAAACAACATTTGAACTCAAAATCCTCAAAAATCCGAAAATGAGAAAAAGAGGAGAAAAATGAAAATCTTGAATCCAATCCGTTTTTCTTCAATCTAGGTTTAGATTCTAGTTGTTCTAAGCTCATTTAACACAAATCCACGGTTTTCTAAGCTAAAACAAACTTAGATTTCAAAAACACACAAAATTGGAAATTTTGTAAAAAGTTTAGAAATTTCGAATCTAACCTCGAATCGAAGCTTCAATCCGCGTTCTCGGTTGCCGAATCACGTCCCCGAGCTTCCTCCTTGCTGTTCCGAAGCTTGGATTCGAATGCGGTTTTCAAAAATTTAGAGAGAGATTGAGAGAGAGTGAGCTGCCGAGAGAGAGGGAAGAGAGAGAGAGATTGGCGTGGAAGTGAGGAGAGAGAGAGAGGAAAGGAAAATAAATAGAGAAAATCGGTGGGCGGTTTTTACTGTGCGAAAACCATGTGCCGCCCACGGTTTTGTAAAACGGAGTATTTTTAACATTTTACAAATTGTTGTGTTTTAAAACTCAAAACATCATTTTAAATCAATAAGAAATCTTTTGAACACATCAATTTAACAAAACAACCAAAAACTAAAAATCCAACCAAATAATCTAATTAAAGTTAAAACTTTAATTATGGCACACTAATTCATCATTTACATTACATTAATATTAAATAAATTTCGGGACGTTACAGCTCTCCACCCCTTAAAGAAATTTCGTCCTCGAAATTTACAACTCATCTCAAAAATAAAACAAATGCGGATACAATTACCGCATACTCGACTCTAATTCCCAAGTGGCTTCATCAACCCCGTGATGCTGCCACACGACCTTTACCAACGGTATCTCACGACGACGCAAGCTAATCACTTTCCGGTCGATGATCTGAATCGGCACTTCTTCGTACGTCGTATCCTCCTGAACCTGCACATCGCGAAACGATACTATCTTATTCTGCCCAGGTGGACACTTCCTAAGCATAGACACATGAAACACATCGTGCACATGAGAAAGTTCGGGCGGAAGATCAAGCCGATAAGCGACCACACCAACACGCTGAGTGATCTCGAACGGCCCAATATACCTCGGCGCGAGTTTCCCACTCACTCCGAACCGCATAGTTCCCTTACGAGGTGACACCCTCAAGAGAACAAAATCTCCAACCGCGAATTCTAAAGGTCTACGTCTCCTATCCGCGTAGCTCTTCTGCCGACTCTGAGCTGCTCTCAACCGATCCCGAATCACCGCGACTTTCTCGTTGCTGTCACGAATCTCATCCGGCCCAAGAATAACTCTATCTTCCGGCTCGGCCCAACACACAGGTGACCGACACGGTCGCCCATACAATGCCTCAAATGGTGCCATACCGATACTCGCCTGATAACTGTTGTTGTACGCGAACTCCGCCAAATGCAGACATTGCTTCCAATTCCCGCCGAAGTCCAACGCACAAGCACGCAACATATCCTCGAGAACCTGAATAACCCGCTCAGACTGCCCATCAGTCTGAGGATGAAACGCCGTACTGAAGTTCAAATCCGTACCCAAAGCCTCCTGAAAACTCCTCCAGTACTTAGCATTAAACCTGGTATCTCGATCAGAGGTGATGGACAAAGGAACTCCATGCAACCTCACAATGTTCTGCATATACAACTCCCCAAGAATCTTCCTAGAACACGTCGACCTAAACGGAATGAAATGCGCCGATTTCGTCAACCTGTCGACTACAACCCAAACTGCATCATGCCGCTGCTCCGTCCTCGGCAAACCTGTGAGGAAATCCATCGTCACATGCTCCCATTTCCACCCTGGAATAGGAAGCGGCTGAAGCTGACCTGCAGGCTTCTGGTGCTCAGCTTTCACCTGAAGACACGTCGAACACTTGGCCACGTACTCGCGAACATCTTTCTTCATGCCTCTCCACCAATAGTGCCTCTTCAAATCACGATACATCTTGGTGCTCCCCGAATGAATAGCAAACTGAGACCTATGAGCTTCATCTAGAACGCCTTTCGTCACCTCGGCGATAACTGGAACTGCAAGACGCTCCCGGAAGTACAACGATCCATCTGCGTGTGCGCTCCATTCTTCAAACTGCTCCCCGTTCTGAATCCGCGACCAAATTCCCTGCAAATGTCGATCCTGCCACTGACCTTGCTTCACCATCCGAACAAGAGCTGGAGTCGCTTCCACGTGATACAACAAAACTCGATCACCGTCGTCATGATACTGTAGCCGATACTCACTCACTGTGGCATCCCTGCTCCAGTCCTCAAAAATCAAACAAGCGAGAATCCCTGAAGACTTTCTGCTGAGCGCGTCCGCTACCACATTAGCTTTTCCGGGATGATATTGCAACGCGAAATCATAATCCTCCATGTACTCCACCCATCTGCGCTGCCTCAAGTTGAGATCCCTCTGAGTGAACAAATGCCTCAAACTCTTGTGATCGGAGAAGACCTGAAACGATGCTCCATACAAGTAACATCTCCAAATCCTCAGCGCGTAGATCACCGCTGCAAGCTCTAAATCGTGAGTAGGATAATTCCGCTCGTGAGGTCGTAGCTGTCTCGATCCGTACGCAACCACACGTCCATGCTGCATCAACACGCATCCAAGTCCGCGCCCTGAAGCATCAGCATAAACCTCATACGGCTCGTCACTGCTAGGAATAATCAACACTGGAGCTGAAGTCAACCGGTTCTTCAATTCCTGAAAAGCAGACTCACAGTCTTCATCCCACTCAAACCTGACGTTTTTTCCTGATCAACCTCGTCAACGGAGCTGCAATCTTCGAAAAGTCCTTTACAAATTTCCGGTAATATCCAGCAAGACCTAAGAAGCTGCGAATCTCCGCTACATTCCTTGGTCGTTCCCACTCCAATATAGCTTCAATCTTGGACGGATCCACTGAAATACCATGCTCCGAAATGATATGACCCAGAAATTTGACCTCAGTCAACCAGAACTCACATTTTTCCCTCTTAGCATACAACTGGTGCTCCCGCAGAGTCTGAAGCACGATCCGAAGATGCTGCTCATGCTCCTCCCAAGTCTTAGAATACACAAGAATATCATCGATGAACACGATCACAAACTGATCCAGATACGGCCTAAATATCCTGTTCATCAAATCCATAAAAGCTGCTGGAGCATTCGTCAACCCGAAAGACATAACCAGAAACTCGAAGTGCCCATACCGAGTCCTAAAAGCTGTCTTGGGAATATCCTCTTCCTTGATTCTGAGCTGATGATAACCTGACCGCAAATCAATCTTCGAGAAGTATCGCGAACCTCCCAACTGGTCAAATAGCTCATCAATCCTAGGCAAAGGATACTTGTTCTTCACCGTAACACGATTCAACTGCCGATAATCCACACATAACCTGAGAGTCCCATCGTGCTTCTTAGCGAACAAAACTGGTGCTCTCCACGGAGATGTGCTATTCCGAATATATCCTTTATCAGCAAGCTCCTGAAGTTGCTTCCTCAATTCCTTCATTTCTGCCGGCGCCATCCGATAAGGTGCCATAGAAATCGGTGATGTCCCTGGAAACAACTCAATACCAAACTCAATCTCCCGGTGCGGTGGTAACCCTGATAACTCGTCGGGGAAGACATCCTCGAACTCACCAACCACCGGAATCGCTACACTACTACTCGAAACATAGGGCTCGCAATCTAGATTGGCAAGAAAAGCAAAACAATCTAGATTCCTTCGCCCTCCTAGACATGACTTCATGAGACGCTCACTCATTAGCCAATCACCACCACCCTGGTAAGTGATCACCGTTCCCCTATCAGACACTAGGGTCACTTTTCTAAGTTGGCAGTCCACAACTGCACTATACCTGGACAACCAGTCCATCCCTAAAATCACATCATAGGAACTCATGGGGAGTACAATCAAATCACTTTTCAAAATCTCATCCCCAATCTTTATTTTACATGATTTACACATACAATTTACACACACCCGCCCCAAGGGAGAAGTTATAACTAGGGGTTCATTAAACTCTTCTACTTCTAATCCCAAGGCATGTACAAAGGAACTCGAAATGAGAGAATGAGAGGCACCGGTATCAAATAAAACGCGAGCTAGAGATCTAGAAATCAAAACCATACCATCGACAACCGCGTTACCAGTCTGAGAATCTGACCCTCCAGATGCCATTGCATGAACCTGCACTGGCGCCTTCCCTTTTCCTCTACCGACATTGCTGGGTCCTGCATTACTCGGCCGATACTGCTGAGATGGAGACGACTGCACACTACCTGTACTCGGAGCTCTATACTGAGGAACACTGCGCTGAAAATACTGCGGCTGCTGTCCCCGTGCCAGATATGAGAATTGCTGAGGAGAAAACTGCGGATACTGCAACTGCGGGTACTGCAGAGGCGGAGGTAGGGTCTGAGGCTGCTGCTGAGACTGACGACTGGCATCCTCCCCGATCTGAGATCCAAGACGAGCACTCCTGATCGGACAATTCCTCTTGATGTGTCCGGGCTGCTGACAGAAATGACAATGGAAGCTGTAGGGGTTGCTGCGCTCGCTGCCAGACGAACTGCTACTGCCACTGGTCGCACCGCCTTGCTTGCCTTTCCCCGGAGCTGGACGACTACTGGTGCTCTTCCTGCCACTCCTCTGCGGTCCTCCTGAAGCCTTGGCTCGGTCCTCACAATAATGCACGTAATCATTCTCCACGGAGATCGCCGACGACACAAGCTCTCCGAAACTCCTAAGCCGTAGAGCAACCAACTGCCGCCGAATAGGAGCCTTAAGTCCTTCCTGGAACTTGATGCATTTCTCGCGCTCCGATGCCACAGCTGATGGAGCAAACCTAGCCAACTCGCTAAACTTTGCCTCATACTCCCGAACTGACATATCACCCTGCTGCAATCTATAAAACTCAGCTGCTTTCTGATCTCTATATCCCTGCAGAAAATACCGATCATAGAACAGATCCTCGAACTTGTCCCAACCGATATCGCCACCGCGCTCCAGACGCTTAGTTTGTTTCCACCAGGTGTTGGCGCCACCCTCGAGCTTATACGCCGTAAACTCCACACGATACTCCTCAGGCACACCAAGAGTATCAAGATGCTTCAAGATCGAATCCAACCAATACTCTGCTAACTGCGGATCCCCATTGCCATCAAAAGTCAGAATAGACGCCCGCCGAAATTCCTTAAAGAAAGCATGCCGACTACCAACACTGGAGTCTTTCGGTCTAGTCCTGGCTGCCATCTGCCGGAAAGCCGCAATCATAGACCTCATCAGGCCCTCATCATTTCCGAACTCGGCGTCAGCTGTCGAACGACGTCTAGGTGCCATTCTCTCACTTCTGAAAACAAAATTTGGACTGTCAGAGGTATTTCATTGTCAAACCTATGTGTGCACAATTCCCAAGGTTCATAACCTTGAGCTCTGATACCATTCTGTCACGCCCCGGAGTACGGGAGGTGACGTGGCGGAATATTTAGATTAATTAAAAGAGAATTTAATTGAAATTAAGGGTTTAAAAATCCAATTAAGTAAGAAATAAAGAGATTTTCCACCACATTTGATAAACGAATTTAAAATCATTAAACAAATAACAATAATTGAATAAAAACCGCGAATATGGGTTCCACAACCCACAACTTGTGCACACACATGGATCTGACAATATCACAAATACAATTACAGTCCAAGTACAAATAAAGTTAAGTCTTACATGCCTTGATTAATTAATACAGAATGTAAATAAACTCTCCTATTGCTCCTGAGTTCGGTCCGAAGAATCTTCTCCAAACCTAAATGGGAAACCACCTAGAAGGGGGGAATTTAAAACAGATAAAACGTGAGCGAAAGGCTCAGTAGGACTAAGTTTTATAAAATAATTTAATGCAAAGAAACATAACATTATCAGGAGTTATACAGAAAGGAAATTGAATAAATAAATAAATAAATTGAGTAGAACCGTTCTGACACAGAACAGTCTACTCGTCAAATCAAAACACCAGTTTACTTTTACTTAGGCAAACCATGATATCGCCACCGTAGTGGCCCAGCTGGGTTTCGGGACCTGCCCCCAAGGTCGATCACGACCCGATCTCTGATATGGCATCATGCCCATGTGTTTATTATCATTATCATTCAAAACCCAATTACCGAGTGTTGTCAATTACATTCATTATGAAATTCATTTCATGTCATGGTATATAAAAATATAACCGATAAAACCATTTTCAAACAACTGTTGAAAACATTTTGATAGAAATCCTTTTCAAAGCCAAATCATTTCAAAACCAGGCTACCAAAGAAATAGGATAGAAGTCCTACCTCAGTACTCGTGCCGGTACCCTACACCGTAATCCCGATCCGCTATACGTTAGCTCCACGGAACCACGAACAATCCTAGATACAAACTAAGTCGATCAATATCTAGTTCGAAACATTCTATGTTACTAAATCATTTCATGCTGTCCTAGTGTGCCATTTGTATCATTAAAATCATCCTATAAGGTTGGGATTTAAATCAGGGTTCAAAACAATGAAATCGGGTAAAAATCACAAAATTTTCCATGCCTCGGTCGGCCTGCCGGACGCCCTGCTTCAGCCTGCCGAACTGCACAGTTCGGCCTGCCGGAAGCAAAGTTCGGCCTGCCGAACATTTCCCCAGATTCGGCCTGCCGGTCGGAAGAACACCGGCCTGCCGATCATCACTCCGGCCTGCCGAACATGAACTTCGGCCTGCCGAACTGGGAAGATCCAGAAATCCCAGCCACGGGTTTCTCGATCCCCAAAATCCAAATCTTGTTTCTAACCTGTTTTTCTCAAATCCCAGGCATGAAAAACAACTATAATTGATAGAAAAACATTCTAGAACATGTTTGTGATCATTTAAACAACATTTGAACTCAAAATCCTCGAAAATCCGAAAATGAGAAAAAGAGGAGAAAAATGAAAATCTTGAATCCAATCCGTTTTTCTTCAATCTAGGTTTAGATTCTAGTTGTTCTAAGCTCATTTAACACAAATCCACGGTTTTCTAAGCTAAAACAAACTTAGATTTCAAAAACACACAAAATTGAAAATTTTGTAAAAAGTTTAGAAATTTCGAATCTAACCTCGAATCGAAGCTTCAATCCGCGTTCTCGGTTGCCGAATCATGTCCCCGAGCTTCCTCCTTGCTGTTCCGAAGCTTGGATTCGAATGCGGTTTTCAAAAATTTAGAGAGAGATTGAGAGAGAGTGAGCTGCCGAGAGAGAGGGAAGAGAGAGAGAGATTGGCGTGGAAGTGAGGAGAGAGAGAGAGGAAAGGAAAATAAATAGAGAAAATCGGTGGGCGGTTTTTACTGTGCGAAAACCATGTGCCGCCCACGGTTTTGTAAAACGGAGTATTTTTAACATTTTACAAATTGTTGTGTTTTAAAACTCAAAACATCATTTTAAATCAACAAGAAATCTTTTGAACACATCAATTTAACAAAACAACCAAAAACTAAAAATCCAACCAAATAATCTAATTAAAGTTAAAACTTTAATTATGGCACACTAATTTATCATTTACATTATATTAATATTAAATAAATTTCGGGACGTTACAATATCATGTGGAGGCAATCCAAGTTTCTAGTTGGCTGATTGGGATTGAAGAGGGGAGTAATTGAGACACGTAATGCGCAATAGCAAGAAGGGTCCTGGTCAATATATTTCTCTCTCCTATAAATATATACTTGAAATTTTTGTACTCATCATAGAAAACTACGAAAAACGCCTTCCTAATTTGACATTTAACTCATCAATATTGTCCATTAACTTCGTAATCCTTTTAAAAGCATCTAATAAGGTAGATTTGGAGCAAATTACCATTTTTTCAACCCTCCACCACCACCACCTCAAAAAAAAAAAAAAAAAAAAAAAAAAAAAAAACTCTTCTCTACCATTTTTTTTATAATAAAAAATTATATGTGATATAATTAATTTTTTTTGTTTTTTTTTTTGGAATTAATGTTGTTTTGATTTCTTCTAATTAAGATGGGTGGTGGCGTGACGAGGAACTTAATAAACCTATGTCATTTTTATGGTATAATTTGTTCAACATACATTCGACAATTCTGCTGCAAAGGTTCCATATATATGTATGTAAGTATGTATGTATGGCCAAAAACGGAAACTGAACTATCATATTTGTTCAACCTTGATCATGAGATGGTTTGATGGTTAGTTATCTATCAATATATGCAATATCTGAATAACATTGTTTCCACGATGCAAAGAGAAACCATTATTTTTTGTCCATTTTTTTTCAGGGAAAAAAGAAAAACGTTTGAACTTGGTGTCAAATTGATCTGCGAGAATACAAACCACAAAGAGTCAATACCTCCAAATTTCCTGTCAATTCTTCCCTTTTATAATACAACAACATTATACAATGACTAATGCGTCTCCTTATATCAACCAATATGTACAGTATTAAGCGAAAACGATAAAATAGAATACAAATTGAGTAAAATTTGATATGATGCAATTTAAGTAAATTATTACTTTTCCAGCTTAACTGTAAATTCTTAGCAGGAAAGTAGAATTAAAGCACTTTTAAATCACATCACATCTTATATAAAACTTGCTTTAACAACATATAGGAATTTTTTTTTTTTAATACAGAAAGAGAAAATTCGATTTGGTGAAATTCGTAAATTTCGGACTATTATAAGAAAATAGATAAGAAAATAATTTGCCATGAAAAAGAAATATAGACCCTCTAATTCAATAATTTATCTTCCACCTAAGTTGCATGCGAGGCAAGAAAATGAGCTAAATAATAGATACCCTTACATAAAAGAAGCTTGAATATATATTATTTGTTTAAATTTTAGTATCCTAATTTCTTATACAAGTTGCCCGTATCAAATATACAGTTTCTGATATAGATATGATAGTTAAAACATAGAGCTCAATCAACAATACATTTTTTTATGATTTACAATACAAATCTTTTGTTTTTAAGGGGAAAGTGTGAAATGTTATTATAAGGATCAACCATAAATAATAGGGGTTACGACTAATGGGACAGCCCTAATATCCTAATCTGTTACATTATTTTCATGCACGGAGTTTATCAAAAAGTGGGCTACCCTATTCGAGAACATAGAGTTTGAATTTAAGGTAATATGTTTTTTTAATAGAAGAATGTCTTCACTAGATTTTATTTTGCGTAAATTTCTTGTATTTTTTTGTTCTTTTTTTTAGATAGTAAAGTTCTTAAATTTAAGTTTAATACTTTAGTTAATGAAATTAAATGCGAGGGAATTAATCCGAAGGAAAATTGAATGTGGCTTGCGTTATCAACAAGTCGAGTATATGGACGACGTGGATTGATTGGGAAAGGATCAAAGTGTCACTTTCCAACGTGGGCCCCACAAAAATTCCATTGCCAACACGAAATTGAGAATCTTGAGGGCTCCACTGAGGTATGATTTTGCTGAATCTTATTAGAAATGATTTCTTCAATTTTTTAAAACAAAACATTGCTGCCAAAAAATGAGATATTAAATCCTGCAACAATTGCAAATGCGACGACGTCTAGATATGAATGAAATCATCGCCTTTTGTATTTTATATATCCCTTATTAGCTCATTCCATATTGCAATAATTGTGGAATATGTTAATGATTAAAACAGGTAAAAGACAATAATAAAAATTAGCTTTTACTGTTTAATTAAACGAAATTATTTTAGTTATGGCTTTTATCAGGACACCTTGTTGTCTTTTTATTGTTCCGAGTTCCGATAAAGCCAAAAAAAAAAAAAAGGAATTGATTTGTGGAATCTGGTTTTTGAAGATTTCTGAATTTTAGTATTATTAGAGCCAATAAGCTTTCTAGATTCAATTAAGGAAAATTTCTTACTAACAATTAATGAGCTGTAGATCATCATATTTAGCCAAAGAAGGAAAAAAAAAAAAAGGAATATGGAGATTGAGGTTATTGATTCAATTTCTGAAATAAGAAAACCATTTATGAACTGCCAAATTAATAGAGCCAATTAAACAAAAAAGAGGAAGAGAGAAAAATCATTCATTTGGTTTATAAAGCAAGTTGGCCATATTTGTTAAAAAAAGGAAAGTGGGGGCCACGCTGCCAACAAGGTGTAACAAGGAAGATCCGTTGAAGAAACAGTTAGTATTTAAATTATATCGAAGTCCAAAATTAATTTGAATTTTCGTGACCCTAAAACCATTTTTGTTCAAAGTTAGCCGTATCTTAGTAATCTGAACCGATTACAGAAGAAGGCAAAAGAAGGAATTCAAAATAGTATATTAATGGTGGAAAAGCGGACTCATTTAACTTTCCTTTCACAACTTTCTTCTTTTCTTATTTTCTTTCTTTTTTTCTTATTGAAAAAAAGAATAAAGTTTGTGACCACAAATGATATGTAAATTTGGATTCAATTTTGATGTTTCAAATGGTATCTAACCAATCATATTCTGACATATTATTTAGTGAAAAGCATATAAAAGTTAATTAGATATGTCATAAGGGGATTGTTAGACATCATTTGAAACACTAAGGCAGATAATTTAGATCCTGTAAATTCAAGAAAGCAAATATTTTCATTATAATCAAAGTAGTTTTGTCCTATCATAATATAGGATACATATATTTTTATATATTTTTTGATATTAAATAATTATACTTCCATTATGAATTGTTATACTTTTATATCATTGTATTGTCAATTTATGCTTAATTTATACTTATTTTTAGTCAATTGTGTTTTTTAACATATAAAACTTCAAGAATACTTTTTTTAATTAATGATATATTACTCTTGTTCTTATAACCAAACAAAAATGATGATTTCTGATTATGAATATCCTCAATGCATATAAATTGACAAACGCGAGATACAACTTTTTAACAAGTATAAAAACATAAATAGGGTGTTTGATAAAGTTAAAATAGTATAAAGTTTTCATATATCATATTAAAAAAATTGTTACAATATAAAATATTTATATGTTATAATATTTTGAACTAAAAAGATATTTTTTCCTTAAAAAAAAATCTATTGATGATATATATAGAAAATCGGAAAATGGATATTTACAGCTAATATATAATAAGTCTAATATGCATATGGCCCACACACAGCGTGGCAAGTGAGGGTAGGCCAATATTACTGGCAAGTCTGGTACCAACCACAGCTAAATAATCGATAAGCCAATTGCCCAAATCCTTTGTTTCAAATAACAGTTACTTCTCCAACTATATCACCTCAAAACCAAAAAAAAAGAAAAAAGAAAAACCTCTCGACTTTCCTCTCCCACTGTTATCTTCTTCTTTCTTTTCTCTGCCCACCAATATTTTATATATTTATATATATGTGTGTGTGTTTATATATATATATATATCTTATTACTCCCTAGTTTTCTTTCTTTCTTTTCTGACTATTAGTTCCAGTACTTTCTTTCTTTCTTTCTTTCCTTTTCTTTTCCTGTTGTCTCTAGAGTTGTGGACTTAATTGGAATAACATGGCGGAGGAGCAGGCGATAAAGGCAGAAACCGAGACGCCGGCGGAGCCGGCACCGGCACCGGCACCAGCCCCGGAAGCGAAGCCCGCCGAGGAGCCTCCGAAGGATGTGACCGAGGAGAAATCTGTAGTTCCACCTCCTCCTCCTCCTGAGGACGAGGCTGATGCGTCCAAAGCATTTGCTGTTGTTGAGAGTAATATTTTTGTTTATGATATCTTGCTTAATTAGTCCTCTCTTAATCTCTAAAGCTTGTTTATACGAAAAGGGAAACAAATTTTTTTTCTTCCCCTGCCTTTTTCTGACTGGCCTTTAATCTTTATGTTGGTTTTCTGTTAGTTGATTGCTTTGATTATTCAAAAACAGAATCATAAATTCTATTAATTTTAAACGTTGGTTTTTCTTTTATATATATATATTTTTTATTTTTGGTCACATGAACCCTTGTTACCTTGTCCCTTGGAGTTAAGCTATTTTTGGGGGTTTTGGAAATTTTGGGGTCAACAGATTAGAAACTTCTGCTTATTCCACTGAATTTCTAGAAAAAGTTTTAACCCAAATGGAAGGCTGGTTGCTTTTATCTTGTTTGTCCTTTTTTTTCTTGTCCTTTTGGGTTTCTGGTATAACCTTACAAGACTAAGAAGTCAAATAATGATGTTAGAGGGTTTAATTATATCCCATAATCTTAATTTTCATTTCTTTTATGTGATTTCAGAACGAGAGAAGAACGATTAAGTATTTTGACTAAAGAAAATTATCTCTGATTATCATAAAAAAAAACTGCACAATTTTTGTTCTTCACCACTCAACTTGTCTAAACAAATTTTCTCCAACAGAGACATCTGAACCGGCTATAGAAAAGAGTGGCAGCGAGGGTTCTATTAATCGAGGTAAACCTGGATTTAAGGTCCATTTATTTTGTATTAGTCAAAAATTAATATAATAATGACTAATTTAATTTTCTCTTATCCTTTTAAGATGCTGTGCTTGCAAGAGTTGCAACAGAGAAACGGTTGTCCCTTGTTAGGGCGTGGGAAGAAAGTGAAAAGTCCAAGGCAGAGAATAAGTAAGAACTTTATTGGTCTTTTTATTTTTATTTTCTTATAATTTTTGCTCTTTTCTAAAAAACTAAGCAATGGTTTTTGTGAGGAAAAATGTGTTTACATAATTTTGTGGCTGCTTCCACACATAATTAGACACATTGCAGACTGGTGCTTAAACTTGAGCTAGAATTTTCAATTTGGGTGTTGTTTACTCCGAAGTTTATTTTTAGAAACTTAACCGAAAATTTCGGTGATATCGAGCAGAGCCCACAAGAAGATATCTGCCATTGCGGCATGGGAGAACAGCAAGAAAGCTGCTGTGGAAGCTCAGTTGAAAAAGATTGAGGTAATACTTTGTAAATAGTTAAAACCTCATAGTAGCACTCATGATAGACTATGTGTTAGAATTCTAACTATATCCTGTAATAAAATTAGACATGCCATGTATGTATCACACACACACACACACACATTTTCTCTTTCAAAAGTTTTAATAGTCTATCTCTGCATATGCAGGAAGATTTGGAGAGGAAAAAGGCAGAATATGTGGAGAAAATGAAGAACAAGATTGCTTTGATCCACAGGGATGCAGAGGAAAGAAAGGCGATCATCGAAGCTAAACGAGGCGAAGATCTTCTCAAGGCCGAGGAGTTGGCTGCGAAATACCGTGCCACTGGAACTGCCCCCAAGAAGCTCGTTGGTTGCTTTTAAGGATGAAAACGTTTCAGGTCTGATTGATAACAGATTCCACAGTCCTTCCTCTTTCGGTCCTTCTTTTATTTCAGGCGTGGTTGTTTCTATAGTGGAACATTGGTTTTATTCTATGTTAGCTATGTGTGCATAAGTCATGTATTTATGTGTATAGTTCATTTTGAAAAAAGAAAAAGAATGTAACTTATTTGTGAAAGGTCACGTTTCTTCAATGTAGTATTAAGTAACATTACTGTTGCAAATACTATCATCTTTGTGCTTATAACTCTATGGCAAATGTTGTTTTATAGCAAAAAAGAAAAAAAAAAGAAAAATAATAATAGTTTTTTTTTTTCCTTTTGTTATAAAGACCATTGCTATGTTATAAAAATATTACTGTGCGTGGCATAAACTTGATACTACAAGACAAATGATGTGGCCAAAATAAGTAATATGACTGATGGTACTACGTAAACTTTTTTAAATGTGACAAATAAATACAATTTTTAAAAATATACAGATGGTGGCATGATCCCACTAGAAAATTAGCTAACCTTTTTTGGTCTTTTACAAAAGCGTGGGCCCTGGAGCTAAGACGGCTCTGCGTGCTCGGGACACTAATAGCATTTTCGGGCCGTATATATAGGATTATACTTTGGTCGGCTCGGGAGAAATTTCTGCCGATGTTCCTGGCATTTGTTTGAGATTTTAAGTGTGTTGTGTAGAGGCATAAATGGGCCACGTGGGAAAAAAATTTGTCATTAATGACAATGGAATGGTTATGATACCGGGTGTATAGGCAGTGACCGTTTTCAATTGACTGGAGAAAATTGTAAATAAGTCGTGAAGTTAAGCCTTTTTCTGTTTTATTCTTGATACGGTTAGTAATGAGCATACGACGACGTAACAAATCATATCTAGAAGTAACGATTCTTTAGTTGTGACCTAACTTTTTTGGAATTATTTGTAGTTATCTAAAATTGAAAACCTGAACTTCACAGATAATCAAATTAAATGATGTGCAATACTAATTCTTTGTACTTATCCAAAATTGAAATTGAACTTCACAGATAATCAAATTAAATGACGACCATTACTAAGATCGGTGTAAAATAGTTAAAAGTTCGTTGCATTAATACTTGAAATACAATGGTAATTTAAATATTTAGTTGATACTCAACTTTTTTTTCCTATGCATTATAAGGGAGTTTGAAATTTTTGTTATCCAAAAAGATAAAGGCTTATACTGGGCTGTACTAATAGGAAGGTTGATATGACTGTTCAAGATTGCTGTTAGTGAGGTGAAAATCTGATGAGTAATCAAACTGTTACATGCCATCATCATCATTCAGCAGGTTGTTGCATTGTTACTGTTGTGTTGTATCTTGCTGGCTGGGTGGTTTGGGAGGACAGAATTGTTGGAATTGTGCCAATGTTTATACTTTTTCCCTTCCAACCTTTTGAGGGCATGTTGGAGGCTAATTTATTATGGTTCGTTTGAGAAATCAGTTATAACTTGAGGTTGAAACTTAAATATTATAATATGTGAAAACTTTATACTGTAATAAACTATTGTAGCATGTGAGAGCTTTATATTGTAGCAACTAAACGAAGTGTATATAACGTCACCGATATAATAATGTCTATTTAATTTATTCACCAATTATATGACCCACTCACGTGATTGCTTCCACCCCAAAATTCAAACTATAATCTTCTTGATGATTTCTTTAATTATCACTAACAACGTAAAAAAAGTATATAAAAAGTTGTTCTACCTTTTGTTACATTAATAAAGAAAGAAATAAATGATGCTCCGGATACTTAAATATTAATTTGTTGTATCATTTGCTCTTGGAGAAAGTGACAACCATGAATGCAGCAGCTTGGTCAGACTAACTGTAGAAATCTTGATTGCTAATTACATCTAATCGACATTAGGCATTACATTTGATCACTAAATAAAATACCAATAAATAAGCGGACCAATTGAATTAGATGACCTTAAACCAGGACAACAAAGAAAGCTATGCTACATATTCTGTTTCAAAGTAGTCAGCTTTCTTACTCCCAAGACCGTGTCAGCCAAGTATAAAGGCAAATGACTAGAAAATGTTAGTAACCATACGATCCTAATATGCTAAAACATTATGCATATAAAGATCATGAACGGAAGCGTGAAAATTTGACATACCTTCGGCCATTATTTCGACTGTGAAATTTAAGCCTTGGGTTGCTGCCATCGACAGTTGCTCCATTAGTTTGGATGCTTTTATCACTCAAACACTCAATACGATGGTGTATAAAAAACTGAACATGAGAAAAGTGATAGGGACTAAACTGAAAATTGTTCAATTGTATGAACAAGAAAAACTTTTCTTTCTCTGCTTCTCAAATGCTTCCATTAAGGATTTTTTTATATAGCTTCTAAAATTCAGTTACCAAGGTTTATTGCGATTTAATAGAAACATAAATACGAGACCATTTATGTAAATCCGTTACAGCAATTAAATTGGTTTCAAGTTGAAATACAAACGATTACAGAAAATCTAAAAGGAATTTTCTTCACCGTTAAAGAATGCCAAATTTTTAGCATTGTAGACTATATTATCATATGGCAGCCGAAGGGATATGCAGAGAAAACTAAATGAGAAAACAGAACGTTTTTAGGATAACTAACAGTTCAGACAAGCAGAAATTTCATAATTTTCCCCATGAAAGTTCAATGGTTCAATGGAGACCAAGAAACAACTTTGTAGCCACAATTGATCAGTAACCAAAGGTAACTGCTAACTACATTGTAGAAGAGAACAAGTTGGGATGATCTCAAAGAAGGATATCTTATGAGGGCGCGGCGCTTTGGCAATAATTTCAACGGGCTTCTGGAACTTTCCATGGTTCATTTCGACGATTCACCGACTTGATCCAACATTAGTCTAGCTCGAGCTGACAAATTATGAGTCATACAAACACATACCCTTAGGCAATAGAAGATGTTTTAGAAGTTGTACGCTAATGGATGTGTCGTTGAAAATAATTCTTTTCACAGTTATACTATTGGCAACAAACAATTTCGACAAGAGTCGGATCATAGGTTCTGGTGGATTGGGCTTTGTGTACAAAGGGGTTCTTAGGGGCAACAAAAAAGTTACGGTGAAGAGATGTATGCCAGGATCTAAGCAGGGCCTTCCCAAGTTTCAAACTGAGATGACAGTTTTGTCGAAAAGCTAAGCAATTACAATCAGAATCTAGATAGTACCATCTCACTAGGCTTAAAACGAAAGGTAAACGAAAGTAAAATAACGACACAACATTTTGAACTATAGAAAACGACAAGAAACTATAAAGTAACAACGACAAATAGCAGCTAAAAGTAAACTACACGTCGCTAGCTAAGGTTGCTCTTCATCAAGTTGCAACAGAGAAACGGCTGTCCCATTCCCAATTAGGTCATGGAGGAAGTGAAAAGTCCAAGGCAAAGAACAAGAAATTTCTTGGTCTTTTAATTTTTATTTTTATAATAATTATTTTTCTTTTCCAAAATTGTTTTTATTAGGTTATTATAACAGTGTAAAAATATTGCTCGAACTCCTCTATTATTATTATATCATTTTGTGGTGAAACTGAAACACAGTGCTAGATAAAACTGCATTTTCACTCTACAGACTACTAAACATTAGAAGTTCTTTACTTTTTTTAGACCAATTAGTTTGGTCACAAATTTTCCAGGATGTAAGCAAAGAGAATAAAACTTGTAACACATAAAAAAATGAACTCCAAGTTTTGATCTCTTTGGCAACCCAATTCAGACAGCCTTATTTAGGTTTTCTGTTTATGGAAATTGCAAAAGGATCCTCTTTACCTTGAAATAAATACGAATCATAGCCATTTGGAGAATTTAGTAACAATTCCAAAACTGATACACTAGAATCACTCATTGCACAATGGCTTGATGAATCCGAATTCACCTTTAATTTGTAGTCATCTTCTTCTTGCTCTTGAACCATCTTAGTTGTCCCAAATATCGCAGATGTTTCAAAGACGGGGCTTTTGTACATGTTTTCAAAATTAACTTTGATCTTGCAAAATGATTTTCCAACATCGGAATTCCATAAGAGGAGTAAGCGATCCAAATTCACGTTTGGCAACTAGTGAAGTAGAGAGGACTTCGTTGACAATCTAACCTCAGCTTCTAGTCTAACGCTCTCCCATTGAATCATATGGCCAGTGGCGGGAGATTGCATTTTGAATAAAGGTGGCAATAAACGTGTTCGTGTCGACACCTTTACAGCATGACACATTTAGCCCGAACACAAACACGATACGATTAATAAACGTGACAGAAATACGAACACGACATACTTATGGCACGCGTAACACGACATGACACGATTAACATGATTACTAAACGTGTCGTGACAGGTTGACATGATAACAACACGTATATGACACGTTTATAACTTTGTTAACTAAAAATTAAAAAATTAAAAAAGCCAATAAAGAAAATTAATAAAAACACAATATCTAATTAATACTAACCTACTATAAATATTTCAAATATTTTTATTTTCAAGTTTAAATGTGTTATAAATAGGCGGGTCGTGTCGTGCCGTGTCGACACGTTTACGGCCCATTTAATTAAACGTGTTAAGGCGTGTTAGCACGAATCCAGCCCGTTTATTTTTATGTTATTCGTGCTAACCCATTTATGGCCCAATTAATAAACGTGAGGTCCAAACCCATTTATCTCGTATCGTGTCATCGTGCCGTGTCCGAAATTGCCGGCTCTAATTTTGACATTGCCAATTAGATGTTTAAAGGGAGCAGAGGACTGGTTTTGTTGGTGCTTATCATCCGGACAAATGAAACGCTTCTTCAGATGGGTGTTCCAGTAGTTCTTTATCTCATTATCTGTTCTTCCCTCAAGCTGAGAGGCTATAGCAGCCCGCCTGATTTTATTATTATTTTTTTGGGCCAAAATAACTATCATTCATCAGCAGTCAATCTACATTTTGATTGAAAAGGCATAAGCTCTTCATGTAGTTGAGATACTGGAAACATTTGATTGTGAAGTATGTTTTGAAGGAATTAAGATAACGCGAGTAATGCATTTCAGGATCTTCATTACTTCTTATATGACACACCAAATGCAATGTCAATTAAAGGGATGGGAAATCTTCTTGCAAGACTCCCTCTAGACAATACTTTAGTAACAATGTCACAATTAACATTTGGCTGGCCAAAGCATTTGACAAAAATTATCCAAGGACTCTGTTTGTAACAGAGGATTCATTTTGTCTCTGAAGTAGCTTATTTTTCTTACTATGGTTTATTAACTTGAATTTCTGCTACACTGGCTTGTGAGCTAAGACTACACTTATTTCAACACCCAAAAAAAAAGTAAGAACTTAAGAAAGTACAAACAGAGAGTAACAGACCAAAAGCATAAAAACAAGTATATGCATTACCTATTACCTAGTGTGCCATGAAGTCGGACAATAGTATTCTCTTCTTCCTGAGAAAAAGGACCATAATTTTTCCATCGAAGCCTACAGCTTTTCCCACATCGAAGCAGACCTGATCAAGTACATAGTTTATTTCCTTATCTCTATACAACATAATGGAACCACAATATAGAGAACGCCAGGAGCCATGGCCATGAAGTTTGATGTAGCGAACCAAGATTTGATCTTCTTCTGGTGTCCAAGCCCCTTTCTTCACTCCATCTTTATGATCATCACAACAACATGGTTTCTTTCTAATTTCCATCTTCATCGCTCACAAGGAATGAAAAGACTGCCTGGCATATAAATATATCTATATAATAAAATATTATTCAAGTCCTAATGACATGATGGTTCTATGATATTGCTAGTGGTCATTAACTGCTACTACCACTATTAAAACTCTGGCAAGCTTTAAAATCATATTATTTTCACATGTACTTCCCCTATAAACTACATTTTCTACCTCTTTGCCGAATTTTACCCCTGACCAAAAAAAAAGATGCTTTATGGTCATTTTCACTCGCGGCTCAGTTCATTATTTTGGGCTCTTTTGATTTTTATTTTTTTTTTTGTGGGAAGGTCAGCAGACACTGACAAGAATATTCGTTGAAGGTGTGTCACCCCAACCCAACACAAACATTGTGGGGGCGTAATATTGGACACTCTCAATCAAATATTAGACTAACATGATACAAGTGTGGGCGCGTAATATTGGACGCCCTCAATCAAATATTAGACTAACATGATACAAGCCTTCATGTTTAATACCCTGTAAGGATAGCTCAGTACTCAAACTTATGACCACAAGCAAACCACGGTCACTCGGCAGTTGAAATGGTTTTACTAGTATCCTTTAAGCTGTGTTATGTAAATTGAAAGCTTTGACTCAGCCATCTGCAAACGTCAGAGAGTTGAGACTGACATTGTCGGCGACATGGCAATATTATCATTCTCGATCGCCAAGTAAGAGTTTAATAAATGCTTATCTTGTCCATTTATTGCTTTGGCTTAAAAATATGTACATCGCTCACCCTGTGACGCTCTCAGATGCATTAACTCTTCTTCTCTTTTTAATTTCTTAAAGGATCAAGGATTGCTTTTTCTATGGACAATTGCAGGTGAAACAATTACATCTAATTTTAGAGAGGAGAAGTTAGCTCTTTTTCTTGATAATCATGATAAGTCATGAGGTTTTTTGTTTTAATGTAAAATTTTAGAAAATTGAAAAAAAAAAAAAACCCAGATTTTCTTCAAATTTGAAGATTATCTAGATTTGCATGTGACAGTTGTTCTGTTTTCCTAAGTGGTTGTGAAAGCAATGAGGATAATATTGAAAGATTGAAGAAGAGAAGGCACATGAAAGGAAAGGAATATCCTTTTCATGCTCAAACTTCTTGTGGTTTTTAATTTTTTACTCATTTGGGACACCCAAGGAATAACTGCATTTCCAAGTTCTTTTAAGTTTCACAACTTCCCTTTTGCCAATTTTTATGAACTTTCTTTCCATCTGGCACCATATAATTCTGGCTAATCTCCTTAAAGCCATTTGTCATATATGTGTGTGTGTGTATATATACATATATAAATCCATTGAAATTTGAGAGAGATCATCTAATTCTATCACAATATTTTTTTTTTGAAATATATATATGGTCAAGCTGACAATAGTTGGAAGGGTGAGTGATGGGTTGCCTCTTGCACAAGGACCTAAATATGTGAATGAAGAGAATGAGGGCTTCTCCTTTTACAAGCAACAAGGAGAGTTCATACTCAAAGAAATCTCAAGAGGTGCGTTGCAAAATTCCAAGATGACCATCCGTGTTGATCATCATTGCTTCTAGTATTAATCTCTCTCTTTTTTCGTCTCTATCTATCTCAATTTCACAAATAAATGCATAAAACTATATGTTCAGTTTACAATGCCAATATTCTAATTTGATGTTATGTCTACTCACATCGCAATTAACTGATCAAAGCACTCAATTATAAATACTAGTTAAGTCATAGCATATATCGATTAACCATGTTTTTTCTGTTAATTTTACCTTAAACATGTATTAATCAAGCTATTTGGTCGAGAATGGAATCCCTTTCATTACCTTGTCCGAGTCTTCATATCCAAGAAGACTACCCTTCCATTATCTTTAAGATTTGCAAAGAGAGTTTCAGAAGTTCGATTCTACCCTCATAGAGAAGATAACAAGACCTTATAGCTTTGTCAGATTTGGTAAATTCACAATATTAAACATTAATTAGTTAGCTCACCACAAGTTTTCTGATGATCTACATATTTCTTTTCACAAAAAATAATTGCAATGCAATTTAGTTTTGCAGGTACTATTATTGGAAACATTAGAAAGCAATACATTGATACAAGAACGCAAGCCAACCTTGCGAAGCTTAATGCTAACAACAGAAAACTAGATTTAGATATTGTCACAGAAAACCTGACAGATATCTTAGGTAGAAGAAGAAATTCAGGTAAATTTTCTTCACTTGCATGTCTATTTGCAAGATTCGGTTATAAATTACAATGTCATCAATAATTTTTAAACATAAATCAATCTTAGGTGAAATAACATCGTCGTCGTCGTCATCAACTCCTCGAGATTTCTCCTCAATATGGGGTTCCCCGCGCCTTGAGGTAAATTAATGCATAATTTTTAAATTTCTTTTTGACATTAATTGCTTGATTTATTATCATAATGATTTTTACTTTGCTTAATATTAATTTTTTGTTTTCTTTTCAAACACAGGTGATTGCTGTAAAATGGACGCCTATCACGATCATAATTGTTGTAACGATTGTTCTTTTATGGGCCAGCTTGATGATGACAGACAGCATTGTGATTTCAAGTCTTTAATTGATACTCATAAAGATTCAACCATGCCCAAGTGTAATCTTGATAACTATCACTGCTGAAACTAATTTAAGCACAGGAAGATTAATGGCCTGGATTTGAATATATCCTGTGGTTCTTATAGCATGATCATAAGTCTATAATGGTTTTTAATGTCATGAACTAGCAAATGAACTAGATAAATTGAATATTAGAATTCTGAAGAAGATGATGATTACTTTTTATCTTCTCCCCAACTGGGACCAAAATTGCAACTCCAAAGCTTTAGCACTATAATTATGTACGTCATTATATGGCTCAAGGTTAAAAGAAAATCTATATATATATATATATATGCCCGTGCTAGATTAAACCAAAAAAATAAAAAAAGAGAGAGAAAAATACAGGTATTAGGGGGGTGGCAACCTCCCAACCAATCATTTGTCTGGCTGTCCTGAAGAAGAAGAAAATATAATTGCAGGCTTGAAATTAGTGCCAATACTTCCAAACCTTAGCCTTTTGGATTATATTTCGTTTTCATGTTCTATCTTGATCGTTGAGATTTTTTAATTGACCTCTTAAGATATTACATCAATTAATGGTAACAAGTGATGTCAAGAACAGGGACAGTCAATATCTGGTCCTATTAAAAGAAGTTGATTGATTAAGAATGCAGAAACAAATAATCTTCCCTCAAAAAAAAAAAAAAAGGAAACAAATAATCAAAATGTGTAACCAAAAATAGCCAATGGGGAAAATAACAACACATCAAACTTATTTTTCTGTTTACAAACTCTCTTTTGAACTTAATACAGATGGCCTTATTTTTTTTTTTATTGGTCTTCTGGTGTTATTCACAAATATTGTATCATTCTTCCTTGTAATTAAGTACCAATGCCTTTGGAATATCCCCCCCTAATTATATGTACATTACATCATTGTGCATGCTGAAATCAATACAAACATCACCACCAGATATAAAGTCAACAAACCCACTTCCTGAAATTTGATCCTCAAACTTGAAATCAGAATTAATCATCTCATCATGACTAATTAGCTCGTTTTGAAAATGACCCTCAAAGATTCCCTCGTTCATTAAAAAACTGTGTCCCATCACAGTTTCTTGGAGGCTCAAACCATGACCAAATCCTTCTCTAGGAGCCAAATTAGGCTCGACTGCGTTGGCGGGGATCGAACCGGGGCCTTGGAGTTGATCCATTGAAAGCCACTCGGCAAAGAAAAGCCTTGGCAGTGAGCTTTTAGAAGCTTGAATATCTTTAGAGAAGACATAGTTAAGCTGATTATGATGTGGAACAGATTGGTCAGTGCTGGTTGGAGATTTGATTTCCTTTTGTTCCGATAATTGGTGGCTTAAAAATCGGTCGGTCTGATTCTCCGAAGAGAGTGAAGAATATTCTTGTTTGTTGTCTGAGCTTGAAGAGGTAGACTGATGATTTTTGGTTTGATTATGATCAGTTGTTATTTCCTCAGCTTTGGCCACTACCCTCTTCTTCAAATATGAGTGCCAGTAGTTCTTTATCTCATTGTCTGTTCTTCCTGGCAAGTTCTGTGCAATTTGAGACCACCTGTTCATTGGAAAAAAAATATATTTTAGTACAGTACAAGAGCAAAATTTTTATGTACATTTTAAGGTTTTTATTTAAATCATTTTAAGGTTTTTATTTAAATCTGTTAGAGAGAATACTATGCCTAACGTGACAAAAAAAAAAAAGGTGGTTCTTATCAAATAAAACATTGAGTATTAGTGTATAACCGGAACCAACATTAAAAAAAGGCTTACTAATTGGTTTATAAATGTCCTGATTTTTGTCACTATTGATCACGTCTTGATTCATTAAACTATAGTTAATTATATGGTATTGGCGCTTAATTTCTTAAGTAATTCCTATGGCACATAGGTAAGATATAGTCAGTCCAAATGATTGGATAATTTAGATTTAGTATTTGCAGATAACTCGTTTTTTCTATAGTTGTTTCTTTGAGTTTTATCTGATTGACTCAGAAAAGCCAAGTCCGATTAATAATCCTACTTGTTTTGTTCACGTATATTCATCTAGAAGTCGAATCTTTCTTTGCTTACTTGTTGCCCCACATGTGATGAAGGGTCAAGATTGTCTCTTCCTCTTGTTTGCTGAATGTCCCTCTCTTTAATCCTGGCCTTAAATAATTAATCCATCTTAATCTGCAGCTTTTTCCGTTCCTCTGTAATCCTGCATGTAAGATATTTACACTTCAATTTAACTAGAAAGAGAGAGAGAGAGAGAGAGAGTGATGAGAGCATTTTGTACTACTTAAATGAAAGTCATCAGCAATCATTTTCTCTTAAAACATCAGTTACCAAAAATTCTATTGTTGTTGACTCAAGATGCCATCTACCAACTCCCAAAATTTGTGAGAAAATTGTATAGAATCATTTAAATGGTACGTAAAACTTCTTTGATTGGACTTTTGAAGCAGTTTAAACAATAAACTAATATTTAATTGATGAATACCTCCGCAACCCTCCAAAAATAAATAAATAAAAATAAAAGAGAACTTAGTTGTGCCTCATATATGGGACAAGATGAAAAATAAGCATCACTTTCTCACAGTAATAATGCCACAAAATTTATCCAATGGAGTATAAACTTAGGAATGTAGTATTTATTTCTTATCTGCATTCTTTGTTTTGTATTGTACTAGACAAATTGATGACAAATGGAGCAATAAGGAATAATATACAAACCATATTTATCTTCCATGGGATAAATTCCCTTTTTGCATGTTATTTTAATTCGTGTCTATATAAAATCTATAAACCCTTGTTAGCGTGTATGATGCATAATAATATAATATGAAACAACCTGTCCTCAAAGAAACTTCAACTTCATTGATTCTTTCTTGCCTTGTCAGTCACTCCACAAACAGTGAATTTTTATAAATTACTAGCGCTAACACTAAGGTCAACCAAAAATGCAACTTCATAATCAAAAAGTGAAACAGAGCCTACTATAGCACTTGAGATGATCAAGTCAATGAAATTCTAATGAGGCACATTTTAGTATATGCAAAGCCTGAACAAAAGTTTATTACATGAAAGAATAAAATGCACATTCTTAATTAAGAAGATGCCCTGAAAATTTTCAATGATTTTTAGCCACATTATGAGAAAAATATGCGCATAAATATAAATATATGTCATTTTTGTACAACATAAGTTATCGAAAGGATCTCGGAGCTCACCAGCGTTTATAGGGACGGAACTCCAACAGCCGTGGCCGTTTTTGAGGATGTAGCTCTTAAGCCTCAAATCTTCTTCTGGTGACCAAAGGCCCTTCTTGTGCTTTGGCTTTGGCTTTGGCTTGTCTGATGACTTGCACCCCATTTTCCCAATGAAAATGAGTTTGAAATCTTTTTTTTTTTCCTCCTTTTTCTTTTGAAGTTCAAAAGTGTATGAATGAGAAAGAGAGAGAGAGATTGGGAGAGAGAGAAAGAGGAACTAAGAAGGTGTGATGGGCTTATGGCCGGCCGACTACAAAAGGGTCTGGTACTTATTAAGGCAATGATTAGTTGAAGTCTCTGCTCCTTTAAAATAAAGAAATATAGAAAGACTATTTTAAAAAAAAAAAAATTATAACAATGTGAAGGTCATTGTCCATTTTCTTCTTTTTCAATTATTTTAAATTTTCTATAATTATTTAAAGAAGGAATTGCAGAGCTCAAATGTTCTAAAGTATCAATGTTAAGATATAATTGAAGACCTAACCCAATAAATTAATGACTCTAACTTAATTGGGTTTTAACTGTGCTATAAAAAAGTGGTAGTTCCTCTGATCAAAGCACCAAAAGGAATTGGCCTGTCTATAGCCAAAGACACCAACAGCCTTTCCCACCCAAGTCTAGAATCAATAATATTCTACCAAGATAAGTTCTTCGTCACAAGTTTGAAAAGCCTTCCGCAACAAGCCATCACTATATATGAAGAGGACAAGTTTAATTTCAACAGGACTCTCATACACTATTATTTTATAATTGATGGTCCATATCGATTTAACCATCATGAATAAAAATCTCACGACACGTAAAAAAAAAAAAAAAAAAAAAAAAGAGCTGTATTATTATTATGATCATTTATGTGACATGGTATTATCTGTTTCTGAATTTTCTTATTGCCGATCTGTCTATATGAATCAAGATTTTTTTTCCCCTACTGTTTTATCTTATTCAAAAAGTTGAAAAGGCCCAAATCATTTTCATCTTTCTTCATCAAGCATGTTTGGAAAAGGACAAGGCTCTAGAATACATATTGCACGTAGAAATTTACTGTAGCAGTCAATGGGATATGGAAATTAAACAATATGCGAAGATGCCTCATCTCATGATTTACTTTGGCTGTGTGCTACAAACCAAGAAATAAAGAACAAGCTATCCGGTCCTCTGGAATTCGACCTAAAAAGAGAGTTGATAAATCAATTAGTGCCGAATTTGAACTTATGCCCAAGTTCTTGTCAAATACAACCCCACTTTTTGAAGCGTGAGAAAAAAAAAATTGAGGGGACTGAGCCTTCATAAATATCAGCCATATCTAAGCCTAAATCCATAAGAGTAAACCTAAAGATCTGAAGATCCCAAGTTCTTTTCTTTTTCTTTTTCTTTTTTTTTTAATTTAAAGGCGGAGGATTCGAATTATTCACCTTGTAGTAGAATCAAGTTTGGATTCAACATTGTACTATACCTGTAACCATAATTCCTAAATTTTTTATACAAACTAAGGTAAGAGATGATTTATTATCTTTAATTTAAGTGATAAATACAGCTTTTTAACATTAATTTTTTATATAATGTTTTTAAACACCTGTTAATTAAAAAATAATTAGGATTCGTTTGTTCACCGGTTTAGTAGATATTAATACCTCTAGCATCATGCACACCTTATTAATATTGCGAGTATTCTTGATGAATATAAAACTGAATTTCATTGAGAATATTGTATTTATGTAATTACTAATAGATTGTTTAATATTTGAGTTGTAACTGAAGTTTTAAATTTAAAAACTGTAGCATGTTATAATGTAATAATTTTTTATTTTTTATTATATTTGTTAAGAGTTTTATACTTTTTACAGTTTAAACCGATGGGTTGAAATTGAAGTATTAAACAGATGCTAAGTTTAATAATACAAAAAAGTTATAGCACAAAAATATATTATCATTCTATCCATAAAATTCTACAAATGGGAAAAAAAAATAATCTTCATTTTACGAACGTCATGACTTTTTCCTGCCGACAGGTTGGTTTCGCAAGCAATAGATCATCACCATGGTTAGACGAAAATTCAAACCTTGGCTTTATTTTAAAAAATATATAGAAAATTGAAGAAATTGATTTTGTAATCTTGATCTTCAAATTGGCTTGAGATACGTGGAATGTAGGACATCCAATGAAGAGGGGCAGGTGTGTAATATAATATAATAGAACATAAATACAATGCAGATACTGTGTGGGCGGTTGCATACTTGCATTATTGGAAATCATATCCTTTTGTCTTGACTGAGATCAATGAATTAAATACCTAATATGAAACGATTAACAAACAATTATTTATAAAGAGATGGCCCAAATAAACAAGAAGGAACCGAATATTTCTTTGACAAGTTGTGTTTTCAATTTAATATAACAGCTACTTTATATTTTTCGTCAAATAAAAATATATCGTGACATGCCTATATTCCCGTGGGGCATATATATATATATATATATATATATATATGTATGTATGTATGTCTATGTATGCATGTAGAGATATTACGCATGCCCTCTTTGGTCGAATATAATATATATTCACACAGTTCATAGTATATAAATAAATATGTCGTTTTGTCAACCCAAGATCTCATTCGCTATGAAGAATTAACAAAGAGGGCTTTTTTCCTTTTAAAGAAGAATTAACAATATTGCAGATTCCTTCAGGAAAAAACAATTAAAATTGCTTTACTCGGTCCAGCAAATTAAACTATCTTATTGAAATATATAAGAAGTATTTCTTTAAAAAAAATTGTATGTCATATCTTTTTCCACCTAAACCCTAAGACTAAAAAAATAATAATTAATGACAAATTAACAATCCACCATTGGCTGTCTCTTCAATTGTTGCGTGGTGAAGGGAAACAACCTACTTTCTCTAGCTTCCTTCTTCTTCTTTTTTTTACCCCGGAAAGACTATTCTTCGTTTTGTCTATTCATTTTCTTTCTTTCCATTATTTATGTCTTTCTACTCAAATCACTAGTGTTTATGTCTCAAACAATTGAATCTGATGTAAATTACATCAAGATAATAAGTGTATATATATATATATACACACACACACACACACAAACATATAGTTTTTAATACAAATTTAACAGCTAAAAACTAGTACCCTATATGTGGTGCATTTTTCTAGGTCCTATGCAGAAATCTATTTCTTTTACGTAAAAAATTGAGAAGCAATTAGAAATTAGGTAATGTTTGTATTGCATGATACAAAATGTATATGATTAGGTCATGACCAGCACACAAATGGGGACGATCATACACAGCTAGTAATTAATTGGCTAGGGATATATAGTTTTCTTTTTTTTTTTTTGGCCGCACTTTAAGGTAGCTAGTTTCTTTATATGGGATGTATATATAACTTAGAATATTAGCAATATCAATGTCACTCTAGCTTGCGTGAATAACTTTTGTAACACTTGCTTATTAAAATAAAATTCAATGGCAACCTTGTTTCTTGAAGCTGAGATATATTAAGAGAAAAAGACACAAGTTTAATGTACGTATCTCTATTATGTGTGCTATTTAATCTAAACATATATAATAAAGTTGATCAACAGGTTAAACATTATTATGCCTAACAAGTCCAAAAATAATTCAAAGGAGGGCAGGTATGAAATATGTGAATATTATGATCAGAATATCATGCATTCTGTTTCACGTTGCAATATTAATTTAAAAAATGCGATATTTATGGATTGAGAGAGCTACTTGACAATGGTACTAGACGACGATTGCTGGGCAAAAAATAGTACTTACTAATTAAATAAGCAAGGAAATATAATTGATTATATTTTGTCACTCTCTAGTTAGTTATAGATAATTTGTTTCTATGTTAATTTATTTTCTTTTATAAAATTCACGTTCTCTCACCTTCACGATTCATCTGGTTTAACTTTATATTTGATTATTTTCATCTGAAAAATATTAATGAATTATAGTTGTTTGGAAAACAAGTTGTTGATACAGTACTATTGATCAATTACATTTGAATTTATCCCGATTACTAAAAAAATCGTTTTTAACAACAGTTCTTTAACAATGTTGTGAGTTAACTTTTGTGTGGTGCTTCGAAGTAATATTAAAGGTTATTTTACCATTTCACGTAGCTAAATCAAATTCTTTAGCCTTCGTTTGGAACATCAGTTAGAATTGATGGATTAGAACTAATACTGGCTCGAACTAATAAAATAAGTTTGAACCATGATTTTTAGTTTAACCAATGTTTGAAAGTAAGTAGTTGAAACCATTATTTGAAGTTTGAATCATAATTTATTAGTTTAAACTAGTATTTAGCATTTTTGAACTAAAAATGTTGGTTGAAACTGAAACCTTCAATTTGAGCCGATTGAACTCAACATCAGTTATAACTGATGAAAATATACGTTCTAACGGATGTTTCAAACAAATGCTTAATTTGAATTAAGATGGAAATACTTTGATGTACTCCTTGTCTAGGATTGGAGGAAAAATTTTAAGAAAAGGTTTAAACAGGGTAAACGGCACTTAAATTTGATTAGGAAATAAAAGAGATTCATTATTTCTTCCCTAGCGTGTTATATATAGAAGGCAAATAAAAATAGATCATATGATAGAGAGAGATAAGCATTACAACAAAGTCAAAAGTGAATAGAGAATAGAATATATCAAGGCATCCTAAGAATAATATATACTTGCACAAAACTATAGCCTCTCCCCTGCATTGATGGAAGTATCTGTCCAAGCACTCTACTGTTGAAAAAAAAAAAAAAAAAACCAACAACAACAACAACTCTAATGTTGATTATTGAGGCACAAATAAATAAACACACACACACACATATATATATATATATATGTGTGTATATATATATATATGTGTGTGTGTATCATGCACAATATTTGATTCGCAACTAACATTTTATTTAGGCTCTGGTTTTAGCAAGATATGAAACCAATCAAACAAGTCGAAATACAAGCATTTATTTTCTTTTAAGAAAAGCATATGTTATCTTGTAAATATGATAAAAAGCTAATTACAATACTATATGGACCCTTTTTTTTACGCAAAATACAAACATTCATTGATTTTTTTGTTATCGAAAAAGATGATCAATAATGTCTTCACGCCTCTAACTCAGTGTATTTTAAAAAGATGCCACTAGGACGAAACCGATGGGATGGCAAACGAACCTGACCTAGAGCCTTTATCAACTAATAGGCTCTGGCCTTCAAAGGTCGGCTAAACAATTAACAATAGGCTCCGGGCTTCAAAAGTCGGCTAAATAATTAACATAGTCAATGATATCACATGGTGAGGGCAAACTTTGCACTAGGCGTGACTCGAGAAACATTTATTGTTTAGTTACAATATACATAGGTAGTAGAACTTTGTTAATGAGAAATTGCTTTAGTATCATATGTGCTACACCTAAGTAGAGAGCTTTATATTTGTGGCCCCTGTAAATGGTCTTTTCTTTGGCCTGCCATATTTCATGTCTACGTAATTCGGATTTGGAGCATATATAGTATAAAAAAAGACAGAAATACCAAGTAGTTGGGAAACGATCAAATACATAAATTATATTTTGATGGAAAATGACCTGCCAATAACGACACTACTGACTGTATTCTTCCGGTGTTGTCACTTGTGTTGCCTACGTACATGACTCTATGGCTAGAAGTCATTGAAAAACGAACATAAAAACATTAAAAAAAGAAAAAAGTAGGATATATAGCCCAAGATTCATTGTAGTTGGTGTATTTGTGATAAGTTATTTTAGTTTAGCTGGGGCACAAGTTTTAAGCATATCCATATATATATATATATATATATGCATGCATCCGTGTATGTATGTATGCATGTATCTGTACAGATAAAATACACGTATATATTTGCAATATATGTCTGTACACATAAATACCCTAAAAAAAAAAGTATGTATGGATTAAATTCATAGGCTTAGAATGTCAGCCATTCCTAAACCGCATAAATAAATCAAGAGTTTCCACTTTAAACCGTATAAGTATATGTTCTCATTGTCATGAGGTTCTGCGGCAAAATCCGAATACACATTTGGAACAAATAAATTACAAAAATACACAAAAAAATATTCAATCATTATATACACAGACATGTATCCTATTTTGTAATATTTTTTTTTGGGGTCTCTCACCAATAAAAATATGTATCTCTTACTCGTAAATTATTACATATATAAGAATTTTATTATTTTATTTGCTCTCCATATATTAATTCCAGAAAAAATGAACCAATAGAATTGACAATGGCCAAAGTTTATTATAATTTTCTTTTCATCAAAAAAGAAAACTTTTGATGTTTAGTCAAGAGAGAATGCTAGAAAAGAAAAACTCATCAATCATTATTCATACATTACAAGAATGTTAATGAGACCTATTAATATAGTTTCTGTGATTGCTTGCTTACATAATCAACTTACAAACAAAACAAATGATGTTAGTGACAAATTAATCTCTCAATCCCTCTTGTCTTTCCAAGTTGCAGAAGTACTAACCAATTACTTCATTCAAAATTTTAAGCAAAACTCGAAAAGACGAAAAGGATTATAATTAATTGGTATTTAACTATTCTCGAAAGGCCAACTACAAAGCTATATCTTTTTTGACGTTAATTAGCTAGCCCCATGAAAAATCTAAATTTCCATGAAAAATCTAAATTTTGACTTCATTAATATCGGTTTCCTAGCATGCCCTATAAGTCATCACCTACTATTGATCTTTATATTTTGAAGGATTCTTAGGTACAGATCGATTTAGTCATGATATATATATATGCGTGTGTGTGTGTGTGTGTATGTATGCATGTATGTACATATATATATCATGACTAAGACATGATATATATATATATCATGGGAATAATTTGCCTTTAATCAAGTTGTAAATTGACCCCATTAATTATGTCTAAGACATGAGTTCTGTAAATATATATATATATATATATATATATATATATTGGCCTTAAAAAAAAACCTATTAGCTAGTTGTGCATATTTTGAATGCCTTGTGTTGTGTCTACAGATCACAAAATTTATTTCATGATTCCTTTTTTCTCACAATAATAGAGAATCTGAAAAGCAAAAAATTTTCGAGTTGATCTAATCTAATGAATTATGAGTTCTGGTCGAATTTGCCAGCGCAAGGCTAAAGAAATCGTCTATTTTTGCACGAAGAGGTTGGGGAAATAAAAAGACGAAAAGAAACAGCTAATAAGAACATTATAGATTATGTTACTCTTGTTTTTATAAGTCTGTACTCACGAACCACTTAAGAGACATGGATTGCTAAGTAGTTCGTTAGTCTAGGATTATCAGTTAAGTAAATTAAGTTAATTTAATTCAATTTTTAATTAGTTACCAAGACTCGATGGATTAGTAAAGATTAAACAATCTAAGTCTTTGTTTAAAAATGTTAATCATTGCTAAGCCACAAAAAAAATTTAGTTTGTAGCCGTCATAGCAAAGAGCAAATTATATGAAGCTATGCATTGAGAAATATTCTCGTTTACTTACCTTTTATTGGCTGTAGGCACGTAATAATGTAATGGTATACATGAGATTAAAGTCAACTGCATTTTGGCCAAGAATCAAATTAGTTGATTTTCTCTACTCTTTCACTTAATTAATTGGGCTACAATTCCAACACAGAGATCTTTGTTCTTATATCATGGTTTAGACTCTCTGCCTTATGATTAGTGTTATTCTTAGTAAAGCTTAATTAATAATTAATGCAGCTATTAAACGGAATTAAATAAAATCCTACCAGAAGGATTTTGGAACTTCATTTCGCTGGCTAATTTGATTATTGAATTATTTTCTTATCTTATCTTCGTTACATTGATTAGAAGAGTAAACCACGCTAAAAATATCAAAGTGTTTGGTGCTTGCTTATTTTATTTTGGTTTGCTAATTTAATTGCAAAAAATGTCATCCTGTCTTAAATCCCAAAAAAAAAAAAAATCATTTCAAAACCCAATCCATTATATCATTACACCTCTTCCAATCTATATACGACACCTTTTACTTTTTTTTTCCTTCCCATTATAAAAGTTTATTTAAAGTTCTGGACTTTTTTTTTTTTGGTTAAGTTTTGCTTATAAAGTATGCACAAAGTTTTACTTTTTTATTGGTTTTTTTTTTTTTCTCAAGGTTAATAACACGTTCAAGGCTGATCCCCTCAAAAAAATAATAAAAAAACAAAAATAAAAACAAAAAACACATTTTGATGGCTGATTTAATCCATTCGAAATCTTTTTTCCTGTTAACTTCGTCATTGGGGCCAACCTTCCATTATTGTCTACTTCTCAAGGAGATCAAGAAATCTTTTTTCCTTGGACAAAATGAATAAGGGAATTTAGAGCATAATTTTATGGTGGACAATTTCAAGAAATAAATTAGAGGTTTATTAATGTTTTAAATCTCAAAGCTAGTGACACGACATTTGGAGCAAATAATTTACGAGAAATTGGTCCAGAACCAGAGCATCCTAAGCATTAGCTTTTGCTTACACCGAGGTTGTTAGCTTGTCAATTAACGTTTTATTTTTTTATTTTTTGGATTTTAAGGTTTCGCTTGTATAAACTAACACCATTTGTTTCATTCATCTTCAATTTTTCTAGTAAAAACACACACACACACGCACACGCGCACGTGCACGGACGGGCAACAACACCACCAATGTGATGTCATGGTTTGAACCGCAGTTTGAGGTGCAAACCATGCTCCTAAACATGCAGTGAACTAAAACCAACTTGGAGTTTTGTTGCACCAAAGTACATGATTCCCTTCGTTTTAGCCTTAAATTAGTCTTAAAAACGATCTCATTCATTAAATTTTTTGTCAATTGGCAGCTGACAAAAACAAAATAAATAAATAAATAAATGTTTCTTGTCAGACTGAAAATATGGGAGCGCATACATTCAAAAATATGGGTACTGTAATTTCTTTCATGCTCGAAGCTGCGTGCTAAAAACTTCCCTTCAAACTTCAGCAAATTAAGCACAATTACTACAAGAACGATAATACAACTTTAGAGTCAGAGTAAAATTAGTTAACTATTTGGGAGATTAAATGTTAGATCCATCTCGTCTAGTAATACCATTAAAATTACATTATCATTACAGCTAAGAACAATAAGCTCTGCAGAATACAGAATAAGACAGACTATTCTCAGCTCCCCTGAAAGAAGCAAACGTCTAAATAGCAAAAGTTTCTAAACCTAAGATTAACAATTCCAAAAACTTCCACATAATTTATACTAGAAAAAAGGCGCCAAAACTAACACAAGGACGCTAACCAACATGGTGTTATGAACCTAGATAAACTTAGTGTTGTCAGGTGACTTCTGAAGTCATGCAAATTTATGTCGTAATCATGTTGAATTGGAATCTGGAAAGCTGCTGCGGAATGGTGGAAATAACCGGTCCATATCTCTGTCAAAATAACATGTGTTACAACAACATATATAAGACCAAACTACATTGCTGATAACATATACAAACCAAACAAAATAGTACTAGTGAGAAAAAAAAAAAAAAAAAAAAAAGCGCTCATTTCTGCATCTTAAGAACATGACAAGTTGACAAATCATGATCACCGGCATTTTGACAAATCATGTTTGTCAGTTGTCACGGTCTCCCAGAAGCAAGACAAACTTCCATAAAAGAGCTACATGAAAGAATCGAGTATACAATTCTCCAAAACTTAGACAATTTCATTTCAAGACATATTTTCATAGCATTGCTCTAGGGCTCCTCCGCAACACGCTAGGGGTGGGCCGGAAGGGGCCTATCCCCTGTGCATTGCGAATTAGGGGCTCCCCAAAGCCCCTTAGTGGTTTTTTAATTCTCATCATTTCAGACCATGAGAAACCTCCCATATGTACTGCATTGGGAGCCCCTTAGTGGTTTTTTAATTCTCATCATTTCAGACCATGAGAAACCTCCCATAAGTAATGCATTCTAATATATCAACACAAGCATGCTTCTAAAATAAAAGCAAGCAGAACAATTCATATATCACCATACGGTCCATACCTGAACGTTATCATAGAGTTCGAACAATGGAACAGCAAGAAGTTTCAAATTTTTTGGAACTGCAAAGTACTCTCTTTCGGATAAGTGAACAAGGAAGAGCTTCTTACATTCCTACATAACCAAAATTTGGAAAATCTGCAGTCTTAGCAAGAAAATTAGGGATAGGGGAAATTGCATGACACAAAGGCATGAAAAGTATAAAGTATCCCATAATTTGGTCTTTGATTGGCAGTTACCTTAGGTTTTGTTATGTGGGGAGGACAATACGGATACATTATGGTTTCAAAGTTTGGCCTCCACCAGATAGCCACACACTCACCTATCTGCAAGAAAATGCCAAGTAAAATAATAAGTTTTAAAACTCATATATGAAAGAAAAATTCAGTAGCTACAAGATCTCCTAAGGTGGTGAAAAGGACAGCCACCACCCGTCAATCAGGCACAAGAGACAGAGAAAATGTAACAGTACCTGCCAATCTGGCACAAGAGCAGGTGAATTAGCACCAAGCTTGCTGGTCAGCTTCCTTTTCAAACCCTCGATTTCTGCAATATAAAGAAACCCCCAAATGAAGAAAGGAAAAGAAATCACCTTTCGTTTTATAGAGAGGGAAAAATCATTTGACAGTGTCAAAACATAAAAGTAAAGATCGTACCATTCTCTCCTGGCTTTAGACGCCCACCAGGAAGTTTGCAAAACGTGTTTCCGATTTGCAGCAGAAGAATGTGGGGATGATTATGTTCTTGTACCTAAAATGTCAAGGCAAATATTGAGTTCAACGAAAGATTCAGAAGGAAAATTTTTGAATCATTTATGTCAACTAATTTTGTTCATCGACAAAACATGACTGGTTTAAAACAAGTGGGACTACTAGTTAGTTGTGCTCATCAACAAAACATTACCAGAGTAAGACAACTCAGATAGTGGTGGATTAGAGTAAAACCTTTCTATCCAAAATGACGCCAACATATGATATCAAGTGTCACGAAGCATTCTCAAAACCTTATACCCCCTAGCACATTTCTCTGCTTACCATTTCAACCAAACTATTGCTTTTTCACTAAGAGCATACCATGAGCTTGAAATAAGAATAGGTTAGTGTTAACCAATAAAATGATTCAATGGTTAAACTCCCCAGTACAATTGAGATTGTTATGTCCCAAAAAAGTCCCAAATGGAGTTTAACAATGAGATTGTTAAACTCCCTAGTTCAATGGTCACAAAGCATTCTTAAAAACTTATATGCCCTTGCACATTTCTCTGCTAACCATTTTAACCAAACTATTGCTTTTTTACCAAGAACATACCATGAGCTTGTAATAAGAATAGGTTAATGTTAACCCATAAAATGATTCAATGGCTAAGCTCCCTAGTATGAATGAGATTGTTACATACCAAAAAAGTCCCACATGGGTTTAAAAATAGGATCATTAAGGGGCTTGTGAAACCTTAGGTCCCTCTCCCTTGCAAGCTGGATTTGAATAGACTAGACTAAAGTGTCTTGTTATGATGTGTTGGTGTGTATTTTCGCATCCAATATTGATAGTCGAGTGGAGCCACCAAAGGAGAGGAGGGCTGCCACCAGCCCAAATGTTGCTATTGTAGACTGATGTTGATTTGGGCCCAAGAGTGTTGAATTGTTACAAACCACCTTGTTGAGTATGGGATTGTACCTAGTATGTTTGCTATGAAAAACTCTTGACTGTTGCTATGGATGGGAAGACCCAGGGGCTGCTACTTGAATGAAAGCAGGCCTTGTGAAGTCACCTCGTTGGAGTCTTGGAGAGATGGGCCATGGTGGATGGCAGGGTGTGGAGTGTGGTGCAATATTAAGTGCCAAAATGTCTTACATGGGTCAAAAATGAGATAATTTGAGTATAATGTTAAGTACCAAAAAGTCTTACATGCGTCAAGAATAATATAGTTAAAAGGTTTACGAGCCCTCAGGTCCTTTTATTCCAAAGAATGGTTCTTTGCCAAATAATCAATGAAGATATATTAACAATCTACTAATCAAAGCATTGCAATATAAAGATCATAAACAAGATCATAATAGTCAGGTGAAAACAACTAAATTTCATAAATAAGGTGAAAAAAATTGAACTTGACATACCAATAAAATTGCTTCGACGCTCGTCCTCATTCCCTCTTTCATATAGCTGCCAAGTGAACACCAAAAGGCAAAAATCAAAAACCAGAGCTCTGTGCATCGGAATTCGTTAAAAAATACACTTACAAACCCTTTTGGGGCTTTAGAAATAGCGAGAAATGTCGATTTTCGTCATTAAAGAACAAATCTTTCTAGGGTTTTTAATGAATTAAAAGAACCTTCAAAACTTTAAAAAAAAAAAAAAACATACTTGACTTTCATACGAGCAAGACGATCAGCAACGGAGGTGTCCTTCTCCATCTTGGGCTCTTTGGTCCCGAAGGTGTAGCTCGACAGTGGATACGTGTTCACCACCGGCGAAGTCACCATCTTTCTCTCTCTCTAAAACTCGATTTTTTTGCTCTCTCTCTCCTCCTGAACTCTGAAATTGCGTCGAGTGTTCGGCGGGGCTGTGGGAGCCGGGAGGGAGGCAAAAGGGTAAAAAAAGAGTCCTGTCTATATTAAAAACCCAATTGGGGTGGTTTTGCAATTTACGTAAATCAATACGTTTTCTTTTTTTTTTTTTTTGAGAGGGAGAGAAATGCGCAAGGTTCTATTGCTACTGAGCTGACACTGTGGTATTAATGCATGACCTCTTTCTTCACCGTTGGATTGGATTAATGTAGCCAATCCAACGGTGATCATTCCTGTATTGTGGACAAGATTTTAATTACTGTTAAGCCTATTTAATTATGGAGGCAAGTAAAAAAATCCCACGTTAGTATTGTACAGTTTTGGACCATGAAATCATACTTGAATCAATATCATAATTTTTTTTTAAAAAAAATACAACTTTAACAAAACGAATGAAAATTTGACGGTATAAACTAACAAAACTTGATCAAAATTTAAAGATGAAGATAACCTAAACAAATAGGCAGTGGTAGAACTATTCAAGAAAATATCTTTAAGAGTTTGTGATTTCTCCAAAATTTAGTACTCTCATGCATTATCCACTAAACTTTATATACCCTTTTTGTTTATATATTTTTTTAGATCTTTCTAGTGTGGGTTATACTTACTAAAATGAATATTTCCTAAACGTTGAATCTGATCAAAATTAAATTAGAATTAGATCGAAAAACTCAATATCAGTACTTTTGAACAACTAAAGTCAGACCTTCTCCTACTTAAAGTGTGCAAATTTGATAATATCTTTGATATATTTAAGGATAAAAAAGCAGGGCCTCAGTTTAGATGTTTTTCAGAGAAGAAATAACATCTGCCACCGGTACTAAACAACGCACAGTGGACTATTCAATTGGATTAGTTGTATCGTGATTTTGAATGTGGGGGATTAATTGCTAACATAGATATCTGAGGAATTAAATTATCACAACCAAAAACGTTCAGGGCCATCGATGCCAAAAGGCTACTTTTTCCTTTTAAGGGTTTTTTGCTCACTAGATTTTTACCCATCGTTCATTGGTAGAGTGCAAAATATGGGTCGGGCCAAAGCGGGAAGCTCGAATCGTCTGAGGAGGCAAATCGGGCCTATCAGTTTTGCGAGGTCGGCTTAAACCAGTTTAGCCTACGTGACCTTTTGGAAAAAGAAGAAAAATTAAGGGTACGTTTGTTTTATACATTTTTAAAACTCAATGAACTTAAATTTAGATTTAAGTATCAAGAATCCTTCAGATACGTATTTATTTCTCTCAAAATCCGAATCATTTGAGTATCAAGAATCTAAGTTTTCAAAGTTCTCATCCCCTTAAACTTTTAATACTCGGATATCTTTGCTATAGCTATAGTAAAAACTAAAATCCTCTATCTTATATTTGAGGAAAAAAAATCATAATTTTTTCATTTGATATCCAATTGAGATGATTCTTTTTTCACTGTGTTTCTAATAAAGAGAGGAATAAATCAAGATCTATATTGCATATTTTTTAATATCATTAACATTAAGATTTTATTAGATTTATTAATAAATTAAAAACTATCTTCATTACCTCTCCAAACACAAATTTCAATTTTATTCCATACTCAGATTAAGACTTAAATGCACATTCAAACGTCAATTCGAATAATAATTCAAATTCAAATAACAATTCGAATAACTCAAATCCTAATTCAAATCACACTAACTCAAATTAAATCACTAATTTGAATCTATTTACCAAACGGACCCTAAGAAAAAGAAGAAAAATATCATGTTTATAAATTTTTTTGAAGTAAATAACAAGTTTTAAGATATTTATAATAAATATAACTTATTTATTGTGTAAACAAAATTTATTTATATAGTAAACAAGAAGGTCAATAAATTACCTCTTTTTAAATCTATTTATAGTGTAAATAAGAACTATTTATAATATAAACAAAGGTATAAACAAATTATTTACATCATAAATCTGTTATTTACTACAAATGTTTTTAAAATATATTATTTACTTATAATTAGTTTTGAAAAAAGTATTATTTACTATAGTTTTCTTGAAAAAATAAAAAGAAAAACGAGAGAAATAACTTATTTTTTATACTTTTTGAAGTAAATAGCAGATTTTGAAAATATTTATAGTAAATACCATATTTATGATTTAAATAATTTATTTACTGTGTAAATAAAAAATATTTACTTTATAAAAATTGGGTAAATAAATTAATTATATCTTAAATCAATTTACTCTATCAATAATAATGCAAATAAATTATTTTTGCCACAAATTTGTTATTTACAATAAATATTTTCAAAACTTAATATTTACTATAATTAATTTTGAGAAAGTGATATTTACTACAATTTTTGGAAAAAAAAATAGTAAAATTACATAATTAACCCTTTTTAAAGAAGTAAATTAATATAGGTCTTTGTTGTACAAATATTATTTATATATCTTTATTTTTTCAAAATTACATATATTGAAATCCTAAAATACCCTCTAAATATATAATATCATATATTTAATTTTTATAACAAATTTTCTTATTTTTCAAATAGTGAAATTGCTAAGAAAAATATACATGTAATTTCTTAAATTCCTGTAACAAAGACACACACATTAACGTCAATAAATTACTGAGATGACAAGAAACAAAAACTCAATAAAGGAATATCATTAATTTAATAAGATATAATTACATTAGTGAAACCATTAAAGTAAGTTAATAAATTTCTTACAACACAAGAAAATCCAATTAAAGGAATATCATTAATTTAATTAGATAATAAAAATATCATTAATTTAATGATATATAATTACATTAATAAAAGTCAATAACTTCATTAAATCACAAAAAAAGGTAAAAGATAGTATGTCATTAATTTAATGTAATAAAACTACATTACAAATCCAAAACATTAACACGGTTAAAAAAAGAATAACATGATAAGTTAGGGTAGCTTAATTAATTATAAGTCCCTCCACCCCAACTATAGGTTGAGGGTTCAAGTCATACTTAGCCCCACTTGAAAGTGGTGGCATTCCCCCCCTCCCCGTATAAAAAAAAATAACATGAACAATCATTAAATTCATGATAAACAATAATACTATCCATCCAAAAAGAACCAAAAACTAACACATTTAAAAAGAAAAGATGAACATGGACAATCACTAACTTAATGATAAAACAATAATACTACCCATTCAAAAAAGAATAAAAAACCCATAATATTTCGATAATTTAATAATATAGAATCCCAAAAACCATTATGAAAAATCTCGCACAATTGCGAATTGATTACTGCTTTTGGAGGAATTCTTACTGGCGCATGAACACTCGTTAAGGATTTCAACCACTAATGGATGATTTGGTCTTCATTTTCGAGTACTCGTTGAGGATTTCAACCACTAATGGATGATTTGGTCTTCATTTTTTGGTACTCGTACTCGAACCATTCTTCCAACGGGAGAGAAATTCAACAACACCTTAATTCTAATTTGTCAATAAAATCGACAGTCTAATTTGTCGGTAAAAAAAATTCCATATTTCAGTTTAAGGAATTTTAATAAAGTTATTTTAGATACCAATTTAAATTTAAACAATAAACACCTTAATTACAGGAGATTTTTTTAATTGAACAATGTCTTAATCTGTTTGAATCTTAAATACGAATATGATCATTATTCTAAAAAATAAATTAAAACCAATAATATCATTATTAAGGTCATTAATATTTTTATACATATATATTAAAACATATAAAGAATATTCTTGAACTACAAACATATTTTAACACTATAAATATTAAAAGCTTTATGTCTCTTTAACCCAAGAATAGCTTTATGTCTCTTTAACCCAAAAATATATGTGTGTGTATTTGTGTGTCTGTATATAAATATATACATATATAAAATCTATGAGTTGGGTCCGGCCCATATTGATTGCATTACTTAGTGGTAACTTGCTTGGGAAATTGTACTGTATAGACATAAATGGATAATTTAAAATAATAAAAGGCGGCTTCTTTGTGCATCTAGCGTTGGTCCTCAAGATCGTACTCCGGCGCAATGTTTGGTGTCGCCATCGTCAAGGACATAGAGCACTGAAGAACTTAAAGGAAAGGACGGCGAAGGTCAAGGAACAATAGCGCGACGACTCGAGCAAAGTTATTTATCTGTTGCAAAGAGCATGACGAGATTGCTGGCCTTGATCTCCGTCGTCATCGCGACGTCGACTCGTGTTCTCGCAAAGTTTCAGGTCAACCTACGGCTCCAATAGCCATTTGATTTGCTCATGTTGGTTATTCATCTTACCTTGAATCCAAATAATCACCTCCAATAGCCATTTGATATGCTTTTTGTAATGATGTGACAAGCCTTTGACTTGAGCGAGAGCTTGATGATTTTCTTTTGACAGATGAAGAGGGAGGAAGGCTCATTTTGAACAATCAATTGAAATGTACGTTTTTTTTAGTTTAAAAAATATAATATATTAAAATTTTATATTGTAATAATTTTTTATTATAATTATTAAAAGTTATACATTATATATAATTGTAATTGATAAGTTAAAACTAATGTTTCAAATACTTTAAAAATAAAAAAGAAAAGAGAAAGATAGATAAAAATAGAGTATTTTGAGATTTTTGTTATCTTGTAAATTTATCTTTATTTAAAATAAATAATATGCTATTTACTCACTCACTTTAAATTGTGGCCTATTTAATTCTTATTTTCGTCCTTCTCCTTGACTTACCTCTTCAGCTTTTTTTATATGGCAATTGCCGCGCAGACTTTAGCATGTAAGCTTCTCTCGTTAAAAAGATTTTATTTGTACACCCTCGCTAAGTGGAAGGCTGATTTCATCATTCCTCGTTACTTTTATTTTTTTAATTTTATAGTATATATTATTAAAAATTTCCCTTATATTATTGTTGGGCCATTTTTTTGTCTTCAGCGATGTGCTATTCTTGGTTTGAGAGGTATTATTATTATTATTATCATTATTATTATTATTATGCTGCTACGTGACTAAATACTCGAGACAATTTTGCATTCGCATCATATGAGAATTATCAAGCACATGATTCGTGGCATGAGGAGTTGCCGTCGGTTCTTTTAACTTTGTTTGGATTCCGCACTTTGTAATGAGGTGGATCATTTGTCATCACTTATCTTTAAAAAAAAAAAAAAAAAGCGCAAAGCACTCTTCGCGAAGAATTGATATGTTATCGTGGTTATAAGCATAGCTTAATAGTAAAAACAACACTTGACTTTACTTAAAAATGAAGAGTTTGAATCATTTTATTATTATTATGTTAAAAAAAAATCTATATGTTATCAATTAGGACCATCAATTTGGTAGTGCTTTGATAATGATATTTTTTTTTTCTTTTTCATCTTTCAGAATGTGGCTAGATTTGATATTACGTAATCTCAAACATAGGTCCTACCAGTCAACAAATTGGGCGTTGTCAATTTGATGATGTGTGTGAAACTGAAACTATCATTTTAATATGGCGGGTCTAAGAATTTTTTTTAATAAATTGGGTAACTTACAAGAAGATATAACTTGTAAATATTTAAAGCTTGAAAGTACCACTTTTTGTTCAAGTTGTTAAGCTTAATTTTTTAGGTAAAAATTGTGGAGATGGATAACAAGACTGCAAAAATTGATTTATTTTTTCAATTGAAAAAATAAATATTGTATCCTTTAATTATCTTTAATAAGTGAATAAAACAGCCCGACCTTGCTTTCTTACTAAGGGGGGTTTATTTGGAGGGTTTAGAGTTTTGAACTCAAATTTTGAGTTGAGTAACTGTTTGGTTCTTCAAATTTAAAACTCAACTTGAAACTTTGAAAAGACAACTTGAGCTCAAATAGTGATCAAATTCATATTTACCTCTACTAATTTCAAGATTTTCAAGCTCAACCTTTCTCACATATTATAAATTTTTTATTCTTTTTTTCATATCTAAACACAATTTCATATTTTGACTCCTAGTTTGAATTTTACTTTTAAACTACACTTTTTAAACTTTTTATCTCAAACCTAAAAAATTCAACCCACATTGATTTAAATCCTTAAGACAAACAGACCCTAACACTCACAAGAAGTATCTCCCACGAAAAGTATAGTTCAAAAATTTCCATTCTCTCTTTAGCGGGGTTTTTTTTTTTTTTTTTTTAATTTTTTTCCTTACACGCGTTACCTTATTGCTTTATTATAGAATTGCCTAAAATCAAAAGAAAAAAAAGTTTTTGGTGAAGGTGCTACACAAAAAAATAAAAAAAAAGAAATAATTCTTGCATAATTAAGTGATAGATTAATAAAACATTTTTTTATTTGAAGTAATAGAGGGTTAATAAAGAAAACAAAGGCTAATTGCCAATGCAGCAAGAATCAAGTATGTATCTCAGTCCTCAGATCAATTTACTTGATGTCTCATGTCAACAACTCTCAGCAGTACTAACTTAAAAAAATAAAAATCAATACAAAATGGCCTCTACACTCATTATTTCTCTTCCCCTTTAATTAACCTTTTTTTTTGTTCGCTAAAATTGCTTAAACTGATTAAAATTCTCAACTTCTCATGCCTTTACGCTTAACAATGCATTTGCAATATGAAGATGATGATCATGATGATGAAAGATGATCATGATCATGATGATAGCTTCCTTGTCCCCACAAAAACCTGCAAAGCCCCATCGGACCCACCCGCCACCAGGGTGCACTCATCCTCCCCCACTTGCCTCCAACACACACCGCTCACGAACCCTCTTTCGCACGCGGGCCCACCCGTCGGCCCAAACCCATGGGCCCAAATCGGCTCCCCCCACCTCTTATCGTAAACAAATACCTGGTTATTTTCCGACCCGCAGCCGAGCAACCCGCCTGTTCTCCAAACGGATAACCCGACGAAGCTCCGACTGTTCTCGTGGCCCCTGTACGTGCGAACCGCACGTGCGTCGTCTATATTCCATAGCTTCAAACACCCGTCCGTGCCAGAGGACACCATCGCACGGCTGTCGAGGAAGCGAACGTAAGTCACCGTTTTCTGGTGGCCGTCGAGAATCAGGACCGGATCGGAGAGCTTCCTTACATCGTAGCCGTATGCCCGTCGGTCAGCGCATCCGACGGCCACCAGCGGCCCACCGAAGGGGTTGAACTCGACGCAGCAGACGGGGGAGGTCTTGGTCGCGCTGGGGCGCACCGTGGCCACGCACTCCCCACCGTCGCACCGCGGGTCCCACATTTGCATGGTCCCGTCGTCCGACCCCGACGCCGCCATCACCGAACCGACGTCCCAATGCGAGTAGTCCAGGCTCCAGACGCGCCGCCCCCCGTGCTCGTCTCGCTCAAACACCGGCGTCCTCGTCTCCAGGTCGTACTCCATCACCACGCCGTCGTAGTCGCCGGAACCAATGATTCTCCCGCCGGCTCCGGGCCTCCACCTAAGGCTGCTGAGCTTCGCCGGAGTGCAGATGTAGTAGTCGTACGCGCCGGCGTGGTCCAGAATAGCCACGTCGCCGCCGCCGCCGTCGGCCACAAGTGAGCTGAATTTGTAAATCCTTATCTTTCTGGCGATTCCGCCGGTGGCAAGCAAATTATCGGAGGGGTCGAATTCGATGACACCGAGCGCGTCGGAGGCGGCGGATGCGGGTGAGCAGACGACGGTTCGGAGGTGAAAATCCCAGTCGCATCGAGCTTTTTCTGTCTCGTACTCTCCTTTAAATTCATTAATATCGTGTGCAGTTTCATCTTCCTCTACATTTTCTTTTCCTTTTCCTCTTCTTTCTATTCTCTCTGTCCCTTCTGTGTTGGAGGAGAGGTTTTTCATTTCCCATTCATAAGAGAAGAAGAAGAAGTTGTTGGTGTTGGAGGTTTAGGGGTTTCCCAACCAATGAAAGGCTCCCATAAACCTGCCTTTCGGTTTCCCCTCTGTCTCTGTGATGTAGATAAATAGGATAGCTACTCTCAATCTATTTGCTCTTATTTTGAATGCAGGATAAGATTCTTCCCCAGATTTATTCTCCCTGTGTTACTCTAAATTACCACAATGCCATCGTCCCACTGCCTATATTTCATGCATGATACTGTGCTTATGCTGTTATTGCTATTTTTATAACCACCTTTATGTAAATTTATAATCAGTACTAAGTGCTAATTAAATCTACATCCTTGTTTAGAGTTCGAATTCCTTCTAATTTCTTAAAATAAAATTTATTTATTATAAGGAGCTCTTGAAACCGTTAAGTTGTGAAATTGATTAATTTATGGACCTCAAAATCCTTGTCAAGCTTACGAGGCTTGGCAGATAGGACTTTTAACACGGTGTTTGTAAGAGTGATTGAACTATGTAGTTAAAACTATATGCACTATAGCATATGACTGTAGCTAACTTTAACTTTATACTGTAGCAAGTGAGAGCTTCATGCTATTGCGGTTTAAACTATGTAGTTAGAACCACTCTCTCAAACAAAATAGAAGCAGTAGTTTTGATATTTTGAATAAGTTGCCAATGAGTGTTTAGATGACTTTTTAAAGGAGTTTTGGCTGTACTTCCGCTTAAAGTCATAACGTGTATTTTTTACAAGCTATTTGTTCCCCTAAGACTTTAAAACTTTATCAAAGTTCCATTGAGATTCTACAAATTCCATTCTAACATTTTCATTCTTATTAGTAAATTTATGTTCATTTATCTCCCATTATTTTGTTTTTATGTCAAAATATATCAAAACTTTTCATTTTCCCAAAAAAAAAAAAGTCATGACTTGTATGTTTCTTTTCCTATGGCCAAAAAAATATAGCAACTACACGAATTGGCCTAAAATCATTTCAAAAAAAAAAAAAGGCTTAAAAATCTCCAAGATTGAATTAACTAAACATTTTTTTTTTTTTTATGTTTGATGATGTAATCGCTACATCCACAGGAATTAAAACTCTCACATAGCACAATGAGACTAAATTGTTTTATGTGTTATCATGTGGTTTTTAGTAATATTCTTATGAATGATATATCACAATTCACAATACTCTTTTAGTTATTTGTGGATTTTTTTTTTTTTCAGATTCTTCAAGTGAACATTTTTCCAAAAGTGAATTGGGCATTTATGGTACTTATATCATTAATTTCTTTTTGTAAATAATATACATATGGTACCTCAAATTTGACTTTAAGATTTTCATTGTTACTTGGAAACAAGTCCATTGATTCCATTCTAAGGAAGAGGCGACGTATTTAATGTGTATAAATATTCAAGTGGTGAAGGTGCAAAAGAGAATTGTTGGTTTCTTGTGTGCCTCAGCTTTCGTTTATGGAATGGCGTGTGGAGACAGGCTGTTGTCTCCCCTCTCCTACGTGGTTTGAGCAAAACCTTTTGTTCCTCCTCTACTTTCCTCCCCACCACCCAATTGGCCTCACCATAAATTTGATGAGATGCTATGACACATATCCAAGTATCACATGAAAAACCCAATATTCTAATTAGCTAGAACTTGGAATTCACCAAGTTTGCAAAGTTTAAGAACATTAATAAGCTTTTGAGCAGTAAATTACCAGGGAAAAAAAAATGTAGTTCAAACAGTAAAGTCGTGTTTTAAAACAATTCTGCTACAATATTTTCTCTCATAAAATTAGATTTCAAATATATTTTAACAAAAACTTTTAGTTTGAATTATATTTCCATAACGGTTTTAAAAAAATAGTCTCTAATGAATACCAGGAGAAAGAAATAAAAAATCTTCTATTTTGTGTTGGAATGTGTGCTGCTGTTGTTGTTGGGGTGGGGAGATCAAAAGATTTAAGTTCGATATGATGTGAAACCGAATCCATGAACAAACACAAGGGGACCAAAACAGCAGTACTTTGAAAAGTAGGGCTAATTAACAAATATTTGCAGGTTGTGTATGTTATGAATTTGAGAAAGATCAATAATAATGGAACGAAAAACTGTTTATTTGTCCTGAAATGTCTAAAAAGGAAACAGTGTATCATTATTCCATAGCGGTAGAATTCTGCAATAATTTTGCCTCTGAATCTCCCTAACTTTACCGTTTGTAGCAAGAGAATATATTTATGGAAGAGGCAAAAATATATTATTATAATTAAAGGAGAGTTTTAGATGATATATAGATTGTGCATTGTTGATCTCTATTGTTGGCTTTAAGTTGCTTGCTTGTTTGTGCAGAATATCAACATCTAATTCTGGGTGCCATAGAAATGAAAACTGTACTTGGGTCCCTCTCTGATTGTTCTACCAGCCAATATTAAAGAAAAAGAAAAAGAGTGTGTTTTTCAATCTTTGTATATTCGTCATGATCCTAAGCCCCACTTGCCATTATTCTTCTAACCCTACAAGCAATTGTAATATATCGCCTTGGTGATCTATCACTAAACATTTTAACCACTCAAAATTTATATGCTAATCTCGGGGTCCACTTGTTATGATACAAGGTCTTATACAATTTTACGTGTCATCGATATATCTAACTAGTTAAAAAATTAATAACGACGATCATTACTAGTGATATTTAGCAATTTTCTTGAATAAAGAGATATCTACATGATGTCACAAAGAAGGTCAATTTGGATTTTGGATAAGGTTTTTATAACGTAAAGGGGCTCCTTGGCCAGATTGAAAATGATTTATGCGCTGGTTCTTATCGTGAATGGGATTTCAACAGGTCCCCAATACCCCATAAATGAATTGACTATAAAATTGAAGAATTCTCACGTTTGTTCAAACGTACAAAAGAGTATAAATGGCAAAATTAAACCAGAAAAGGGGTCAAATTAGAATGATAGAGGAGTCCAGCCCGGTTAGATTTGATTTGCATATGTGTAATAATCTTGTCCTAATTCTATTAAAAGTGAAGATAATGAAAAATGGGCCCTTTTAGACATTAAATTGAAAGTTAAGGACCTTCTCTTAAATTTGCTTGAGTAGATTTCCGTCCTTCAAATTAGTTTTATATTGAAAAGAAAAGCATCCAAGGGCATCCAAAATGTGACATGAGAAAAATAAAAACCTCATTTGTGGCAGCATATCTAACTTATTAAATGCATTTATGTTTTTATTCTTCACTAACAAGGAGCAAGGAAAGAAAAGAAAAATAAAATACGTGTCAATGCGTACTCCACACACGTAATTGGATTTCAACTGCTTCTGGTGTAGAACTTTTTTTTTTTTTTTTCAGATGCCTCTACTAACAAAAATAAATAAATAAATAAAAATAAAACTGTTTATTCTGAACAAGTTGATGTATAGATTTATGTGTCTACATACAGAGGAACTATGCAATAAGCTGCACCTTAGTACTTTTTTAATAGGCGCTTTTAGCAAATCATTTAAAATTATCAATTACGTAGCTTTAAAACATGATGTAATAAAAATTTTGGCTGTATTTTGAGATTTTTTTTGAATACACTATCACCAAATTCACACCTAGCAGAAGAAAGATGTAACACCCCTATGTGGGGGTTAACAGTTTTAAATAAATAAAAATAATTTTAAATTTTATATTATTTAAATCAATTAAACAATGCCCATGGGTCTTTAAACAACAAGAAAAATAAAAATAAACGTTTTAAATACAAACCACAGTTTTTAGTGTAGCACCAAATATATATAATTACAGTCATCATCACCATAGTACAATTTCCAAATAACTTAACACAGCCATAAAAAAAATAATACAACTCTTACATGTTGTAGATAAGTTGTAATTAAACAGGGTCTTCTAACACGAAAACAGCAAGATTGTTTTCGCTTATTCCTCTTCAAATATGTTGCACTGAGTTCCACCTGAGATATGAAGATATGATAGGGATGAGCATCGACATGCCCAGTAGGGAAATCATGACTCACCTTATGGTTTATCCATTACCACATTAAAAACTGCATGGTTAGTAGGTTACATCATATTCCAGATTATGAGGTTTATTATGATCACATCTTATGGATACCGTAGTTAATCATTACCAAGTGTCATAATTACACATTTATACAAATATTACCAATCATCATTGTTCCTAGGTATCCATGTTAAATTGAGTATCACTCAACTCATCGAAACCCAAATGGGCGTACTTGATCACCCTATAAACATTTCAAGGGTGTTCCGGTGAGGGGACATCAAGCCCCGAGTCCTCACCAAATCGATTCCTGTACAGTGTGTTCTGGGACTTTCAACCCAAGGAAGCGTCATCACCTTCCCCCTATTTTTCCTTTTAGGGTATTCGTGCCCAAGGACGTAACCGTCGCCCTTTTTACATCTCACTGTTCCTTTGTATTCAATTTATATTTATAGAGTCAATTTCCTAACCATGCTTCTCAATTTATAACATATGTCAAATCATTATATTTATCGCTATACAATATACATATTTTACAATATAAAACAATCAAATTTAATTTACCAAAACCTCACAAAAGATGAGTAATAGAATCCCTACCTTCAAAGCTTAACAACAAACTTTTATTCTCGGAATTAATCAACGTTAGCTCCACACATCCTTGACCCTAAGGCATGCATAAGGACAATTAAAACTAAAGCACAACATATAATCACATTCATAAGTGAATTATGTGTAAACCCGTCTACTGGTGCCATTAAAGTATTTTTATGCAATTGTTCTTTAAATACCAAGTAAACAATTTTTATCTTAAACGCAATATAAAATACATACAAGCAATTTTTATGTTTTAGTCTCTAATAAGAATTCATAAATCATTTAGGGTAGTATTGGAAAGGTTGTAAGACATTAAGAGACTAGAAGGTGAGCAAAATTGGGTTTTTGGTTCAAGTTAACAGCTAGTATACCATGGCAACTTGGTGGTATACTTTTGTAAAAAGGCGGGTTCACTATCTACAATTAACACACGGGTTAACAGGTGGTTTACTCAAGATAGACGGGTGGTTTATTACCACTGGCAGGTTTACTAGTTTCTAATCCGAAAATTGAAAAATTCATAGAAATTAAAATACAACTCCGATTTAGGGTCATGATAGCTCATTGGAAAGCTTAGGATGTCTACTTTTTAAATATGCAAACCAATTTACAAAATTTATTTTCATTTAACTCCAGAATTTTAAGAAATAGCCACTGCCCATAGAGGTATTATAAAGTTTATGGGATGTCAAATTTTTCTTTAACTTAAAGCATATTATCCTTGTTTAAAATCTCAAAACCATTCCAAAATATGCAACATGCATTATATAATCAGAATAAACATATTCTCATGAGTTTTATACCAAAATCATTATCAAATTATATCTCTAGCCTTTCTTGTAAATAATGATGAAAACATGCTTAAATTTGCTCTTTAAGCTCAAAACATTAGAACATCAATCTTAAAGTTATGGAAACCGGTTTTAAACATTCCTAACATGTTTCTAACATTGTCATCAAACCAAAATAAAAGTTGGTTGTGGGTTGTAACTCAAGACTCAAGTTTTTGTTCATAAATGTTTAAGGATGCATGTTAACTTAACTAGAAATTTGCATGAATTTTGAACACGAAAATTATGCATTAAACATGGAGAAAATACATACTAAAAACTAAGTTTAGATTAAAGAAAACCTACCTCAAAACTTCTTTGAAAAGCACCAAAGTTCGGGTTAACAATCAAGCTTGAATTAACTCTAAAACCGCCTCGATCATGGTTGGGAATTATAATTGTCTTGGCCACAAAGAGAGCTTTGTGCTCTATGTCTTTAGTTAGAAATTTGAAGTGAGAAAGGGAGAGAATGAGAACTAGAGAAGAAGGTGGTGATAGTTAAATAAAAAGATATCAAAATGCTTAAGAGGAATGGGATGTTTACGGGGGAAAGTTGTAAGAAGAAACAAAAGAGTCTTAAAGGAAAATATCATCTTGTCTCCCATGAAGATTTTTAGCAAATCATGCTAACATAATTGAGGGGACAATTGGAGTGAATTATAGAAGAAGATAAGGAAATAATTAAAGAGGTGGTTGAGAAAATATCTCCATGTCTTTTATAAATTGAGGGAAAATAATTCAATGTCCCCTTCGGATACCTTTAGCAAAATAAGAAGAAGGCTATATAATTGAGCAATAATTTAGGGAGACAAGATTGGTAGAAGTGTTGGTAAATTTTGAATGTTTCTTAGGAAGACTTGGTAAGAAAATACTAAAGTGGTATTTTTTTTTTAATGATCGTAAACAACTTAGTAATTTTAAATAGTCACATTTTATTCATTAAATTTTACAAAATCATGCCCGTTAAAAATACGGGTGTTACAAAAGAACTCTTCAAGCGATTGGTAACTTTGGATTTTTTTTCAAATTGTTGTTAAATTTTGTTCATTTAGCATAGTCTTTTAGTTATGATATAATGTTACTGTGAGTTCAAATCATATAGTACTAGTAAAAATTTATTTTTTTGGAACTCTGATAGAGAATTCCCATCATTATTAAAGGTCTTTAATTACTTTATTTTGCAATGCCACATTATTGAGTATCAATTCAGTTTAGAGTAGGGTTCATGCCACCCATGGAGAAGGATGACTGTTGGATAGGAGTTGAGGATGGGGTTTGGGTCACCACCGGTCGCGAGGTGTTTTTGGGTACATTGTTCTTCACCTCAGTCTAACTTTTGGAGCTGCTGGTCTGCGAAGAGAGGTGAGTCCTCTAGTGGTGCATAATGGTGGAGCCTGAAAAAATAGTCAACAAGGGCACTATTGAAAAAACTAAAGATATAATTTATTAAATGTATGCATTGTTATATTTTACATTATAATGTGGGGATATTGTTATTTTTCTTGTAAATTAAGAGCACAACAACATATTTCAATGATTTACTAAAGATATAGTTATAATTTTCTTGCACAACAATGACCTATTTGCACTTCTAAAAAATTATAGGTAAAATCCTAAATTTTAAAAAGTAAGTGGAGGCACTGCCTTTGGGGGTGTTCATCAGTCGGTCTTTGATCGGTCAATTTTCGAATGACAGAGATTGATTTTGAGAAAGCAAAACCGAGGGTTGACCAAACAGACAAGGAGTCAGTTAGTTTTGGACTGATGACAGTAGGCTTTGTAGCGGTTGGTTTTAGCCGGTTTTTGACAAGAGTAATCAACCAAGATACTGAAAATAATCAAGCATTTTAAGAGCAATAGCATGGCTTGATCTAGTCCAAATTTAATGTATTAAAGAAATCTAAAACATCATTATGAGAACAACAATATATGAGTTAAATAATCTAACAAAAACTCATTTAAATAATAAATTATTTACTTTTTAATCATATAAAAATATGTAAAAATATTAATAATTTTTGAAAGGATAAAAAAAAGCTCTTGTGAAAACCGACCGCAAACTTTTTATAGGTGGTTAGTTTCTGATCAACTCGGTTCGATTTTTACCTTTAAATCGATTTTGTTAGTTTTTTTGTCAGTTTTTCGTCAATTTGCGATCGGTTTCGGTTTTTTTTTTTTTTTTAATGCTTTCACTCATTGGACTATGGTGTTGCCAGAGGTAGTGTGCATGTTGTTAGAGATGGTGCGTGTGTGCCAACCGTCCGCCTTTTCTACCTTCTCTTTTGCCACTAGTATATTCATTTGAAATAAAAACTTGCCCGAGAACGGATTCACCATCGTATGGCTGACTGACAATTATTAACGATTCCAACTTCATGTAGCCTACAATCCGAACTGAGGAGGGGTTTTTGGATCATGGTCTTTTTCTTTTTATTAATTATTGAAAATGTGAAGAAAAAAACCATTTGATAGAATTGAGAAAAGATTAATATCAAGAAAAAGATGAGTTTGTTTTACATGTAAACGTATAAATTTGAATTGCAAATATTATGTTGCATCCACATCCTAGTTTTAAAGCCCTTTATATTGTCACAGAAATGGGGTGTCACTTTCTTGCTATAGAAATAATCATTTAGTGAAAATAGGATGAATCGAAATTGAATCCTAAAATTGCCTTCAAAAAATTAGGAGCAGATATTATAGCCTGGATAATTGCAGCAATCCAAAAGAAATTTCATTGTAAGTTTGAAAAAAAAATAGGAAACTAAGATGACCTAATGTGGGGAAGAAAAAGAAAAAACAAAGATATGAGGTAACTCGATATAAATGATTGAAGGGGAAAAACATTTTCTATTGTAGCCAAACGTAATACAGCTCAATCTGCCATCATAAAAGAGAGAACTTTGTACGGAATAAATGGGCAATTAAATGTAAAATATTTTTCATGAAACCAAAACCGAAACAGGCAGTTGAAAAACAAGAAACACACAATCATGGTCATAACATAGCCAAAAACGCTCCAACCAAAAATTTTACAGTAAAAGAATAAATCCATCTAACTGATCCCAAATAAGAAATTCCCAATAAAATCAAAGATAAATTGATGTAAAACAAAACATCACACCAAAAATTAATCAACCTATTTCCAACAATAACAAGACATGGCATGACTAAGTAACAAACCTTTCTTGCAGGAGTTCCAAAGTTAGAAGCTTGGTCTACTGTTTTCTCTTTATGCAAGTTGAGGTCTACTTCATTTTGAATGAGCTTTACCATGTCTTCGTGGGGTAGTTAAATTTATATGAAAGGGAATGACGACATAAAATCCTGTCAAAGGAAGATATATAGAATTTAATCTAACAAGAGACAAGAGTCCTCAAATTCCAAGATGTTTCATATATGTAATTGTTGTAGTTGAGGGATGATAATATTGAAAGCAACAAGAAGTAGATAGAACACCCTTCTACCACAAACAAATTTTTGAAATAGAAGAAAGGAAAAAAAAATAAATAAATAAGAATTTCAAAAGCGTTAAGAACCAAATAAAAAAGGAACAATAGCAGGAAAAAAAAAAAAAAAATCACCCATGTCTGCATAATGGGAAAAAGCTGGGGCCACTAAATTGTTGAGTATTGAAAAACCGACACCATGTCCAAGAAGGAATTTGACAGTATTATTATGTTTTTGTCTAGGACCATGAATAAGAGGAGTCTGTCTTGTTCGTATACTAATAAGACACTAAAAAAAGAGAGCAACCATTTAAAATATAATTAAATATGACCTGAATAAAATTTGAACAAAAATTATGAAGTTTTAAGATCAAATACCTATTTATGCAGGGAAAAAAGGCTGGGGAGAAATAATTTATATAGCTTAGCCAAAGAAGTTGGTGGCAAAAATCGACATTTTCATGAGTAATATTGTAGATTCCAATATGATTGTACCTGCAATAAAGGAGTATGAAGAATAATAAGAATTAATTTTGGTTGATTTAGGATCATCCAATAACCATATAGTAATTAAAAGAAAGGATGGTTAGCCACCTTCCTTGGCCTGCTGATGAAAAAATTTGCTTAAAACAATAAGAGGAGGCTCACCTGTTCATTTAGTAATATGATAGTGAAAACAAGAAAAGAAACCATTGAAGGCATAATTTAATTTGACATGAAGAAAATTCTAATGGGAAATAGGAACTTTTAATTCGAATATGTAACATATAGGGAATAAAAAGCTAGAGATCAAATAAATTGTATACCATAGCCAAAAAAGTTGGTAGTTAGCATTTACAATATATATGATAACACTGTACGGTTCCAATAAGAATGCACCTGCAATTAACTAATAATACTTGATTTAGAGGTCTACAATGGTCATAGTAAATAATAATAAAGAAAAAAGGATAAGGTAACCACCTTAGTCTGCTAATGACAAAATTTCCTTGAAAACAACACTTCTTGTATGGTCAAAACGATCATGGTCATCAGATGGCGCGTCTAGCAAGATTTTAATAGCTTCTTGTTTTTTCACTCTTGAAAAGGCAACATATAACTGCCCAGGTGAAAAAACAGGCTCGGGAAGATACAAGCCAACAAAATCTCTTAGGCCTTGTTTATCGTCATAGCAAAACATGGACAAATTGAAAAATGTTTTAGTTTGAAAGGGAATGGGTTCTTATGGCCTTCCATGGGCATAAATGTGATCCTTGGCAAAAACACACTTTTTCCTTGATATTCTTCAACCGCAATCTCAGCATGAATAACATTTCCTTCAAAGTGGCGACAAATCAATCTCGTTCCGTTGCATAACCCTTCTGCAGTCATATTATGTGCCAACATTACAGGACAATTTTACCTTCAATATCAATTCATGCGGAGGAATCCCACTTGGTGTTAAGGTGTTGAAGAAATCTTGTTGTACAGCATGAGCAGTTTCACTCAAGGGGTTCATCAAAGCTGTAGTAAACCATAGATTCACCTGGAAATTGATGTATGATCAGATTATTGATTTCATCTGCATGAGAATTCTTTGGAGCAAGAAATGACACGATTCATTATTGAGTGGCACTCTCCCGAAAATAGGTTCAGGTCAGGAACAGAATTCTTAGGTGTCAGAATCATGTCATTTGGTAGTTGAATTCTACCAACTGAGTCAGAAATTTCTTCTCCATTGCCAATCCTTAGCAAATACTCAGAATACATTGGTTCTGATATAGCCCTCATATTTTGGACTAACTTGATCTTGTTTAATGATTTCCATAAATATGAATAGACGAGACTTGCTTTAAGAATATATCTTTCCTTCCTTTTGGAACAACAGGTAAAACTTGGTGAAAATCACCACCAAAAACAATCGTCTTGTTACCAAATGGTGAATCACACTCATTGAGATCGTGTGACATTTTATCCAGTGCTTCTATTGCTTGCCGATGAACCATTGGCGCTTCATCCCAAATTATTCATGTTGTCAGACGCAAAAGAGATGCCAAAGCTGAATGTTGGCCGACATTACAACTGGTAGTTTCATCTAATACAAGTGGAATCTTAAATCTAGTGTTAGAATATGTTGAGCTGAATTCAATTTAACCACTATCTTGTAATCTTTTTCGAGTTTAGTGATTTTTTTCTCCTCTGTCCGTGGTTTTTTTTCATCTTGGGTTTCTATGTAAATATGTATGCGCTTGTTCTTTATTTCTATCGCACTATTTTCGTAACATCTAGAATGTGCAGTTCATCCACCTAGTAATGTTCCAGCTGCAACTCCTGATGATGCTGTAGCAAGAGCAACACAATTCTTTGATCTGACCGCAGCAAGTAAAGCTCAATATAGGTCTGTTTTTCTAGTACTGCAGGGGCCATCAACGAAGAACATTCCTCCTCCATCTGCGAAGACTTTCCCCAGAATTAAATTGAAGGCATTTATATGCTCTTTGTTTAACTTTCTTGCAGCTTAAAGATTGCCATTGGAAACTAAGATTTCTAATTCTTCACTGATCAATTTTGCTCTTTGTTTTTCATGCCCTAAGTGAATAGCATCATTGCCAAGACGGAAATCATCTAATGATTTTCCCATCCCGTCTAACAAAGAATTTATGTGTTGTAATGCCTTTATATCTCTAGTGAAAGCATCCAAATTCTTTTTTAAAAACTCTTCCCACATGAATTTCTTAAACTTATTCCAAAGGGAAGCAGGGTCATTTTGGGGGCAAAAGGCCAACATAGCAGCAGATAGACGGCGTAGTTGGCAAGGTATTTGGTACGAAGCAGCTTCTTCTAAACATAATTCACAACTGTCATCACCTTCTAATAAACCATGCAAAAGGGCGGCTTTGCGATAAGTAGGAACAAGGACACCACCATTCACAGTTTTTAGCTCTTCAAAAGATTTGGGAGCTTTTATATGAGTTAACAATAAGCGTGAGGAATACAGCTCACCCTCTATAGGACTTGCTGCAACAATTCTTCCAATGACATGCCCTTGTTTTCTTGTTGTCCAAACCTTGTTTTGTTTGTCCCAAACAAAAAACTCAAAAAATTCTCTATATAATAATTTTTTGGAAGTCTGGGTTGTTGCATTCATTCTAAAAAACTCGATCAACATTGTTCTTGCTCTCCAACTATCATCAATCACATCACCAAGATCATCAGTTTCTTTATATGTGACCAACTGACCACACTCTACATGCAACTGCAATGGCACGACAGATGACAAATTTGACTCAAAATGAAGCCAAATATTCTCCACATAGCTTTAGGGGGAGAGATCCACCTTGCAGATTGAAACATTGCAATCTCATCGATAACATCTGTATTGTCGTCGGGACGAACGGCAAAGCTAATTCGATCGTGACCTTTGTAGATGTATTTGTACAAATATTTAACAACCTTGATAGTAGGGCAAATTTCAACCTCAATATGGCAGTCAAACTTAGCTGGCAGATAAACAAAAACACACAAAGATTTACGTAAAAACCATATATATAAGAGAAATAGGATCGGGCCGTTACCACCACAGATCTTATAAAAAATTCCTACAGTTGTTCTTTTACCACAATTGTCGCAACCCGAGCTTTTCAAGTTAGGCCAAACTAAATTTAGATCACCGTAAGCTAACAGATTGTATGATACGACCCATCTGTTATCCAACCAGTGGCCTCTAACTTTGACTTTTTTGCCATCATTTTGTCGCTTATACCTTGGGGTATGAATCCTCGCCATGCTCCGTCCTCGGCCGAAATGGCTTTGGATAAGGACTTCTACGTTTGCCATTTTACTGCAAACATGCATTTTTAGAATTGAGTGCACCACATGGACCATGCATCATATGCTTAACAACAAATGTGAATAACTGAGGATATTTCTCTAAGGGAGTTCAGTAGATACAATTTTGTCAAAGGAATCTGGATTAACGATCTTTGAACCTGGTTTTAAAACAATTAGTTTGTGTGCGTGGGGAAGACCTCCTTTTTGGATCTCAATGATGTATACATATGCAGCCACAGGACCAAAGATTTCTCTTTTAAATAAATCATTTTTTAACTCCTCCAGTTTTGCTTTGAAAATACCCGCCCCTAAGTCTGGCCTATTCTGCACTTCATCAGTTTCTCCCAATTCTTCTCTTATCTCTTTCCAATAAGGATTACATTTCATTTTTAGTAAAAGATCAGGCTTACCAAGTCTCTGTACTGATGCCATTGCGTCCATGTATCTTTTCTGCATCTCTCTAGGTCCAATCGATAAATGTTGAAGGTAAAATGATTCTTTGCCCAACTTAAAATTTAAAAACTCATAATACTTAAAAGATTTTTTTTTTTTATATTTGATGTTCTCTTTTATGATTTTTTTTTTATGTCTTTAACATGTAAAATACTTTTCATAACAATTTAAGGATAATTATGTTGTTTTGTCTATTTTTTTTTATTTATAAGAAAGAAATTGAAATAAGTTTTTAAAATTCAAATAATGCCTTTGTAGTTTTTAAAAATAAAATGACAAATTAAAAAATAGTTAAAAATAAGATGTATAATTATATGATTAACCCTAAGTTTCAATATGGGTTGTTTGGGATAGTAGTTTCAACTACATAGTTTAAACCACAACTCTCACATACTACAGTTTAAAATTAAAGTTTGCTACAATGCAAAGATCTCACATGCTACAGTATGTACTTTCAACTACACACTTTTAACCACTCTTCCAAACACTCTAAGCTTTCAAATGCTATAATGTTTAATTTCTAACATTAAGTTTTAACTTAATTTTCAAACACTATCTAGATATTATTATTTTGCCGTTTTCTTGAAACCTTTTTTTTTAAACGCTTACTTTATCATTTTTGCTGCATTTCCTTCTCTTCCCTTCATCAGAACCTCATCTAAAATCATGATTGTTGATGCTTCAACTACATTTCCACTCTATCCACGAACTAAGTTGAACAAAATAACCTTGAAGTTGAAGGGAAAGATTCGTGTAAAAACTGAGAACTTTAAAAGTTCATTGCAAATTTCCAATAAGGACACATAATAATTAAATTTTACGTGTATCAACACTGTTCGTTGGATGTCAATCCTTGATGCTAGCCAGGAACAATCTCAACTCTGTAGCCTTCCTTTGGTGTTCTGGCGACATGACAGTTTCCGAGTCACTCAATTCTATTGCATCCATTGCTTTAGGAACTGGTTGCACCTGTTGCTTATTAGACAGTGTACATAGCAGTCTCCGTGGTGAAGGGCTCAAAAGATCAATTATTTTGTCCACGTACTTAGCACGACCTTCTTCATTGCAATTTTTCGACTCTTCATCAAGAACTAGGATTGTTTCCGAGACATTTGTATCGTTTTCTGATATTGCGGTGCTTGAAGCAACAGAAGGACAAGTAAAGGTAGTATTATTATTACTACTTCCAGATTCAAGGTCAAGCATTAGATTTTGGAGCCTCTGATCAATCTCTGCCGTAGAAAATTCATCTCCTAATTTCTTTGCTCTTGCTTGCAGCGATTATGTTTCTTCTTTTGAGCTTTTCCCTCTTGATACTCCACAATCTTCTCGGGACAGGCCCTGGAGAACAAATAAAAGATTCACGTCGTTTCCTTTTTATGATGTGCAATGTATGTAACAATTTCCAATATTTGTTCAAAAGTTACGTGTTTGACAAAAGTACTAGAACATAAGACATCAAAATGAGAAGGTTAAAATTATGGAGTGAGTTAATGATGATGACACTCGATTACCTCTCTAAGAGATCTGCTGGAACTATGGAGGTTTTAAGTCCGTGCAGTCCCTTTTCCCATGAAACCTCGTAGCATTCTTTTCCCTGAACTTTTCTCTGCTTGATGATTCCAGAAACTGGGCACTTGGTTGGCATCTGTAAAGATAAAAGGTCTCTGAGGAGAGCAATCATAGTATATACCAAAACTGATGTGCAGTTGGTACTATAAAAAAGGGAATAAAGTGCTAAAAACATATTAGTTTTTAAATCGTTTATGGAATAACTAACTTGTTTTCCCCTCTGCTTTTTAATAAATGGGAACGTTCAGATATTTATGGCTTTGTTTGAGAAATAAATTGGAACTATAAGTTCTAACTTACTACACTATAAAACTCTCATATGCTACAGTAGTTTACTACAGTATAATGCTCTCATATGCTATAGTTGTTTAAGTTCAAACTTCATATTAGTTCGGAAGTTATAACCGGGTTTTACCATTGATAAAAGTTACTTGTACTAGGATGAAATGACAGGATCAAGCACAACAAAGTTCCAAAGCACCTTGTGCAAAGGAAGGTCCACTCCAAGATCTGAAGAACTTGAGCGCAAATTGGCAAATCGGCAAATCGTTGTAAATCTCTTTCAGCAATCTTTGGAAGGATATACTCATTTGAAACATAAGATAAAAGGCACGATGACTCGGTATACTAACATGATGCTAGCATTAATTTTTGCACCAACACATAATCAAGGATGAAGATACAAGGCGGTAAACACGAGTGAAGGAGAAGATGGAAAACCTGTTTTCTCAGGAGGCTACTCGAAGAGCTGAGCACAGATCTGCTGAAATTTGACGTGTTGAAATGGGTGCTGAACAAGAGCCCTTCAGAAGACAAAGTTGAAAAGCAAGTTCACTACTAGATTTGATAGACCAGGACCTACCATCTAGAATCCTAGAATCCCATATTGAAGCAGTCTGGTTGACCCAAGTTAGAGACTTTGTTGAAATTGGTGAACTTTGGAAAAGGTAATAGCCTAACACGCTCACTGCCCACCTGTGAGGCCCTCCATTGTGAGTAGGTCCTGAGTCGTGAGTCAAGACTCAGAAAAATGATCTATGAACAATTGCTGTGCAAAACATTATGAGCCTCTTCCATCCATATAGATATTGATGGTCTAACTAGTTGCGTTACTATTGTTTAGACAAACATAAGAAGAAGCAAAAATAAATAAAGGCACATATAGTCATATGCTTCTAAATTCTCCTTAACTACCATAAGCCCCACCAAGAGAGTGATAAAACTAGCACTTATGCACAGCAGCAGAATCTGCTGAGTGACACTTTGGCTTTAAATATGCGTTGATCACTTCCAATACTGATTGATCCTTCGGTGAACAATTCTCATCTCCTACACAACCAATTCAGAAGTCTTGCAATTGAATAAAAACATTGCATAAGCTAATCGTTTTGTATACAAATGAATAAAAGTTATGTGGAGGTATATCCCCAGATAAAAGCTTTAGCAGGTAACAATTTGATGGGAAAATCTGCTTAAACTGTCAGCTTTAACTGACATACAGCCTAGGATGATATAAGAATTGTTTTCTGTGCATATTAGCATATGTATACATATAAAAGTCTCTAGATCATACCATTCATATTTATCTTATGATCCATTAAGTTCCTCCATCCTTTTGTCCTGTTCGCAAAGGAGAGGCCTTCTGATGCTATTTTTTGAAGGACAACATTGTCTCCCACAGATTTGACAATTAGGCAGGCTGATTCCTAAAGCCACAAAAAGAACAAAGAAATGTCCATTCATTAATGTCACCAACTAGAGAGCAGGTGCATTTTTGATGTTCAGAGTAATGGAAATGAACAGGTTTTGGAACTTACACGACCCAGACCATGTACCCCATGAGAATAGTCACTTCCAAGAAGTAGGGCAAGAGTAATCTGCGGATCACAAGTAGTAAACGTTAAGGACCCTTTCTAAATTATAAAAACTCAATCCCATAGTAATAAAAAGATAGAGATTGAGGACATCAGAACTTAAAGCAATAGATCTTGCGGTGTAACATCATGCAACATAGAGAGCTCGAATAAAAAGTGACGCATCTAATAAAACCACGGAAGTATATAAATTCTATGATCTACCACGTCTAACTTAGGTAATTAGTTCAAAAACTGGAATAATTAATCAGATTTTGCATAAAGTTAATGCCAAGGAAAAAAAAATTGCAGCAACAAAAAGGGAAAACAAGAAAAGATTTCTAGAAAAGAATTCAATAATTTTTAGTAAAATTCACAAGGCAAACTAGAACATTACCATCGAGTTCCTTCCAAATCCAAGCTGCCTTTCTATGTCTGACATTTCATAGCAAACAACGTAACCCCCATATCCTGATCCATTTTGCACATGCTAGGCGTAATTAGTGCAAATATAAAGAATAAAAAACAGACAAGTGCTTCCACAAATGGAGGCAATAAAATTGCAGTTACTTTTTTTTTTAAAATTCTACTTCGGATGGAAAACTCATAACTACTCACCAAGGCAGATATCTCTGTACACCGTCCTTGCACCAAAAAGGAAGATATCTGAATCTGAAGTGAAACATCCATCCTATTGACCACAATAGGCGTGTTGGTGAAAACCATTATGGAGATGTTACAAATGATAAATTAAGATGATAATATGATGGTGAGCATTGTGATTCTCTGGCATAATGCATTTGAAAGACAACCCCAACAAAGTAAAGTTAGACACTTGGACGTACACATAATGATTCAGAGTTCAGCAACGCACATTGTGCTTCTGCTTCTTCAATCCTAAACGTTAAGACAAAAAGAGATATTTAGTAAGTTTCTATAAGTCACGGCGTTTTCTAATAAAAGTCAACACGACAATAAATAAGGCAAGGACGAGAAAACAAAGTTCTACTACAGGCTTATACTAGCTTATTTTAGAAAAGAATAGGAAAGAAAAATGGTTCCACCAAACTTCTTAGTTCTCAAGCAAATCTCAGCTATTTAAACAAAAGATCTAGTGCAAAGATAGAATATCTTAGTTATGTTTTCCTCCCTTTTTTTTCCTTGTGCTTCCTCACTTGTAATTGAAAAATAGAAAAGAAAAGATTAAAAGCAAATTCACTTCCTTTCTCTTCTAATGTAAAACCTAACACGATGCTAGTGTAAACAGTGGACTTGTACTCACCCATCTAAGCAAGGAATCCCAAGTGCCATGCCCAAGGGTTTTGCCTCCTTTATCATGCACAAAAACTTAGATCCCATATTCCTTCGAAGGGAAGACAACTTTTCTGAGTTTGTTTCAACGTAATTGACCTGCCTTCAGTAATTAACTTCAATGCATACAAGAGAGAGAAATGCATATGGATATGTTGTATGTGTGGATAGAACAAGTACAAAAGCTGTTGAAAAATTAGCTTGTGAAACGGCAGAATACTCACTTCATTTTTTGAATTTAAGCGGCACCTATAAGTTGCTATCTTAATTGCTGGAATTGCTCCATCCATCAAAGAGAAAAGACCATTCATTTATAAATACATTGAAAAACACCATTAAAAGGAAAAACAACATCCTACATAAACACATACTTTTTTGCACGTACTAGCTAAATTGATCCGAATATATTACCGAAACATATATCCCAATTGTAAATTTAGGATGAAAAATGGCTGAAATTCTCATTACTTTGTAGAACAAGTTACAGTCCTATTTAAAGAAACCGTGGCTGACATTCCAGACCACAAGAACAACAGAAAGAATCCCTATAAATCAGGGAATTCAGTTTCTAGAGAATCAGAGAGAATCAGGGAGTAACTGATTCTATTTATTAGAAGATACACTAAGTAATTAATTATCCTAACTACTTATCCTGATATTCTAACAAAATTCTAACAAGAAAATAATTATCTAGTCAGCCAAGTAGGAAACGTCTCCTTTCTACACTCCCCCTCAAGCTGGGTTGTATATGTTATACAATCCCAGCTTGGAACTGAATTCTTCGAAGCTTATCCTTGGAAGAGCTTTGGTGAGAATATCAGCAACCTACAGCTTTGTAGGGATGTAAGTCAATTGAACTGTCCTGTTGTTGACTTTTTTTGATATGAAATGCCGATCGATCTCAATGTGCTTTGTCCTATTATGATGCACTGGGTTTTTGGCAATGCTGATGGCTGCTTGACTATCACGAAACATTCTTGTAGTTCTCTCTGTAGTAGCTCCAAGTTCACTTAGCAGTCTTTGAAGTCACATTCCCTCGCAAATTCCTAAGGCAAGTGCGCGGTATTCTGACTCAGCACTGCTTCTAGAGACTACTGATTGTTTCTTGCTCTTCCATGTCACAAGATTTCCCCACACATATGAGCAGTAACCTGTTGTGGATCTCCTGTCAGTTAATTCCCCAGCCCAGCTTGCATCTATGTAGATTTCTATCTCTCGGTTTTCACATTTCCTGAACAATAATCCATGTCCAGGTGTCATCTTCAAGTATCTTAAAATTCGGTTGACAGCTTCTAAATGATCTTCATTTGGATTGTTCATGTGTTGACTTACCACGCTGACTGAGAATGCAATATCTGGTCTAGTGTGTGAGAGGTAGATTAATTTGCCCACTAGCCGCTGGTATCTGCCTTTATCTACTGGAATATTTTCTTCACCTCTTTTATCCCTTTTGTTGGGGTCCATGGGAGTGTCAACTGGCTTACATCCAAGCATACATGTTTCATTAAGTAAATCTAGGATGTACTTCCTCTGAGAGATGACAATGCCTTTTTTAGATCGAGCAACTTCCATTCCTAGGAAGTATCTGAGAGGACCGAGATCTTTAATTTCAAATTCAGTAGCAAGAAGTTTCTTCAATGTGATAATCTCTTCCTCGTAGTCCCCAGTCAAAATGATATCGTCAACATAAACAATTAGGATGGCAATTTTCTTTTCTTGTGAGAATTTTATAAACAATGTGTGATCAGCTTGACATTGACTATATCCGTGTGCAATTACTGCTTTAGTAAACCTGTCAAACCATGCACGAGGTGATTGCTTTAAACCATACAATGCCTTCTTGAGTTTGCATACCATATGGCTATTGGAGGAGTTCTTCAGACCTGAGGGTACTTCCATGTATACTTCTTCTTCTAGATCACCATTTAGAAATGCATTCTTGACATCGAGTTGGTGTAGAGACCAATTGTGATTCACTGCAAGAGAAAGTAGAACTCGGACTATATTAAGTTTAGCAACAGGAGCAAATGTCTCCTGGTAATCGATTCCATATGACTGAGTGAAACCCTTGGCTACCAACTGGGCTTTGAACCTCTCAATGCTCCCATCTGCCTTGTATTTAACTGTAAATATCCACTTGCATCCCACTGGTTTTTTTTCACAAGGCAGTTTTGAAAGAATCCACGTGCCATTGCTTTCAAGTGGCATGATTTCTTCTTCAACAGCTTTCTTCCATGCTGGAATTTTTAGTGCTTCGTGAATGGAGCTTGGAACCTGTATGTTGTCAAGAGTAGACACAAAGGCTCTGTACGGAGGTAGTAAATTCTCATAGGCAACATAGTTTTCAATTGGATGTACATTGCATGATCGGACACCCTTTCTTAGAGCAATGGGTAAATCAAAATCATTAACAATAGGATCAGTGGACTTATGATTTGAAGAGTCCATACCTATGCAAATTTTTTGGAGTAAGAAGAGTCGGTTCAAGTTCTTGACCTTGTCTGACTTGTGTAGTATGCTCTAGTTGCTCAGTAGGTTTCCTTCTCCTAGTATAAACACGAAGTTCCTGATTATTTACACCAAGCTGTGGAGAATTGGACTCGGGTAGGTCAATTTGAGGGATTTGAGAAATTTCTGGCAGGTTTATTGACTCAGGTGACTGAGGTGTTTCAGGCTGATTTGTGAATGGCTTGAATTGATTATCAAGGGGAACAAATATTGGTTGTTTGGTAGGCTCGGAGTGGTTAGATGAGGAAATTTGAGGACAACAAAATTGAGATTTAGTGTTTTGAAGAATGTCCCAAAACTAATATTCCCTCAAATGCTCCCCCTGAATTTCAGGTTTGGGAAAGTAGGCTTGATGTTCAAAGAATGTAACATCCATGGAGTTATATACTTTCCTAGTGATGGGTGAGTAGCACTTATACCCCTTTTGGTTGGATGAATACCCTAAAAAAATACATTTGAGTGATTTAGGATCAAGTTTGGTCCGATTTTGTTGATGTATGTGGACAAACGCTGAGCACCCGAAGACTTTAAGTGGAAGATCTGATGAAAATGATTTGATATGAGGGAAGGTTTGCATGAGGACTTGACGAGGCTTTTGGAATTTTAGGACTCTACTTGGCATCCTATTAATGAGATAGGTGGCTGTTAAAATGGCTTCCCCCCAGAAGTGTTTAGGCACATTGTTGGAGAACATTATTGATCGAGCTACCTCAAGTATGTGTCTATTTTTTCTCTCTGCCACTCCATTTTGCTGAGGTGTATCCACACATGAACTCGAGTGTATAATGCCTTGTTCTAAGAGATAGGAGCCAAGAATAGAGTTGAAATATTCCTTGGCGTTATCTGTCTTTAAAACCTGGATTTTGCTTTTGAATTGAGTGTTAATCATTGAGTGAAAAGATTTAAAGATAGCTCCGGTTTCAGACTTCTCTTTCATGAGAAATGTCCATGTGTTTCTAGTGTGATCATCAATGAAAGACACAAACCAACGAGTTCCTGTTATGTTTTTTATTTTTGAGGGTCCCCAAATGTCACTATGAATTATGGAAAATGGGTATGAAGGTGTATATTGAACACTTGGATACACATGTCTTGTGTGCTTGGCAAGTTGGCATATCTCACAATGATAAGAATAGGGACTTTTATTACTGAATAAATGAGAAAACAACCTTTCAAGGTACATAAAATTTGGATGTCCAAGACGAAAATGCCATAACATAACTTTATTTTCATTTGAAATGGACACAGAATTGAAAACTGATTGAAAGACACAACTTGCAGGTGAGACTTGTTGTAATAGAGAAGTACTACTTTCTTTGAGTAAATAGAGCCCCCCACACAGTTCAGCACTACCAATCACCTTCCCCGAATCCACTTCCCGAAATTCACACAAATTTGGAGAAAATTTAGTCACACAATTTAAATCTCGAGTGAGTTGCTGATAGCAATTAGATTGCAATCCAAGTTTGGAACATGAAGAACCGAGGAGAGAGTAAGAATCTTTGTTAATTTAATTGATCCAATTCCAGCTACTTTTGAGATTGAGCCATCAGCTATTCGGACTGTAGAAGCACCATGATATGTCTTGTAATTTTGAAAAATGCTGATATCTCCAGTCATGTGATCTGAAGCGCCAGAGTCGACGATCGAAGGTTTTGGCTTCCTGATTTTTGTAGTAAAGGCAGAAAAAATAGTACCTTGATGTGCCAGTGTGCTGACATGTTGATTCGAAGTTAATGGAGAAGCTTGAGGGGGAATGGAGGTTTGTCCAAACAATTTCTGCAAAACTTCAAGTTGTTCCTTGGTAAAAGGACTTGCTTCAGCAGGGTTGTTGTCGTCTAATATTGTGGCAGTATTAGCATGATTTACCCGATCATTGCGTGCACGGCTGGGCTTCCAATCAGCAGGTTTCCCATGTATTTTCCAGCATGTTTCTTTAGTGTGACCAGGCCTTTTGCAATGTTCGCACCACAGCCTTCCCCTTTTTATCTTGTTGTCCTGATTTTGTTGAGACGAGCTGTGTGTGAAAAGGGCTGATCCTTCCATAGTTGGGTTTGTGCTAGAATCTCCTTCCAGCATCACTTTCCTTCAGCTCTCCTCCCTTCTAACTTCTGAAAAAACTTCTCGTATAGCAGGTAGGGGTTTCATTCCCATAATTCTCCCCCTTACTTCATCTAGGTCTTTGTTTAGTCCAAGAAGAAACTTGAAAATTCTCTTTTGTTCTACAATCTTCCTGTACTGGGCAGAGTCTTCAGGGCACTTCCAGGAATAGATTTCAAACATGTCAAGGTGCTGCCAATAACATGTCAAGATGTTGAAGTATTGAGTTACACCTAAATCGCCTTGTCGTAGATCATGAAGTCGGGTTTCAATTTCAAATAACTCTGATGTATTTTCTGAACTTGAGTAGGTTTCTCGCGCAGCATCCCATATTTCTTTGGCTGTCTTGTAAAGTAGAAAATTCTCTCCAACTTCAGTGGTCATGGAATTGATTAACCATGACATAACCATATTATTTTTTGCTTTCCAGGTTCGATATTGAGCATCAGATTTTTCTGGAATGAGAACTTCACCAGTGAGATATTCATCCTTTCCTTTGCCTCAGATATACATGAGAACTGATTGTGACCATTGAAGAAAATTATGGCCATTGAGTTTGTGATTGGTTATGAGGAGAGAGGAGTTTTCTTGCATATTAGAGGCAGGATTTTGGTCGGGTCTAGAGCTCACTTCAGAAGCAGAGGATTGTGATTTCATGCCGTATTTGGTCATGATGAGAAATCGACAATTGAGAAATTTGATGAGGGATAAAGGTACAGAGGTCAGCTCTGATACCATGTAAATTTAGGATGAAAAATGGTTGAAATTCTCATTACTTTGTAGAACAAGTTACAGTCCTATTTAAAGAAACCGTGGCTGACATTCCAGACCACAAGAACAACAGAAAGAATCCCTATAAATCAGGGAATTCAGTTTTCTAGAGAATCAGAGAGAATCAGGGAGTAACTGATTCTATTTATTAGAAGATACACTAAGTAATTAATTATCCTAACTACTTATCCTGATATTCTAACAAAATTCTAACAAGAAAATAATTATCTAGTTAGCCAAGTAGGAAACGTCTCCTTTCTACACCAATAAACAAGTACCTATGTCCAAAACACTTGACTTTGAACATATCTTTGACACAATTGCCCATTGTCGACATAAAACTTGTGAAAATTGTGTATAATATTATATGGAAACTAAGGGGTTGTTTGCGCAGCTTTTGCTTTTGCTTTAGGTTAGTAGAAAAAAGAAGTAAAAGCTATGACTTTTCAGCAAATGCTTGAAGCTTAGTTTAATGGGTCAAAATGATCTTTAAATTTCTAATAAGCAATAAAAATGCTAGAACAAAATCTATAATGTTTTCCAAAAATTCTGGCACAAAGTTTCAAAACTCATTCAAAGGAGCTTTTCTAAAAAGTTACATTTTACGAGTTTGATTGGAAGCTGTTCCAAGAGCCAAAACTCTTCTTACAGATCATTCAAAGACTTCTAGAACAGTTTTTGAACCCAGAAATCCAAAAGCAACTCTCAAAAAGCCATGCCAAATAGGCCTAAAATAGTATCATATCTCACTCAGTTCCACAACAAAGTCACAACCTTCTTCAGTTTTTGCAACAAACCCAGATATAACTAGTAACCCATTTTTTCACAAACTCAAAGCAATTACGAAATCTGTGTACAAAAATCAAAAACCTAATATGCATAAGACACAACCCCAGGTTTCAAACTTTAACAAGACCCTTCACAAAAAAAAATCCAAAGAAGAGAACTGGCATACCAGTAACGAATATAACGCTGCAATTTAATGCGATTAAAGCTCGACGGCGGTGAAAGAGGCCATTGAGATAAACCTTCTCTTTCAGACAAGAGTGTGACTCGCTCACATTCTGGAGTTGAACCATCCAGCAAGACAGATCTATGCATACTCTTTTGTTCCTACAAACCCAAAATCCCAACACCCAAATAAATTACCGAACATCGCAATAGAAAAAAAAAAAAAAAGAAGTTTTTGGTTCTTACCGAAGATGGTGAAGTGGGAGAGTTTTCTTGCAAGATTCAAGAACATCCCACAGGTTCTTCACACCCATTTCTTTGAGTTTTTGAAATTCCGATGTACGGAGTAACACAAGAAGCGTAACATGATACGCTTTTACAAGTTCGAACTTTTGAGAGGGAAAATTCTTGAATGTTTTATTTGTGAATTTCAATCGAGCTCCGCAGATCGCGAGGGAGTGAGTGGATCTAGAGGTGAACGGCGGACGGTTTGATGATTTTTAAATAGATGCGGTACGGTTTTTTTGAATGACGGGTCGACGATTAACCAACCCGTAAACCGCCCACCACATGGAGAGCGATTTTGGTTTGGTTTTGGGTGGTTGCGGACGGGTGCGGGCAGGTTGAGGCGGTTTAGACCTATGTTATTGTCCAATATAATTTTTTGGACCTTTTTTTTTAGAAAGTGAAGAAAATTTGTAGAAAATATAAGATGATAATACATAAAGCATTCCCAACAAGTTTGATGCTTAAAGACAGTGGCCATATTCAAAAGTACAAATTAAGAAACATAATCATTCACTGCAACAAGAAACATCAACTACATATAAAGTGATAAACAAAGTCAAGAGTCTATAAAAATTAAAGCCTATTCACTGGGTTCGAAAATAATAGAATGCTACAAATGAAATGATGAACACAGTTAAGTGTTCTTTTTCTTTTAGGGCTTTTTCTACTAACTTACTTGATTTGAATTTTGATCACTTCATAAAATAATAGGAGAATTTCCAGTTTTTAATATGTCAAGAGGCAGCCAAACTCATGCTTGAAGTATTGGATTGTTCAATCATCTATAAAATAAGAACAAAATCAAATAAATGATAAGTTTTTTAAAAAATATATATAGGCAGGCGGGTGCGGGTTGAACCCGCCCTCAAAAACTTAAAACCATACCCGTCCATCGAATATATTGGTGGGCGGGTTCAACCTGCCCACCAATGGGTTGCTAACGTAAACCTGCTTTTTTTGAGATGGGTAGGTGCAGGCGTGGGCGGTTGGCGGGTGTGGGGCGGTTTTTGTACAGTCCTAAGTGGATCCCGCTAATACGACGTCGTTTATTAATTTCTCTGGAGTTAAATGGGCTTTTGACTCCGTGAATCGGCCATCAGGAGCCCAACCCAAATCTTTAATGTAAGCCCAGCCCAGCATGTTATTTTCGCGCTCTCTTTCTCTCCAAAGCTTGAATTTTTGCAATACCACTTTCTTTTACCATATAATCTTTCTGACTCATCAATCTATTATGACAGATAGGACGTTAAAAAAAAAAGTGGCATTTAGTTTTGGCTAAGATCAATGACATACTTTATTCTGAATATATATGTGTATATATATCAAAGATATACTCTATTATCATGTCAAAACAGATTCTACAATTAAATTAATGAGATGTTTTTGTAAGGGAGGGAATTGAATTGGAATTAAAATAAATATAGTAAACCACATGTTAGCAAAATCCAGCCACAATAAATAAGAGTCAAAACACTAGTATAGCACTTGGGCTATGTACGTTAGTTCTCCAAATATTAGAGTATAGCACCATCGGTGGTGGTGACATAAATGACCTACCAATACCCTTTTTGTTATTATTTAGATATCGATTTTTCTTATCTGCAGTGAGGTTGTAATGATAAACATGTTTGAAATAGGTTATGTTTTTTACTTTTAAGCAGTAAAAAAAAAAAAGATAAGCATAAACTATAGCTTTTTAATTAATGTGTGGGATAGTATATGAAAAGGTGTTATTTGATTTCAGAATAGCTTTTCAATCCACTTGGTTAGATAAGTCAAAAACTTTTATTGTTATCAAACACTAGCGGTGCTAGCTTATGATGAGTTGGGGTATGTGCCTTTACTTATTTTTTAAAATTTATATTTTTACTGTTATTTCTGTAGTTTAAAATTTTAGTTATGCCCCTATTTTGAAAAAAAAAATACACTAATGCCCTTACATAATAATATAAAAATGTTGTTGTGCCCATGAAATAATTGAAATTTATTAGAGTGTCCCCATAAAATAAATTAAATATGTTATTATATCCCTATTTTATAAGAAAAGTTATAATTATGCCTCACCTAATCATTAAAATATATGGTTATATCTTTATTTAATAAAATACTATTTCTAATTTTTTCATATGGTGCTCCCACCGGGAAAAAACTTCCGGCTTCGTCACTATTATAAAAAGTAATACAATATAAAAATATAGATGAAATTGGTAATTTGTTACACACAAATATAAGGTTTAAAAGGTAAATAAAAAAGCTTTTCACAATCACTTTTTACATAAGCACAAAAGAGGTAGCTTGTTCAAAAATTACTTAGAAAAGCTAAAAGTTTAAACAACTTGTCTATTTAAACAAACTCAAAAGCGGCTTCTAGACTGAAGTAACCAAAAGCAGCTTATTTTAAGCCATTTCAAATAGGGCCATGTGTCCAAGTAGCATGCCGATTATGGCTTGAATAGTTGTGACTTGAACTCTTTGGGTCTGTTTGATAGTATTTTTAAAATATGTGAAAGTAGTTTTGTTTTGAAAAAGAATAATTTTTTAAAAATTATACTAAAAATATTTTTGAAATTTTTACCCTAAAAAATATGCAAAAATATTTTTAAACCGATACCAAACATACCAAACGAGCCTTTAATTGCCAATAAACGTAAACATAGGCCAATTTTTTTATTGTTCCACTCTTTTTTTACTGACGATCTGTGGGGAGGCAAGCACATTGTTAAAAAACTACATGCATTATCCAGAAATTCAATATTGATTTTCCAAATTAAAAAAAAAATCATTTACTAGAGTCAAAACACTGATTTATCTCAATTTTTCTTTTTTTAATTCGGGTAGCTGTCAACTATTTATGAAAACTTTGAAAGCCCGCTATATCATATTAGTTGAGAAAAGAATAACAAAATGAATATCTCCTTCTAGACCTTCTAAAAATTGAAACTTGACTTGACCATTATATGATGTCTTTAGAACTACACAAACTTGAATCATCTTATGTGTATCTGCTTCTTTGTTCTTTCAGAACATGGTGAATATGGGATGTTCGAGAACAGAATTAGGAAGGGGAAGAGAGAGGAGAAAAACCTACCTCCATCTCTCTCTCTGTCTCTCTCATTTTCGTTTTATTTGTTTCTTTTTGGTTTGATGTATAAAAGTGTACGAGCATTTTTTAAGTCGAACTTTATAATCGTGAATAACGTTTTTTTTCAATTATTTTTGCTTGTCGTTTGTTTGTTTGTTTTTGGTCGCAATCCAATTAAACGGATAGAAAAAAGCTTTCGTCGCACGAGGAGGAAAGGTGGGGACCTAATTAGCAAATGAAGCATTTGGTAGTCCATCCAATCGAACGTATACCGTCCAACTTTCTCGAATATATGGCTTTAACAATAATAATAATAACAATATGAACCTTCCTAGAGAAAAAGAACGGGAAAAAAATGGAAAACAAAACAATCACCACTTTTCATTCTATCACCACTTTCGTTCAGAAGACAAACTACGTCTACTGTTTTGCTTGAAAAAATATCAACTATTTTTTGCTGAGCAAACTATCAACTGTTTGACGGTGATTTATTGAGAAAACTACATAAAATGTCTGTTTATAAACACTTTTTTTTATTGAAAATGTCTTCTTTTTTTCATTTTTAAAACTGCCCTTATAATATTTATTTATTTTTAATTTAGTTTATTGATTGACATATATTTGTCCCTAATACAAATCTAAATCAGAACACAAACCTTAACTCAGATTAACCTTCTCTCTTTCTCCTCTTTACGCTCTCTCTCTCATCTTCTTCATTGATCTGATATTTTCTCTCTCTATCTTCCTCTGTCTCTCTCATCATCTCTTCAAACTCTCCCTCGTCTTCTTCGCCCAAGTGGTGGATTTGGTCACAGATATTGACGAAATCGCAGCCATGTTCGGTCAAGATCGATGGGGTTCTGACCTAAGTGGTCGCGACCTTTGCTGCAACCTGTGGTGGTTGCTACCGCCATCATGATCGCAACCCAACGCCGACGACCACCCTACCAGCAGTGGTGGAGCTCATGCTTGAGTCTGATAGCTTTTTTTTATTTTTTAACTCTTGAGTTTTGATTGATATGATGCGTGTTTATTCAAATAACTCAGCAACGCAAGCGATGGATGGCAGGCGTGGAGACAGGAGAATCACGACCCATGGTGGCCGACGGTGGAAAATGAGCAGAGCAAGTAGAACACTAAGGTCTATTTGTTAAATAGATTTAAATTAGTGATTTAATTTAAGTCAGTATGATTTGAATTAAGATTTAAGTTAGAAAAAGTAATAAAAATAGTTTTTAATTATTAATAAATTTAATAAAATTTTAATATTGATGATCTAAAAAAATATACAATATGGGTATTAATTTATTCTTTTCTTTACTAGAAACATAATGAAAAAAAATCATCTTAATTGAATATCAAATGAAGTTATGATTTTTTTCTTTCAAATACAAGGGAAAGAATTTCAGTTTTTATTATAGTGAAGATCTCCGAGTATCAAAATTTTAAGAGAAATTCTTCTTAAAATTTAAATTTTTAATACTCAAAGGATTTAAATTTTGAAGAAAATAAATAACTATATAAAAAAATTTTAATACTTAATTCTAAATTTAAATACAAAAAATCTAAAGAGTTTTCAAACTAAACAAACCTTAAAATTTTTTTTTGGTTTAGATTTTTTTTTCAAATTTTAGGTTTCTTAATAATAATTTGATGTGTTTGAATTTATTAAACTTTTGGTGTGCTTAATTGTTTTTCATCGCTAGATCAAAATCTAATAGACAAAAAAAAGATCTTATCAATGTGGTTTTATTATAGCATTTTCCTAAAATTTAGGTTATTTTTTTGAAAATGCTTACTACGTTTCTTATGTACAAGAAACAACCTAACGGACGGTTTTGTTAGATTGGAGGTGGGCCCCACTTGACAGTACGTGAAATAGTGTTATGGGTGCACCTTTCAAAATCTAGCAGACCTGACTTTAACATTTTTTTAAATACTCAGTTCCTGCCACGTGTCCACTTTTTTCTTTCTCAAAAGATCTGTTAACTTCTTTTAACATGCCCAGTATGTTGATTAAAATAACGAGTCTGCCATTGTACGTTCCGAAGTTGAGGCAGAACCCATTCATAAAAACTTGTCTTTTTTTTTTTTCGATTTGTGTCTGCAACTTCTCATGTAATTTTTAAAGAACAGAAATTGTTACTACGAATATCCAAACTTGAACTTGAAAAGGCTACCCTATATATATTAGCTATAATGGCAGGTTCCAAGTCTTTGCAGCTCTCTCTAAAATTATTGACCCTGACAAAGCCCATTTTGCCCTTTCCTCTCCATGATCATTAAACTCCACAACGATCCTCTTGGGCTTCACAGATTATCTCTTCTATATCTTGACTGAAAGGCAAAAAAATAAAAATAAAAAAGGTTTTCATAGCTAAGAATTTGGACCAATTTTCTAATTTTTTTTAAGGTCAATTTCTATTGTTAACATAGGATTGATTCTTTCTGGGCATTTGTGGTCTTGCTGTTGCTTCCTAGATTTTTTTTTTCTAATTTTATTTTTACAGTTCAAATTTGAGAACCTTTGAAGGAAAATCTGAAATGTTAGCAAAGAAAATTCGAGATTTCTATGAAGTCGGAGTTTGAAAAGGAAGTTCAACATGAGAGTGATCCACACTCTGGATTGAAATCAGATCTTAGAACTTCAAATCACCAAAGTTCCAAAGAGAATTTTTTAGCAAGGGTGGAGAGAATAAAAACTGCATATGTTCTAGAGACAAAAAAAATCAAGCGGTGGTGTGGCGGCGGGGCTTCATCCACGGTGGTCGCGGTTCCATCGCGACACCACAGTGGTCTTCCTCCGCCTCCCGCCGTTGATCGGGCTTGCATCCAAGTCGCCGTCGACACCACGACCTCACCGCGGCCATCGACGTCACTGCTCCTTCCTTGATCTTGTTTTGCTTTTCTGAATTTTTTTTGTGTTTTTAATTATTCTTTAAGTATTAGATTTGAAAATAGGGCAATAATTACATGAAGTTGTGTGTATGTTTGTTTCTATGAGCGTATACTTTTAAACCTTTAACTTTCATAAACAAATAAGAAACCTTTATCACGGTCTCTTTTTGTTTTTTTTCTTTGACTCTCCAAAGAGAACTATTTTTTTCCTCCCCGGAAAAATAACAAGGCAGTTTTACTTTTAACTTTTACAGTGCGTCAATAGTTATTTGTCGACAAACATGTTGTTTGAAAAAAATAATTTTAATTATTATTTTAATTATAAATAATATAAAATTTTTATATATAATTATAAAAAAATTAAATTATTATAATATAAATTTTTTTAATATTACAATAAAAATAATACTAGTAAATAGTTTTCATATTAAACATTTTATAAAATAACAATAATAACAACAACAGTAATAATAATCAGCTTGCTATAAAAATGTGCAATTTGGCCTATAAGTTAGACTTTTGGGACTTGTCAGTAGATAAAAAAAGGGAACCTACTCGGCCTTTTCTCTCTCTCTCCACTTTTCCTCTCCAATCGGCGAAAGCAAAAATGGCTCTGCAACTGTGGGAGACAGTCAAAGAGGCAATCCCGGCGTACACGGGCCTCTCTCCGGCGACGTTCTTCACCGTCCTCGCCCTCGTAGTCGCCATCTACTACTTCGTTTCGGCGCTGTTTGGGTCCCCTGAAACCCACCACGAGAGGCCCAGATCGTTCGAGGAGATTCCTCCTCTGCCTCCTCCGGTTCAGCTCGGCGAGATCACCGAGGACGACTTGAAGCAGTACGACGGCTCAGATTCCAAGAAACCCTTGCTCATGGCCATCAAAGGTCAGATCTATGACGTCTCTCAGAGCAGGTATTTCCATCAAGTTTGCCCTTTTCTGTTTTCTCTTTTAGCGTTTTTCTCTTGGTGTGTGAATTTTTTTGGGTTACTTTTCAATTTCTTCTTTTATGAAACAAGCGGTTGTTTCAGTCTGGCTTAAAGAAAGTTTTAATTTTTATCATACCATTTTTGTCAAACTAGAGCAGCTAGGTGTTTGACTTTGTACAAGTTGCAATTTTTCTCTTTCATTTACATGATATATATATATATATATATATATATATGTATATCTCATCTTGAATTTACCAAAACCTATTGTATTTGATTTGCTGAGGCTTATATCCACTTATATATATAGCCTTAAATTTAAGATACTTGTTTAATTTGTTGCGCCTTCTTATGAAGAAATAATTTTGTTTTTCAGAAAAAAAAATATATGAATGTATTTCGGGGATTAGGAAGTTTCCTTTGTGATTGTCTGAACAAGTTTTAAGGGAAAATATTGTGCTTTTAAGATAGCATCAAGTATTGGCTTAGAAAGAGGAAAACAAATATGAATAGGACAAAATGAAGAATGTTTCCTGCTTGGATTTTTTCTAATTTTGCGACAAATCCTATTATAAGCTATTGCGTCTTAGGATTCCTTGGCATTGTTTATCTCTTCTTTCTATGTTACAATCTTTGACTTTTTGCTAAGTTTTTAACTTGTCTACATGAATGGGGCAGGATGTTCTATGGTCCCGGTGGGCCTTATGCATTGTTTGCAGGAAAAGATGCCAGTAGAGCTCTTGCCAAGATGTCTTTTGAAGAGAAAGATCTCACTGGCGACATCTCTGGTCTTGGTCCATTTGAACTTGAGGCCTTGCAGGATTGGGAATACAAGTTTATGAGTAAGTATGTCAAGGTTGGAACAATCAAGAAGACGGTTCCAGTAACCGATGGGTCGTCCTCTGGGGAAGCGTATACCACTGAAACAAAAGACGAAGCTAAGCCTGCCGAGGCCAGTCCATCAGAAAATCCTGTGGCTAAATCCGAAGAAAGCCCTTCTGAGGAAAAGCCTTCTGTTGCAGAGGTTGCAAATGAATGATGTTTTAAGAGCGACTGTTTATGAGTCTGGAAAACGGTTCCTCATGCGGAAAGAAGCCAAAGACATGGATGTTTGGTCATGGACTTGGTAAATCTTTAATTACACAGGACTTCATATCTATAGTGTAGGATACTTTTGCCATCGTAGGATTTTCCTTGAGTGTCTACTTGAATAATAACTTCATGATGGTAAAATTTGGGTTTTTGTGAGAGCTGCAACTTCTGCACTCTGTTTATTTGGTGTCTTATATAGTTAAGGAACACATGCTATAGCTAAATCGAGTTCGAGGCTGTGTAATTTTCTGTTTAGCTACATAATAATGTTTTATCATTCCTTGAAGAGCATTCATCTGTGTTATAGTTCATGTTTTGAACTTTTAGAAGTATTTCAATCATATAGCAAATCTTACTGGATCATGATGTAAAAACCCCCCCTTAAAGCTTAAAGGGGACCTCCCCTTCGACAAAGCCAATCCTTGTTTCATCGTAGTGGTTTTGACTTTTTTAAGTACCCAAACTCTCTTAAAGCCTTTTCTTTAGTACTGGGAAAGAAATTTGGGGCTGTTTGAAAGTTGCAAGGGGGCTTTTTGAAGGTTGTAAGTGCTTCTCCTGCCTCTTGTCCAACCATTTGAACCATGCATGACCAGCAATAATGGATTAGACAAGCGTCTCAACCTACCACTTAACCGCAAACTCTCATCACGCCTGTATGCCAGATTTTGAGATCTTTAAAGAGGATAAAGTGTTTGATTACTTTGGCTTCCATGTTTTGTCTCCTCGTAAATATTATTCTTCTCTAATATCTTAGTCATAGGTAGGTCCGACAATTTCAGACACGGCACGATGATACGATACGAAAACGACACGACATAAACGGGTTTGGACCTTATGTTTATTAATTATGTCATAAATGGGTTGGCACGAATAACACGAAAATAAACGGGCTAGATTTGTGCTAACACGCTAAACATATCTTAACACGTTTAATTAAACGGGCCGCAAACGTGTTATCACGGCACGACATGACCTGTTCATTTATAGCATATTTAAACTTAAAAATAAAAATATTGAAATATTTATAGTAAGTTAGTATTAGTTAGATATTGTGTTTTTGTTAATTTTTTTATTGGCTTCTTTAAAAAAATTAATTTTTTTTAATTTTTAGTTAAGTGAGTCATAAACGTGTCATATGCGTGTTGTTATCGTGTCAACTCGTCACGGCACGTTTAATAATCGTGTTAATCGTGTCGTGTTGTGTTACGCGTGTCATAAGCGTATCGTGTTTGTGTTTGCATTTCTGGCACATTTATTAATCGTGTCGTGTTCGTATTCAGGCTAAACGTGTCGTGCTGTAAACGTGCTGACACGAACACAGCACAAACACGATTATTGCCACCTCTAGTCACAGGTTTATGCTTTTAAGCTAATAACAGTGTAAAATTCTCACATGTTATAGTGTAAAACAAAATACAATTATAGGACTAGGGTAATCCCTTTCTGTTAAAAAGTAAGATTTAGAAGATGTATCCTATTGTAAGCCTAGAGATTCACCTTACCTGTGAGATTTCCTGCCGAGATAAGACCTTCTTTATATACGAGCGGTCTATGCCCCTTTAACACCATTTGAAGTTCTCTGAAAGGCTTCGGCTACTCCTTGATCGATATGAGAAAGATGCGCTCAAGCACCCAACCTAGTAAAGGGGCTTGGGCTCGAAAGCCGGCCTTACTCAACAAGCACCTTTATTAGGTTGGTTGCTTCTTTCCACTCATTGAAGATTCTATCTACAAAAGAAGGTCAACGGGGGATACTAAAGTTGCTCTCACTGACACCATCTACGAGAAGGTGAGGTCGTCTTTCTTTCCAGCCACCATAAATAAGGTTCGCCTTAAAGCCTTAAATAAAGACGGAGAAGGGGAGGAGCAGTTATCTATGTAATTACGGTCTTTGTTGGCCGTTGTTCCGGTCGAGCACTCTCTTTGTCCAATTCCGCCCAACAAAATAGTTGTTTAGCGAATGACTCAACCGTAGGTATCTTACCATCAGATACCGACAGTCGTCTTCTAACATTACCGACCTTTAAATTTCGGGTTTTCATCAATTTCACATAACATAAAAAAAGCTCTTTTCATCATCAGAAACAACCTGATTTCCGAGACCTCTTGCATTGCATTACCATAACGAAAAAAAAAAGAAGAGAGAAATTGCGGTGCACTCGCTTTATATCTCCGACACACAAGGAAGGACGCGGTGGGAAGGAAGCAGCCCTAGCCTCTGTCCGGCCGATCATTCCGCTGGCATCTTGCATTCACGCCCCCGTTTGACTGCCGCTCGGGGATGTTGCTGTGCCAGTTTCCCTGCCAGGGAGAAAGAAAGCTTTTTTCTTTTAATATGATCAAGCTAGGTCAATCAAGTGATTTTAGGCCAGCTGCCAATTTCCTTGCGAGACATAAAACTCTAACATGTTATATTGTTTGAACAATTTTTTTTCGTTTAAATTACTTTTCCAAATATTCTATTATAGTGCAAAAAAGATACAAGCAGATCAGCAGAATATGTTCCATAAAAAAGGAGCAAAATATAAGTGTGACCCATCCAGCATTTTTTTAATAGGTTAGGCTTGGTTTGGGACCCCAACAAATAAATGCTTATGTTATTGCTTTCAACATTGACCATTTTTCTATGGATATTTAGATTCTGTTTGGAAAGTATGGTTAGAACTATAATTGAAGTTCAAAAATGATGTAGCATATAAGACTTTTATAATGTAATAATTTTTTACTTTTTAGTATAATATATGAGAGCTTTATACTTTTTTATAACCACGACTATGGTCTTAATCAATGTTGTCAAACGCCCTATTATTTTTTTATACCTTTTGTTTTAGATTAATTCAAAAAAACATACATTTCGTTTTTACCTCATCAAATATATACCTTTAAATTAAATTTAATACATAAATTTTACCTTATCTTTAGTCAATTATTGATTTTGACTTTTAAAATGATCAAATTATCTTATGTACAAGAGGGCAAAACTACAACTTTTAAAAAAATAAGAAGAAAATAAAATTAAAAACACACAAAATACTCATTTTTAAATGTATTTTATACATTTTTGAAGTCAAAACTCCTAGGCCCCATTTGTTTTTGTTCTCAAAATTTTTAAAAATGTTTTTGTATGTTTTTTTGAGGTAAAATTTTTAAAACACTCTTAGCACAATTCGCAAAAAAATTCTCATTTTTTAAAACAAAAATATTTTCACTTATTTTGAAAACAATACCAAATGGTCCCTTCGTATAAAGTTTTTTTTAAAGTTCTTTTATTTTTTTAATTTGAAGATATTTTGGACAATTTTTAAAGTTAAATTGAATATTGATAAAGAAAATGTATGATTTTGTTTATTAAATTTAATACAAAGGTATGTATTCGACGTGATCAAAGCTAAAGCTATACTATTTGAATAAATCTAAAAAATAAGTTATAAGAAAGTAAATAATATATATATATTTTGTATTGTTAGGTTGGATGTGTCGCGGTACTTTGATTGCTAAATAAACAATTTCGTGTTAGGATGGGGACCTTATATACTGTGTCTTTTTCTTTTCTTTATTAGTTGGTATAATTAGAGCCTGAAGTGGCAATAAAACCCTAATAAATCTAAGGAGCAAAGTTCTCTGAATTATTGCCAAAATTATTCTTTTTTATTAATTTTAATTAGATCAACAGTTTTATGAACGAAGCGTTATCGGTGCGATGCCGTACCGGTGATCCAAGTTAGTTGAGTGCTGATATAGGATTTAGGTGACAGCTCTCTTTCCACTTTCTACTGCCAAATTCATAGGCGTTTGTTTGTATAATGTTGTCCTATGCCACATATAGTTGTTTCTCCAAAGTCCATACATTATTTTTGTATTTTTCATTTGGCGAACAAAGTTTAAACATAAATTCAAATTTTTATAAAAGAAAATACTATAATAATATAATTTAAATCTACGAAACAAAAAAATAGGTAGTTATTTATCTATGTACAATGATACATCAATATGAACCTTGGACTTTTGGCTTATCCCAAACACCAACTTTATTTTTTTTCCTAGTACTAAATACCACCATGAGTTGAGAAAAATTAAAAAAAAAAAAAAAAAAAAGAAGAAGACTCCTTTTCAAATTATTTTTCACCTTTCAGCACGACAGCAGGCTTCATTAGGCTTAGTGCTGATGAGCTGTTTGCATTTGACCTAGTTATGATTGCAAAGAAGTATTCGGACCTCTAAAGCCACAGGACTAGGCAGTGGCAAGTAGTGGTATGCCACGATGTGGTTGAAAGTCTTATATTACGTCTCACAAGTCAGCATTGCGCTTTAAGTTTCATATGGATCTAGTGTGCAATTCTAGGGACAATCAGAGTAATGATTAACAATACAAAGAATAGTAATTCGAGATGCACAGATTCCAAAATTCTTGGAAACTTGTAAATTTATTAGGAAGCAAGCAGCAAAAAAAAGTTTTCACATTGAGAGTAAGGGATGCTCCAAATTTTGGTTAAAAAATGGCTGTTAAGGGATAATCTCATTGCGTGAGAATCAAGCAAGGCAAGGTTACTCGAACTCAATAATTCTAACTACACATTATCAAAACTTTCCAAAGAACAACACTATTGTTGGCTTGCTTTGGTTTGGTCGACAAAGTTGTTCCGGATCTATTCTCCTGTATAACAAAGAGAAGCTTTTTCATAATGCAGCACCCCAAGAAAAATGTGGCCCATTTTTGCACCCTGTCATCTATCCAAGAAGCAGTCGTTTTTTTTTGTGTTTTCTGTCGTTTAATCTTTATTGTAGTTGTACCATTCACCGTCGTTATTTTTTTGTCGTCTGCACCTTTTGATGTTGTCGTCCTCTTTGTGATATTCTCTTGGCTGTTAAACGTTTTTACCGTGTCATATTTCTTTTCTTTTTTTTAGTTAATTGCTCAAAAAATTCTTGAATTATTTAAAAGGTGATTCATTGTTTTTTTTAAGCTTACCTGAACTCCTAAAATAGGTGCAAAATGATGAAGATGCTTGCCAACCATTTACTTTTTCTCATTTTTTGATCACGTGATGGTTATGTAACCATCAATTACATTAAAAAAACTAAAACACCCCTAATTAAAACTAATATCATTTAACAAAAAATGGAAAAAAAAAATCAAACATCATCTTCCTTAACTTTGGTGAGTATTTTGACCCATCTTTGCCGCCCCTCCATTCGATAACTCTCCTATGAAATAAAAATTTTCAAACTTTAGAATAAATCACAAAAACCCAAAAACAAAACTGATTTGCCAAAAATAAAGACTAGTAAAGGCAGAAATTAACATCAGTCTTCCTCAAATTGTAGCCGCAAACTGTTGGACCTGCCACCAAGATCAAATTAAAGAAACATTTACGGGAAACAAAAAAAAGAAAAATGAATATTCAGTCCCAAAAAGAATGAAAATGAAAATCAAACTTATCAGATTCATCCCCTTTCTTCCTCAGCTCCAGCCAACAACAACACTGCCTCCCTTCCCATTAATCTTTGCCGTCTCACTCACCGAAAAAAGTTTAAAGTTACTTCTCACTTTCTCATCGAACAAACACGCAAAAAAAAAGAAAAAGAAATATTCGATTTTCAAACTTTTCCAGTTTCTTTGGATTGAAACCCAAAAGATTCAATAAATAACTCTTCAACAAACTCAGAAAATATCAACAAACCCCAAAATTTTTAAATTGAACCAAGAAACATCAATAAACCTAGAATTCCCCTGTCTGAACCTGTCTCCCTTGCAAAAGTGTCAAGCGTCTATGGCCTCGAGTTGGAGAAGTACGAGCCTCTCCTGTCGCAAGTGCAACATAGTTCCTTTGCCTGCACTAGCCGTGAGAACAAAGACCGTCGAAACTCAGCCGTTGTGAGCCTGGTATGGATCTTGGGCTAGGCGTCGCTTAAATGGAGGGGATTTGGTGCATAAGTAAGGAGGAGCAGAGGGAGAGAGAGTGAAGAGAGAGAGAGTGTGTGTGGGGATCATGAGAAGAAGAAGAAGAATAGAGAGGTATAGGTGACGATGGTGATGGGTGGTGGAGTCTAGGCGTGTTAGACATGTATGCCCTAAGGAGTAAAAATGTAATATGTTTTTGGAGACATTTTTATCAATAAAGAATTTATTCATTTATATACCAAATCTTGTTCTCTTTACGTTCATATTTGTTGAATGTATGTTAAGCAAACAATAGTCTGAGACTGTCGGTCTAAACCTTTAAGAATTGGGCATATGATGGACAGATTATGCGAAATACATGATTCTTAAGGCGACAGTCTAAATCATAAGATCCACAATCGAGGGAACAAAGTTGGGTGCTTTATTTATGTAAATATTGTTATGTTGTCTATATCCCTATTGGGAGATGGTTTGTCTTAACCATCGGAGGTGGACTCCGTGAATATAAACATTGACGCATTGTCATAGGTGACGATGTGTTGGATCGAAACATAAAGTGAATTGATTTGGATTAATAATTCTGTCTCTGTGACACCCGTTATTCTTCTAACGGGTATTGAGGTAATTAAATTAATTTTTAATGTATAAAAAAAAATTGCTTCATTTAAATTTATTTTATAATATTTATTTTTATCTATTTTTAAATTTTCTAAAATTCTCCTATATTTATTTAGTATGATTACTAAAAAGCCTTAGAACTTCTAATAAATCTCAAAAATGTCATATTGGCATTATGTGTGTTAAAGTCTTTAGATGAGACATAAGGATATATTTTCCAACTACTCTTGACCCTCATTTTCTTTATTTCCTCCGTGACATGCTTCAACATGTCTCCTCTATAATTGTTTCTATCACTTCTCTTCAAAGACTTCATCTTTTCTTCCTTTCTCTTCCACGGTTCCCACACTCTTCTTCATATTTCTTTACTGAAGCAAAATACTTAGAGAACTTCTTCAAGGCAGCCATAAAAATCAGCCACCATCACCTCCATTTGAGCAAGAATTTCAGTCATACCGAAGTAAAGGAACCTGTTTTGAAGCCATTTCAAGCTTCCAACTAACCATAATCCGAGGTTAGAATCTTATGAACAAATTTAGTCTTTCATTTATAAATTTTCTTTTATACTAAAGGATTATTCAAATTTGCGTTCTTAAACCTAAGTATATGTTTGTTGCTATTTTGGAGCATATGTATGAAGTCTAAGTGTATATGCCCTAGACAGAAAATTTATATTGTTAAACTTTATAATACCTCTATGGGCAGTGGTTATTTCTTGAAATTCTAAGATTAAATTAAAATAAATTTTATGAATGTAGTTGTATGTTGTGCTTTAGTTTTAATTGTCCTTATGCACGCCTTAGGATCAAGGGAGTATGGAGCTAACGTTAATTGATTCCAGGATTAAGAGACTGTTGATAAGCTTAAAAGGTAGGGATTCTATTACTCATCTTTTGTGAGGTTTTTATAGAATTAAAATTGATTGTTTTGCCGCAATATATATATATCTATGTTGAACTGATATTATATGATTATCACATATGAAACTATGACATGGACTCGTCTTGTATTGTACGGCGAGGAACATAATGAATTGACACATGTTATAAATTGAGAAGCATGGTTAGGAAAACTAACTCTATTGATAATGATTCAATATAGAGAAATTGTGAGACATGAAGAGGGCGACGGTTACGTCCTTGGGCATGAATACCCTAAAAGGTAAAATAGGGGGAAGGCGATGACGCTTCCTTGGGTTGAAAGTCCCAGAACATACTGTACAGGAATCGATTTGGTGAGGACTCGGGGCTTGATGTCCCCTCACCGGAACACCCTTGGAATGTTTATAGGGTGATCAAGTGCGCCCATTTGGGTTTCGATGAGTTGAGTGATACTCAATTTAGCATGGATACCTAGGAACAATGATGATTGGTAATATTTGTATAAATGTGTAATTATGACACTTGGTAATGATTAACTACGGTATCCATAAGATATGATCATAATAAACCTCATAATCTGGAATATGATGTAACTTATTAACAATGCAGGTTTTAATGTGGTAATGATAAAAACCTAAAGGTGAGTAATGGCTTTCTCTACTGAGCATAGTGTTGCTCATACCCTTATGTTTATATCTTTTCAGGACTCACTAAGTGTGAGGTGGCTACGAGAAATATAGTTGAGGAAGTGATGTAACTATATTACATTGGGACTGCTCAATTGTAAAGAATGTTCTTCATGATAATGTAAGCATCAATTGTTACTTTCTGTGACTGTATTACAATGTGTTGAGGGTTAAAATGATGATGACAACAGTTTATATTATTAAATTTAAGGTGCTACATTAAAACTGTGGTTTATTTATCGTTTATATTTTTATTTTTGAGTTGAGAGTTTTCATTTAAGTCCCGGGAAAATTTTAATCTTTAAGGTTTTACTTTTATTATTTATTTTTATTTTATCTCATTAAAAACTGTTAACCCCCATATAGGGGCGTTATAGAATTTTTGGTATCAGAGCCTAGGTTCGGTTAACCTAGGGAGTGTAGCACCACTTTAAAAAAATATATTTTTGAGATGGTTTTGAAGCTGAATTTTCATTGTCATCATCAAAATGAACATTCACATTGATTTATACAGTCTAGAAGGATGTAACATGGAAAGGCCATAGAATGAAAATATCAATAGTTATATGAGTACAATAATTATATAGAAGGAAAGTATTAATAGTTATAAGGGAATGATAATTATATGGAATGAGTTTATAAGTAGATTGCTTATGAGAGATTCGTATAATATTAGGATCTATAAGCATATCTAATTCGTATAAACGATGAGAAATTCGTATAGATAAGAGGATTTAAAAGCCTTTTGTCTCGTGAAAAACAATAAGAAATATAAGGCTTGATTTATTGATTTTAAAGTTTGACATAGATATGCCAAATTTTTCGTAATTGATTCAAACCTAAGTAATGATTATGTGTGGATTCGATGGAGCACATAAGTGTCAATGTCTTTTCTTAAAAGTTCTATATATTTGAGGAATATGATATAAGTTGGGAATCATGGTATTGAATCTTGAGAGAGATAAATGTTAGACTTTTGGTCTGTTGAGACTGTGTAAAGTCTAGAATGCATGAATCTCAAAATTGAAATATTTCGTTACGTACATTGTATTTAAGTGTATCAGTGAATCTTTTGGTTACCTAAGGTTTTGTTATATGAGGAAATTATATATTGTATGAGTAGAATTGTGGGGATTGTAGATGTTCTTAAGTAGTAACATCAAGTGTCTTTGTTCATTGATATGGTCTACGTTGAAAGACGTAAATCGTATTGATTTCAAGGTTAGTCGCATTCTAAACCCTTGGTAGTAATGATGATGAATCCATTGATAGACGTTGAGTATTATCAATAACATATGGGTGTATGCATTGTTCAATAAGGTTTTGATTAAAACAAAATTATTTGAGTTGCTGGAAGATTATGTTGTTATGAAATGATTTTAAATATCATTCAGGAAGATCCTTGTTGTCGTTAAATTAGATTTGTTATTTATAGTCAACTTTATCTATAGTGGGCTTTGAATTGGGTTTAAGATTCATACGAATTGGTTTTCAATTTTATGTTTGTTATTTAACTCGTTCTAAATGTGTTAAGGCCCGAAACAACCTGACCATTTTCAACTAAGAACATTTGGGCCTAGTTCAAATCTTAAATCAGTTTGATTCACACTGTCTCTCCCACGTGGTTTCTATACGTGTCATATACAGTGGTTTAATCATTGTTTACATATACGTTTACTGTGCATAGGAGCTTATTTCTCCGAGTTCACTTTTTCTCTCTTAATTTGTTATTTTCTCTCTAAATCGCAAATCCTCTTCTTTTTCATTAGAAATTCTTCTTTTCCTCTAAAAGAAGAAGGAATTCTAGGATTCTGCAATTTACTATCTTAATTTTTCCTTTCTATTTACTCTTCTTTCATCTCATCATGGACCCAAAGTACCAACATCTGAGAAAGTATTTCCCATCACTCTCCCAAAAGATTCTCAAAAAGAAATATAAGGCTAGAATTACTCGGTTGTGGATTCTTATGCGTTTTGGCATCCCTTGTGATGTGAGAATGTTGATAGAAGGGAAGATCCGTCTGAGTGACTTTAGTCAAGATGTCGGTTTACCAGGAACAGGTACCAGTCGTAGTGCAATGAAAAGAAGAGCTCGTGCCATCGTGGTCACTTGTAACAAATGTGGAAGACAAAATTGTAACGGTAAATGTACTTCACCTGGTTATATGTCTACGAATAGAGAGGATAAAATAAGGTTTTGTAGGGATGGACTTTCAAAGGAGAACTTGGATAGCATCCATCCTCCTCTCCACGGTCACCCTAGTGGATATGTTCAAGGAGCTATTTTTAAACTCTGGCCTAAATTTTATACAGAAAGACAACGCCTCAGGAATATGGTATTTCTAGATCCTGTTTGTCAAGCCATAAGAAAACTGGATGGGGAATAAGTCATCGCTCTATAAAGGTTATTTAGTCTTTACTTATTTGAAGCAGTTTTAGCTGATGTTCAACAGTTTGTGTTTTTCTTTTTCTCAGAATATTTGCTTTTGTGTTTGAAATAATTGTGATTATTAGATTGATACAGTAAGTGTTAATATCTTATTTAATTTATGATTTTCTTAAATATATATATAATAAAATATATTATCTTATCAGACACGTTACATACGGTACAGTAATATGTTTGAATTTTGAAAAACTTATCCAGATATTTCAAGATTTGTGTCTCAAATTTCAAAAGTTCTACAGTATTTGTCGTTTATGTTAAATTTCTAGACTTGGTGTATATTTGTCAAAAAGTCTACAGTTGTGTCATGAGGGTCTTCTGTCGAATTGTTCTCAATTGTCAAAAGTTATACAATTAGAGTCTAATCTTTTTCAAAAAGTGAATCAGATTTTCTGTAAACTATCAATCACCTTATCTTACTTTCTTATCCGCACAAGATTTTGTTTAAATCTTTGGATTACCTTTTCATTACCTACTCGTCTATCTCTTTAGCCCTTTTTGTATATTTCTCATCTTTAAAAACTTATGTAGAACCCGAAGTCTAAGTGGAGCAGACATTAAGCAACCACTTCTATAAACCAAATATGTCTACCTCCCAGTCCACGAAGAAAATAAAGAATGTCTGTGTCTTTTGTGGTTCCAGCTTTGGAAAAGATAAAGCTTATTTAGAAGCTGCAAATCACTTAGGGCAAGTCCTAGCACGCAAGAAGATTAACATAATCTATGGGGGTGGTAGTATAAAAATGATGGTAAATATGGCACTAGCAGCTAGGTCTAGCGACGCTACTGATGTAAGAATTTGGCCTCATATTCCAGTTGAAGGAAACCTTTGTAAGGAAGCCATAGGTAAGGGAGAAGGAGTCAGGAGTATCCCTAAAAATTTTAAAGACATAATCTATAATTCCGATGCTTTTATAGCATTACCTGGTGGTCTAGGTACTCTTGAGGAAATATTTATAGTTGCTTGTGGGCAATTGTTGGGCTTTTATTCCAAACCTTTGGGACTGCTGAACGTAAAGGGTTTTTATGACGGTCTTTTGAAATTTCTAGATTACGCTGTGGAAGAAAACATCACTACAGAATCGGAGAGACAAATCTTTGTCACTGCTTCAACAGCTGAGGAATTGATAGATAAAATGCAAATCATACATCCAGAATCCGACACTGCAACATCCAAGCTTGAATGGGAAAGGGAAAGCCGGGAGCGGCCAATTGATTTGAATCTCCATCTGTAATCTTTTTGTTTTATCTTTGGCATGTAGGCATGTGTGTCCGTATTTCGTGTGTTACGAATAACCGTTTACCTTGTATTCTGTATTTCTTGTGGTACGTCGTTGATCAATCTTTTAGATTCATTGAGCCTAATGCCGGGATGGCTGGATACGGAGTACTTGATGCTCTCGAAACGCATCCTTCTTAAGGTCCGATCTTTTGTTTATCGATGTTTTTGTATCCTCTAAGCATGCATGATATGGATAGCTGGTATACGGAGTGCCTTGTACTCTCGAAACGTATCCGTATTATGTTTGTAATGTGTAATATTCTGTTAATATTATGTGGAAGTACCAGAGTCAGTTATGGGGATATTCCATATGAAATATGAGTATATTATTTGGATTGAATGTTTGTGTCATGAGGATAGCTGTTTAATGAAAAATATGCCGGGTATGTTTGCAACTCTGAGATTCTGTTTAATATCTCTATGAGTAAGTTTAATGTATAGTTTTGAATAAAAGCGTTTGTGATATATGTTTTATGATTATGTTTTAGTTTATTAGTTGAGGTATGAAATCAAATATATTTGACTTTTCCTTACTCAAAAAGGAAAAGGAACCTAAAGATGAAGTATATAAAATTTCTCTGGCAATCTCCTTAAATGTGATTGTAAATCACAGTCCATGGACAATGAAGGACTGGAATCATGGTATGGTCAATATGTATGCCTGATCAGATTCTTAGACTATTATACGGTGTTATAAGTTGAAACTTGTCAGAAATACTCTCATTGAGGGATTTAGGAGTAAGATTTATTATGCAAGTAAATAAGTGGAGATACGATAACTTAACTTTGGAAGATAAACAACATTAACGGTTTAGACTCGGAATTGGAATCATAATGGAATCAAAATTTTTACTAGTATTGCTGAATTGAAATTTCGAGGACGAAATTTCTTTAAGGGGGGTAGAGCTGTGACACCCGTTATTCTTCTAACGGGTATTGAGGTAATTAAATTAATTTTTAATGTATAAAAAAAAATTGCTTCATTTAAATTTATTTTATAATATTTATTTTTATCTATTTTTAAATTTTCTAAAATTCTCCTATATTTATTTAGTATGATTACTAAAAAGCCTTAGAACTTCTAATAAATCTCAAAAATGTCATATTGGCATTATGTGTGTTAAAGTCTTTAGATGAGACATAAGGATATATTTTCCAACTACTCTTGACCCTCATTTTCTTTATTTCCTCCGTGACATGCTTCAACATGTCTCCTCTATAATTGTTTCTATCACTTCTCTTCAAAGACTTCATCTTTTCTTCCTTTCTCTTCCACGGTTCCCACACTCTTCTTCATATTTCTTTACTGAAGCAAAATACTTAGAGAACTTCTTCAAGGCAGCCATAAAAATCAGCCACCATCACCTCCATTTGAGCAAGAATTTTAGTCATACCGAAGTAAAGGAACCTGTTTTGAAGCCATTTCAAGCTTCCAACTAACCATAATCCGAGGTTAGAATCTTATGAACAAATTTAGTCTTTCATTTATAAATTTTCTTTTATACTAAAGGATTATTCAAATTTGCGTTCTTAAACCTAAGTATATGTTTGTTGCTATTTTGGAGCATATGTATGAAGTCTAAGTGTATATGCCCTAGACAGAAAATTTATATTGTTAAACTTTATAATACCTCTATGGGCAGTGGTTATTTCTTGAAATTCTAAGATTAAATTAAAATAAATTTTATGAATGTAGTTGTATGTTGTGCTTTAGTTTTAATTGTCCTTATGCACGCCTTAGGATCAAGGGAGTATGGAGCTAACGTTAATTGATTCCAGGATTAAGAGACTGTTGATAAGCTTAAAAGGTAGGGATTCTATTACTCATCTTTTGTGAGGTTTTTATAGAATTAAAATTGATTGTTTTGCCGCAATATATATATATCTATGTTGAACTGATATTATATGATTATCACATATGAAACTATGACATGGACTCGTCTTGTATTGTACGGCGAGGAACATAATGAATTGACACATGTTATAAATTGAGAAGCATGGTTAGGAAAACTAACTCTATTGATAATGATTCAATATAGAGAAATTGTGAGACATGAAGAGGGCGACGGTTACGTCCTTGGGCATGAATACCCTAAAAGGTAAAATAGGGGGAAGGCGATGACGCTTCCTTGGGTTGAAAGTCCCAGAACATACTGTACAGGAATCGATTTGGTGAGGACTCGGGGCTTGATGTCCCCTCACCGGAACACCCTTGGAATGTTTATAGGGTGATCAAGTGCGCCCATTTGGGTTTCGATGAGTTGAGTGATACTCAATTTAGCATGGATACCTAGGAACAATGATGATTGGTAATATTTGTATAAATGTGTAATTATGACACTTGGTAATGATTAACTACGGTATCCATAAGATATGATCATAATAAACCTCATAATCTGGAATATGATGTAACTTATTAACAATGCAGGTTTTAATGTGGTAATGATAAAAACCTAAAGGTGAGTAATGGCTTTCTCTACTGAGCATAGTGTTGCTCATACCCTTATGTTTATATCTTTTCAGGACTCACTAAGTGTGAGGTGGCTACGAGAAATATAGTTGAGGAAGTGATGTAACTATATTACATTGGGACTGCTCAATTGTAAAGAATGTTCTTCATGATAATGTAAGCATCAATTGTTACTTTCTGTGACTGTATTACAATGTGTTGAGGGTTAAAATGATGATGACAACAGTTTATATTATTAAATTTAAGGTGCTACATTAAAACTGTGGTTTATTTATCGTTTATATTTTTATTTTTGAGTTGAGAGTTTTCATTTAAGTCCCGGGAAAATTTTAATCTTTAAGGTTTTACTTTTATTATTTATTTTTATTTTATCTCATTAAAAACTGTTAACCCCCATATAGGGGCGTTACAGTCTCAGTAAATCAATTTACTTTAGACAATCATTTGTGTTGTATCTTACTCCTAAGATGAATAGTGGGCACGTTGTATTGACTTATATCTTTTGATGTAACAAAAGGTGACACCCACATCTTAATAGTGGTATGTATGCCGATACGTTAGAGGCATGACTCTTGATAGCGTTGACTTGTTATTCATAGATATGGAATCTATAGCTCCTCTTTAAGAGTAGTGATATCCTCTCATATGTGTTATCCTATAATTAGAAAATTAGAGCGCTCAACCATTTGGATGCATAGGTGTAACCGAATGGTATACTGTCTTTGGATAGTAAGTTTTTCGATGGTGAGATAATAGTACGTAAGATAAAAATAATCAAGAAGGTAAGACAGAACTTGTCTTTAAGCCGATTATGGATAATCATATGGGGATACGATACACTATGATATGTCATGGAGACTTAGCTATACAGGCTTCGTAATTCTATATAGTTCGAAAGTGCAGCTCCAAGCTTTTAGTGGAGTAGCGTTGGAGTTGATAATTATGAAATGTATATTTGTGATATTGAGTTTCATAATTATCGGGAGCTTGAACTATATAGGTCCATTTGGTCCCCTTTGGTAGCTCACAATATCTTGTAATGATACGACGTGCTTTTTCAATAATTTGTGACTTATGTCGGATTTATCAGATTGGTTTAAAATTTAGAAGGATCAGATAATTCATGTCTGTTTATCAGTTGAATTAATTTTGTAATAAAATTAATTCAAGATAAATTTGTTGAATTATTGGGATTGGATAATTCTTATCTGTTTATCGGTTGATTTAATTTTTGGATAAATTAGATCAAGATAAACTTGTAAAATTATTGAGAATTGATTTATTTTCTTAAAGATTATCTAGATAAAGTTGTTTTGATCAGATAACTTCTTTATTAGGTTATTTGAATTAAAACTGAGACTTTATCCTATAGAATCTCGGGTGGTAACTAAAAGATTCGTTAGATTTTTATTCGATAGTTCGGCCTGCCGATGGGGCCTATTTGGCTTGCCGATCAGGTAGTTCGGCCTGTCGATGAGCGAATGATAAGATTACGCATTTTCACACGGATCTTATTAGATGTTGATCTGAACTTGATTCGGTTTTGAGTTTTTGAGACTTAATCTGATAAGGACTGACCCTAGGCCCAACTTCTATATAAAGGGAGTAAGTTTTAAAAGTTACTCATATCAGTTGAGAGATTAAGACTAATACTCTATTGGTGAGCATCTGAAAACTCCATGAGAGCTCTTGTTTAAAAATCACGAACTCTAGCTTTGGGTTCTCTCGATTGGTTGGAAGGAGAGTCACCTAGTGAAAGAGCTGTATGTGTGAGCCCACACTCACTCCGGTCGTGGATAGAGAATAGCAAAAAAGACCAGTTGGTTGAGGCTCTTCTGGAACGTTACTTCTCTTCACAGATTCTGAGAGTTCTTCGGCATACAAATTTTAGTAAGATCTGGTTAATTTATGCATATAGCATGTCAAACTTGTGTTTTGAAAAATACTCTGATGTAAAAATTTTAAAATTCTATTGCGTACTATTTTTCCAACAAGACAATGGTGGTGGGAGGGGTGCAACGTGGTAGGACCCATGGTTGGGGGTGACTGGCGCCAAAGAGGGTGGGAGGGGGGGTTATCGTGTCTACGTTTCTGGGTTTTTTTTGGTAATTTCAAATAAGATTTACTTATTATATTTTAAAAATATATTAAACAAATTATCAAAAAATATATTAAATTATTGTTATTTTATTATAATACCCTTAAAAATTAGTCATAGGCATGATACGTAGTCACTAGGACATCAGTTAGTTTCATCTTTTTGCACTCTTTTTAGGAGTTTACGATCAGTTGAGCTAAAAAAAAGACTAGTGAATCTGTAACGCCCTTATGTGAGGGTTAGCAGTATTGAATAAATAAAAATAAATTTAAATATAACATCATTTTAAAACAATAAAACATTACTCATAGGTCTTTGGGAATAAATAGAAAATAAAAATAAACTGTAAATACAAACCACAGTTTTAGTGTAACACCAAATATTAAAATAAAGTTACCATTATCATAGTACAATTTCCTAAATAACTTAACACAGCCACCACAAAAGTAATACAAATCTTCCATAGTCTAGACGAGTTACAAATAAACAAAGTTCTTCCAACACGTGTCAACAGTGTAGATGCTTATTCCTCGTCAGATAGGTTGCACTGAATTCCACCTGAGAGATGTAAATGTAATAGGGATGAGCATCGACATGCCCAGTAGGGAAAACCATTACTTACCTTAAGATTTTATTCATTACCACATTAAATCTACATGGTTCGTTAGTTTTCATCATTATCCATATTATGAGATTTATTATGATCATATTCCGTAGATACCATAGTTAATCATTACTGAGTTTCATACATATACATATATATAAATATTACAATTCATCATTATTTCTAGGTATCCACGTTTAATAAAGTATCACTCAACTCATTGAAACCTAACTGGGCGTGCTTAACCACCCTCCAAACATTCCAAGCGTGTTCCAGTGAGGGGATATCAAGCCTCGAGTCCTCGACAAGTCCTTTCCTGTACAGTGCGATTTGGGACTTTCGATCAAAGGGAGCGCCGTCGCCTCCCCCCTATTTTACCTTTTACAGTATTCGTCCCCAAGGACGTAACCACTGCCCTCTTCACGTCTCATCATTCCTCTATAATCAATTGTTATTTATAGAGTTAGTTTCCTAACCACACTTCTCAATTTACAACAACATGTGTCAAATCATTATGTTCCTTGTTGTACAATACAGGACGAGTTTCACATCATCGTGTTATAAGTAGAATCATGTACTTTTAAAATATCATATACATAGCTTGCAATGTAAAACAACCAAATTTTAACTTATCAAAACCTCACAAAAGATGAGCAATAGAATCCCTACCTTTCTACCTTCCAAGCTTATCAACAATCTTTTAATCTTGGAATTAATTAACGTTAGCTCCACACACCCTTGATCTTAAAGCGTGCATAAGGACAATTAAAACTAAAGCACAACAAACAAATCATTCATAAATAAATCATGTGTAAATCCATCTCACTAGTGTGCCATTAGAGTTTTTATGTAATTTCTTTTTGAATACCAAAGTAAACAACTTTTGTCTTAAACACAATATAAAATATATACAAGTAATCTATATGTTTTAGTTTCTAATAAGATTTATAAATTACTTAGGATAATGTTGGAATGGTTGTAAGATATTAAGGGATTAGAAGGTGAGCATAATTGAGTTCTTGGTTTAAGTTAGCAGCTGGTATACCATGGTAAACTGGCGGTATACTTTTGCAAAAAAAGGTAAGTTTACTATCTACAATCAGCACATGGGTTAACAAGTGGTTTACTTAAGGTAAACATGCAGTATACTGCCATTGGCAGATTTACTAGTTTTTAATTTAAAAATTAAAAAATTCATAGAAAATAAAATACAACTCTGATTTAGGCTCATGATAGCTCGTTGGAAAGCTTAGCATGTCTACTTTTTAAATATGCAAGCCAATTTACAAATTTTATTTTCATTTAATCCCAGAATTTAAAAAAAGAGCCACTACTCATAGAGGTATTACAAAGTTTATGGAATACCAAGTTTTCCTTTACACTAAATCATATTATCCTCGTACAAAATTTCAAAACCATGTCAAAATATGTAGTATGCATTATATACACATAATAAACATATTCCCGTGGATTTTTATACCAATATTATTATCAAACCATATCTCAAGCATTTCTGGCAAATAAAAGTGAAAACATGCTTATATCAAACATTCTCATTCAAAGTTTTGAAAATCTTTTTATACATCAATCAAATCCATAATGAACATTTGAAACATTTTTTCAACATCCATATGTAACTAATTTAACAATATAGCCTCTCTTTATAACATGTAAACTTAGATTCTAGACATATGCACCAAAATGACAACAAAACATATACATATCTAATTCTTAAAAAAACTCAAGTTCAAGAACTCAATTTACACAAACTTTAGAGTATAAAAATGTACAAATGAAAGATTAAATTGGTTTACAGGATTCTAACATCGGATTATGGCTAAATAGAAGCTTGAAATAACTCCAAAATGGCTTCAAATATGGCTGGGAACTATGGTTGCCTTGGCTGCAAAGAGAGCTTTGTGCTCCGTGTCTTTAGTCATAAATTGAAATGAGAAAGGGTGAGAATGAGAAATGAGAGAAGAAGATGGCAAGGTAGGTTCACGAGGAAAGTTATAAGAAGAAAACAAAGGAGTATTAAAGAAAAATATCTTTATGTCTCCCACAGAGACTTTTAGCAAGGAATGCCAAAATAATTGAGGGCACAAATGAAGTAAGTTATGGAAGAAGATGAGGAAAGAATTAAAAGGATGGTTGAGAAAATATCTCAATGTCTCCTAGTAGTTGGGGTGAATTAATTTCATGTCTCCTTCGGAGACCTTAGTAAGAAAATGATAAAGTGCCATTTTTGTAAATAATTGAAACAACAAACACAACTTGGTAATTTTTTTTAAATGCAATAAAATTTTAAATTGTCGCGTTGATATACATTAAATTTTACAAAATCATACCCGTTAAAATAACGGATGTTACAGAATCACCTTTTAAATAATTCAATGACTTATCAAGCAATTTACTATTTTTTCTCTTTTTTGAAGAGACCGTATCGTTTTTCTAATTGCACTATATCGTTTGTTATTTTATCATGATTTTATACTATTTGTCCTATGTATTGTTGTTTTAACCATTGGTGTCATTCTTTTTTGTTGTTATAGCGTTCCTCTAGGTATCATTTTTCTTTTTTGTCGCAAAACTATATTTTGGCCATCATCCATGTAAAGGTGGGAAATGTCTATTATTATTATTATTACTATTACTACAACCATATGGTCGTTTTTTGTGTTTTACGTCGTTCGTTTGTATGGCCCTTTCCCATATCCTGTCGCTTTTCATATTTGTGTCGCCTTGGCACTGTTTTTGTTACTTGCTCTTTTGCTGCCTTCTAGTGGTTTGATCCCTATTATGTTGTATTATTTGTGTGGTTGTTTCCTAGTTGATGTCGTTTTTAAGGCTACCCTGGTTTCGCATATTTTGTTGCAATCAAAAGAGTCGCTTGATGTCCATCATCATTTCATCATTTCCTTTTTTTTTGTTTTTTTTGTTGCTGTTAGCTGTTTTGTTGTCGTTCGAAACTTTTGGCGTTATAATATTGCTTGCTTCCGCCTCATTATTATCGGTTTTACAGCTAGTGTCATCGTTCATACGTTGTCATTTATTGAATCGAACATCTATTTTACTTGAACGTTCACGTCATTTTAGACTTTTGGTGTCGTTGTCCCGTGTGTGGTTGTTTTCTTCTTGTTGTCTTTTATTGTTGGTTTTCGTAGTTTTCTGTTTGATCGAAGTGAAACTTGTCTTCGTTTTTTTTTTTTCATTTTTTTTATATTTTCTTTATCTTTATTTTTTGTTTAGAGTTGCTTTCCCATTTTTCTTAGGGAGTCATAGGTATACTTTATTCTATCTACTTATGAAAACGTTAAATGCAATGCTTAAAAGATAACGTATTAGTACTTTAATCAACACAATTTTGTTGATTGTTATCTTAGAGATAGAATTTGATTTAATTTCTCGCATAAAGACAATATGCACATTAAAATTGCCATAATACATTGCTTCACGAAACTGCATAAAGTCGAAAAATACAAGGCGCTTCCTAATTATATATATATGGCCAAACTCATGACATCAACTAGCAGGCCGCTTTAATTAACTTGAATGAAAACGACAATAAAGAAAATTGATTCTCATCTCTTGAGTACATGAACTTGTCCAATCTTTTAAATAACTGAGGGTGATTGAAAAAGTTGTTTTAATTTATTAGTTTTAAGGGCTACAACGTATAATAAAATATGTTGTAATGTGTTAGTTTTAACTTATCAATCTTAATTATATTTTAAAACATATTCATTATATAATATATATATATATTCTTCTTTATTTTGTCCTTCGTTATGTCGTTATATATATATTTTATTTTTCTTTTTTTTTTCTTTTTTCTTCCCCGTGTCGTTGCTGTGGATTAAAACCAGCAAAGGTCGCGACCACTTGGGTCAGAACTCCACCAATCATGACCAAACATGGGTGCGATTTCGTCATTCTCTGTGACCAAATCTACCACTTGGGCGAAGAACACGAGACAGGGTTTGAAAAGATGATGAGAGAGACAGAGAAAGATAGAGAGAGAAAATATCAGATAAGCGAAGATGATGAGAGAGAGAGCGTAAAGAGAAGATAGAGAGAAGGTTAATCTGAGTTAGGGTCTGTGTTCTGATTTAGATTTGAATTTGGGACAAAGATACCAGTTAATAAATTAAATTAAAAAAAATAAATATTATAAGGGCTGTTTTAAAAATAAAAAAATAAAACATTTCAATAAGAAGTGTTCGTAAATGTATTTCATATAGTTTTCTTGATAAATCACCATCAAACAGTTGTTAGTTTGCTAAGCAAAAAATAGTTCATATTTTTTAAGCAAAATAGTATGTGTAGTTTGTCTTCTCCTAGCAAAGATCTTAATGAAAGTGGTCATTGTTTTGTTTCCACTTTCTCTCTCCAATCGGCGAAAGCAAAAATGGCTCCTCCAATTCAGCTCGGCGAGATCACCGAGGACGACTTGAAGCAGCACGACGGCTCCGATCCCAAGAAACCCTTGCTCATGGCCATCGAAGGTCAGATCTATGACGTCTCTCAGAGCAGGTATTTCCATCAAGTTTTCCCCTTTTCTGTTTTCTCTTTTAGGGTTTTTCTCTTTGTGTGTGAATTTTTTGGGTTATTTTAGGTTTTACTCACTTTTTTCTAGTGTTTGGTCAATTCTGTTGATTTATCCTTTGGATATGTTTTATTTTTTTAGTGATTGTGGTTCAATTTCTTCTTTTATCAAACGAGCGGTTGTTTCAGTCTGGCTTAAAGAAAGTTTTAATTTTTATTGGAGCATTTTAGTTAAACTAGAGCAGCTAGGCATTTGACTTGGTACAAGTTGCAATTTTTCTCTTTCATTTAGGTGATATATATGTATATATATATATATATTATATCATCTTGAATTTACCAAAAACTATTGTATTTGATTTGCTGAGGCTTTTATCCACTTATATATAGCCTTAAATATAAGATACTTGTTTAATTTGTTGTGCCTTCTTATTAAGAGATAATTTTGTCTTTCAGAAGAAATATATGAATGTATTTTGGTGATTAGGAAGTTTCCTTTGTGATTGTCTGAACAAGTTTTAAAGGAAAATATTGTGCTTTTAAGATAGCATCAAGTATTGGCTTAGAAAGAGGAAAACAAATATGAATAGGACAAAATGAAGAATGTTTCATACTTGGATTTTTTCTAATTTCGCGACAAATCCTATTATAAGCTATTGCTTCTTAGGATTCCTTGGCATTGTTTATCTCTTCTTTCCATGTTACAATCTTTGACTTTTTGCTAAGTTTTAACTTGTCTACATGAATGGGGAGGGATGTTTACGGACCCGGTGGGCCTTATGCATTGTTTGCAGGAAAAGATGCTAGTAGAGCTCTTGCCAAGATGTCTTTTGAAGAGAAAGATCTCACTGGCGACATCTTTGGTCTTGGTCCTTTGAACTTGAGGCCTTGCAGGATTGGGAATACAAGTTTATGAGTAAGTACGTCAAGGTTGGAACAATCAAAGAAGACGGTTCCGGTAACTGATGGGTCGTCCTCCGGGGAAGCGGATACCACTGAAACAAAAGATGAAGCTAAGCCTACCAAGGCCGATCCATCAGAAAATCCTGCGGCTAAATCCAAAGAAAGCCCTTCTGAGGAAAAGCCTTCTGTTGCAGACGTTGCGAATGAATGATGTTTTAAGTGCGACCGTTTATGAGTCTGGAAAACGGTTCTCATGCAGAAAGAAACCAAAGACATGGATGTCTGGTCATGGACTTGGTAAATCTTTAATTACACAGGACTGCATATCTATAGTACTTCAATAATAACTTCATGATGGTAAAATTTGGGCTTTTGTGAGAGCTGCAACTTCTGCACTCTGTTTATGTGGTGTCTTATATAAGTTAATGAACACACCCTATAGCTAAATCGAGTTCGAGGCTATGTAATTTTCTGTTTAGCTACATAATAATGTTTTATCATTCGATGAAGAGCATTCATCTGCGTTACAGTTCATGTTTTGAACTTTTAGAAGTTTTTCAATCATATAGCAAATCTTGCTGGATCATGATGTAAAAACCCCCCTAAAGCTTAAAGGGACTTCCCCTTTGACAAAGCTAATCCTTGTTTAATTGTAGTGGTTGACTTTTTTAGGTTCCCAAACTCTTTCTCTCTTAGCCTTGTCTTCGGTACTGGGAAAGAAATTTGGGGCTGTTGGAAAGTTGTATGGGCTTCTCCTACCTCTTGTCCAACCATTTGAACCATGCATGACTAGCAATAGTGGATTAGATAAGCGTCTCAACCTACCATTTAACCGCAAACTCTCATCACACCTGTTTGCCAGATTTAGAGATCTTTAAAGAGGAGAAAGTGTTTGATTACTCTGGCTTCTATGTTTTTCCTCCTCATAAATATTATTCTTCTCTAATATCTTAGTGATAGGTTTATGGTTCTAAGCCAATAACAATATAAAGTTCTTGCATGCTATAACGTAAAACAAAATATAGCTATAGTGTAAAACTATAACATGTTACATTGTTTGAATAATTTTTTTTTTTTTTTGTTTAAATTACTTTTTCAAATATTCTATTGTAGTGAAAAAAAGATACATGCAGATCAGCAGAATATGTTCCATAAAAAAGGGGCAAAATATAGGCGTGACCCATCCAGCATTTTGTTAATAGGTTAGGCTTAGTTGGGGACCCCAACAATTAAATGCTTATGTTATTGCTATCTATGTTGACTATTTTTCTATGGATATTTATGGTTGTTTGGAGGGTGTGGTTAGAACTATGGTTGTGGTTTAAAAACATTGTAGTATGTGAGGCTTTTACACCGTGGTAATTTTTTACTTTTTACTATAGCATTTGAGAGTTTTATACTATTTTGTAACCACAATTATGATTCTAATAAATGTTGCCAAACACCCTATTATTTTTTTATAACTTTTGTTTTAGATTAATTCAAAAAATATAAGTTTGATTTTTACCTCATCGAATATATATTTTTAAATTAGATTTAATATATAAATTTATACTTTATTTTTAGTCAATAATTGATTTTAACTTTTAAAATGATCAAATTATCTTATATACAAGAGAGCAAAACTACAACTTTTTTTTTAAAAAAAAGAAAATAAAATTAAAAACACACAAAATACTTATTTTTAAATGTATTTTATACATTTTTGAAGTCAAAACTTTTAGTATAAAGGTTTTTTTTAAGTTCTTTTATTTTTTTAATTTGAAGGTATTTGGGACAATTTTTAAAGTCAAATTGAATATTGTTAAGGAAAATGTATGATTTTGTTTATTAAATTTAATATGAAGGTATATATTCATGTGATTAAAGCTAAATATATACTATTTAAATAATTTTAAAAAACAAGCTATAAAAAGGTCAATAATATATATATATATATATATATATATATATATATATATATTGTATTGTTAGGTTGGATGTGTCACGGTGCTTTGATTGCTAAATGAACAGTAGTTTTGTGCTAGGAGGGGGACTTTATATACCGCGTCTTTTTCTTTTCTTTATTAGGTTGTATAATTAGAGCCTGAATTGGCAATAAACTAATAAAGCCCTAATAAATATAAGGAGCAAAGTTCTCTGAATTATTGCCACAGTTATTTTTTTTATTAATTTTAATTAAATCTAACGGTTTTACGAAAGAGTCATTATCGACGTGACGTCGGATTCTGGTGCTCTGAGTTCGCTGAGTGCTGATGCAGGATCTAGGTGACAGCTCTCTTTCCTACTTTCTGCCACAAAATTCATAGGCGTTTGTTTGTATCATGTTGTCCTGTGCCACATATAGTTGTTTCTCCAAAGTCCATATATTGTTTTTGTATTTTCCATTTGGCGAATGAAGTTTAAACATAAATTTAAACTTTTATAAGAGAAAATGCTATAGTACTATGATTTGAATCTATGAAACAAACGGACAGTTAGTTATTTATCTTTGTACAATGATACATCAATATGAACCTAGGACTTTTGGCTTATCCCAAACACCAACTTTATTTTTTCTTTCTTGTACTAAAACCACCATGAGTTGAGAAAATTTTTAAAAAAAAAAAAAGACGCCTTTTCAAATTAATTACTCGGGTTAGTTTTTCACCTTTCAGCAGCGAAATTAGGCTTCATTAGGCTTAGTGTTAATGAGCAGTTTGTATTTGACCTAGTTATGATTACAGAGAAGTACTCGGACCTCTAAAGCCACAGGATTAGGCAGTAGCACGTAGTGGCATACCACAATGTGGTTGAAAGTCTTATATTACGTCTCAAAAGTCAGTATTGCTCTTTAAAGTTTCATGTGGATCTAATGTGCAATTTCAGGGACAATGAGACTAATGATTAACAATACAAAGAAAAGTCATTCTAGATCCACAGATTCCAAAATTCTTGGAAACTTGTAAATTTATTAGGAAGCAAGCGGCAAAAAGTTTTCAAATTGAGAGTAAGGGATGCTCCAAAATTTGGTTAAAAAATGACTGTTAAGGGAAAATCTCATTGCGTGAGAGTCAAGCAAGGCAAGGTAACTCCAACTCAATAGTTCTAACCAAACATTATCAAAACTTTCCAAAGAACAACACTATTGTTGGCTTGCTTTGGTTTGGTCAACAAAGTTGTTCCGGATCTATTCCCTTGTATAACAAAGAGAAGCTTTTTTCATAATGCAGCACCCCAAGAAAAATGTGGCCCATTTTTGTACCCTGTCATCTATCCAAGAAGCAGTCGTTTTTTTTTTTGTTTTCTGTCGTTTAATCTTTATTGTAGTTGTACCATTCACCGTCGTTACTTTTTTGTCGTCTGCACTTTTTGATGTTGTCGTCCTCTTTGTGATATTCTCCTAGCTGTTATACGTTTTTACCGCATCATTTTTCTTTTCTTTTTTTTTAGTTAATTGCTCAAAAAATTCTTGAATTATTTAAAAGGTGATTCATTGTTCTATTTTTTAAGCTTACCTGAACTCCTAAAATAGGTGCAAAACGATGAAGATGGTTAACCACCGTTTATTTTTTCTCATTTTTTGATCGTTTGATCATTATGTAACCATCAATTACTTCACAAAAAAAAAAAAAAAAAAAACTAAAACACCCCTAATTAAAACTATTATCATTTAAGAAAAAATGAAAAAAAAAAAAATCAAACATCATCTTCCCTAACTACAATGAGCATTTTGACCCATCCTTGCCGTCCCTCCGTTCGATCTCCCCTATGAAATCAAAATTTTCAAACTTCGCAATAAATCACCAAAACCCAAAAATAGAACTGATTTGCGAGAAAGAAACACTAGTAAGGGCATAAATTGACATCAGTCTTCCTCAAATTGCAGGTGCAAATCCGTTGGATCTGCCACCAACATCATGAACCTATCCCGTATTTAATTCAACAAATTTAGATTGAGGAGCAAAAATTGAAGAAACATTTAAGGGGAAAAAAATCAACACTTAGACCCAAAAAGAATGAAAATGAAAATCAAACCTATCAGATTCATCCCCTTTCTTCCTCAACTCCAGCCAACAACAACACTGTCTCACTCACTAAAAAAATTTTAAAGTTACTTCCCACTTTCTTGTCCAACAAACACGCCAAAAAAGAAAAAGAAAAAGAAATATTTGATTTTCAAACTTATCCTGTTTCTTTGGATTGAAACCCAAAAGCATTAAGATAAACTTAGAAAATATCGGCAAACCCAAAAATTTTTGGATTGAACCAAGAAACACAACAAACCTAGAAATTCCCTTGTGCGAATCTGTCTCCCCTGCAAGAGTGTCAAGTATCTATGGCTTTGGGTCAAAGAAGTACGAGCCTCTCATGTCGCAAGAGCAACACAACTCCTCTACCCGCACTAGCCGTGAGAACCAAGGTCGTCGAAACTCAGTTGTCACGAGCATGGTATGGATCTTGGATTAGGTGTCGCTTAAACGGAGGGGATATGGTGTAAAAGTGAGGAGGAGCAGAGGGGGAGAGAGCAAAGAGAGAGTGTGTGTGTGGGGATCATGAGAAGAAGAAGTAAAATAGCAGTAGTAGTAATAATAATAATAATAATAGCAACAATAGTAGTAATAGTGGAGAGGTCTGGGTGACGGCTGTGGTGGGTGGTGGAATCTGAGCGACGGCGGTGGGAGGGGTGCAACGGGGTAGGACCCATGGTTAGGGGTGGTCGGCGCTAAAGGAGTGGTGGTAGGGGGTTCTCGTGTCTATGTTTTTGGGTTTTTTTTTTTTAGTAATTTCAAATAAGATTTACTTGTTATGTTTTTATTAAAAATATATTAAACAAATTATCAAAAAATATATTAAATTGTTGTTATTTAATTGTTATTTTATTATAATACCCTTGAAAATTAGTCATGGGCATGATATGTAGTCGCTAGGACGTTAGTTAATTTCATCTTTTTGCACTCTTTTAGGAGTTCACTATCGGTTGAACTAAAATAAGAACCAATAAATCACCTTTTAAATAATTTAGGGACTTGTCAAGTAATTTATTATTATTTTTTTTTTGAAGGGACCGTAACCTTTTTCTAATTGCACCAAATCATTTGTTATTTTATCGTAATTTTATACTATTTTTCCTATTTATATCATTGGTTGTCATTCTTTTTTGTTGTTATACCATTCCTCTTGGTATCATTTTTCTTTTTTGTTTACTTTTTACCGTTACTATTGCAAAAATATATTTTGGTCATCATCCAAGTAAAGGTAGGAAATGTCTATTACTATTATTATTATTATTATTATTATATGGTCGTTTTTGTGTTTTACGTTGTTCATTTATGTTGCCCTTCCCATTTCCCATCGTTTTTTATATTGGTGTGTAACGTCCTTATATAGGGGTTAACAGTTTTTAATGAGATAAAATAAAAATAAATAATAAAAGTAAAACCTTAAAAATAAAATTTGCCAGGGACTTAAATGAAAACTCTCAACTCAAAAATAAAAATATAAACGACAATTAAACCACAGTTTAATGTAGCACATTAAATTTAATAATATAAACTGTTGTCATCATCATTTTAACCCTCAACACATTGTAATACAGTCACAGAAAGTAACAATTGATGCTTACATTATCATGAAGAACATTCTCAACAATTGAAGCAGTCCCAATGTAATATAGCTACATCACTTCCTCAACTATATTTCTCGTAGCCACCTCACACTTAGTGAGTCCTGAAAAGATAAAAACATAAGGGAATGAGCGACACTATGCTCAGTAGAGAAAGCCATTACTCACCTTTAGGTTTTTATCATTACCACATTAAAACCTGCATGGTTAGTAAGTTACATCATATTCCAGATTATGAGGTTTATTATGATCACATCTTATGGATACCGTAGTTAATCATTACCAAGTGTCATAATTACACATTTATACAAATATTACCAATCATCATTGTTCCTAGGTATCCATGTTAAATTGAGTATCACTCAACTCATCGAAACCCAAATGGGCGCACTTGATCACCCTATAAACATTCCAAGGGTGTTCCGGTGAGGGGACATCAAGCCCCGAGTCCTCACCAAATCGATTCCTGTACAGTGTATTCTGGGACTTTCAACCCAAGGAAGCGTCATCACCTTCCCCCTATTTTACCTTTTAGGGTATTCATGCCCAAGGACGTAACCGTCGCCCTTTTCATGTCTCACAATTTCTCTATATTAAATCATTATTAATAGAGTTAATTTTCCTAACTATGCTTCTCAATTTATAACATATGTCAATTCATTATGTTCCTCGCCGTACAATACAAGACGAGTCCATGTCATAGTTTCATATGTGATACTCATATAATATCAGTTCAACATAGATATATATATATTGCGGCAAAACAATCAATTTTAATTCTATAAAAACCTCACAAAAGATGAGTAATAGAATCCCTACCTTTCAAGCTTATCAACAGTCTCTTAATCCTGGAATCAATTAACGTTAGCTCCATACTCCATTGATCTTGAACTCCAAGCAAAACAGATCCAGTTGTATCTCGCTGTATCTACGAAGCATCCTCTGTAGTGCTCCTCGAGCGACTATGAATGGCTAGGAATGCTTCCTGGAGATCATACATTCTTGAAAACGTCATTCTGGACTCCGATACTGCTATTTGAATCGTCTCGATCTGCGTGCAGTTGGTACCAGATGATTTTCATCGGAGTGGAATTTGCTCGAACGGAGGTCACCATTGCATCCAGAGCATCGAAACGAGTCAGGAGGAGGTCTCGGATAGTCGATCGGAGGTCCAGATCACAAAAATCCAAAGTCGCCGTTGACCAGCCGTTGACCGGCGTTGACCGCCGTTGATCGAATTTGACCGTCGTTGACCGGCGTCAACCGGGGTCCGTTGGCAGCTGGGCTCGGGCCTACCCCCCCTAAATCGACCCTTCTGAGTCCAATGGCGGGGTCAATTTCACCTAATTCTGCCTCTAACATAGCGGGTCGTGAAGTACAACGTCGGTAGAAATGGATGAGCTCTGATCTTGATTCTCCGACGATGGAAACCTGAAATTGGCTGAGGTTTTTTGCTACCCATCCTCCTATGAGCATTTCCCCTCATCCAATTTGAAGAAACGTGGCTGGGAAGAGCCAAAACGGAGGCTCCCGCGGCGGTTGACGGCGGCGTTGGCCGTTCTCCGGCGAAACCGGCTCCTTCCGTGTAATTGATCGAGGGGTTTTACTCCCCTTGATCCTCTGAACTCATTGGGAGGGGTGGTGTCAGTCACCTCCTCCGGCAAGGCGGAGTTCCACCATGGGGGCGGCGGCGCACGGCGGCAATAGGCGGGCGGAGCAATCCGGCGGTTGTTGAGCTGCCACCAAGGGTGGGTTTTGTTCCTCTCATCACGGTGGTCGTGTAGGAACAAGAATCACGTCGATCGGACGTCGGACGGCGAAGATATCTCGTCAGAAAGAAATGAGTTTCGCCGCCACTTTGGGCGGCGCGTGTGGTCTCCTCCGGCGGCGTTTTGGGGGGCGCGGCACATCGTTGGAATCAGCTCGTCGAGAGCTTTCCATTGGTGCGGGAGGTGTCGAAAACGGATGCCGGAATCTCGGACGATATTTGAGGGGAGAGAGAGAGAATTTTTAGAGAGAGAGAGAGGGTTTCGAATTATGAGAGATTTTTTGATTTTTTTTTTATATATATACTAAAAATTAATCTAATTACCTTAATACCCTTAGGAGAATAACAGGTGTCACATGGTGTCATCTTGGAACTGTTTTCGTTATTGCTCTTTTGTTGTGTTCTAGTTGTTTGTGTAAGAACTTTAATTTCTGTAATTCCCAGTAATCTTAGAACTCAATAATTTTTACAAAAAAAGATTTAGAGCGTAGTTTGATTTATTTCTTTGATTTGCAGAGAACCCTTTGAACAAAAAGTTTGTTAGAGAAGAAGAACCCAGTTTCTCTCTCTAAATCCACAGTTATTTCTTTTAACGTATTTTCCTGATGGAGAGAAAGAATACAATTGATTAGGTGGAGAGAGTACTAGACTTTTATTTATAGACCCTCGATAGGTGCCTTTCTATCAAAGCACACATCCTTTCAGATGTAGAGGCATCATTTAATAAGAGTTGTAACCCCTCATAGCCAATAGGATTTTAGCATCTAAATGATTATTAAACTAAATAAAGAAATCATAAATCTGATAAATTTTATGGGTCTTTAATTAATTATGTGGGCCATAATTTTAACATTCTCATACTTGGCCCATATAATATTCCTTTATTAGTTTAACAGGGCCATAATGTGCACAACAATATTATGCTAAATCTTCCTAAAATTGGCTAGTACTCTACATCATAATTAAACAGAAAATCTAAAGTGAGTCATAGCGGTTGTACATCACCAATTTAACGTAGTTCCTTCCATGTACTACAACATTAGACATCTATTTAACATGATTCATAATTGAGAGGCATAATAATAGTCCACTTTGATGTCTTCGGTGAGACTATCCTTTTAAACATTAATCTATAATAATCATGTATACAAATAGAAAACAGAATATATCAGGAACATAATAAGTGAGCTTAAAGTGTCATATCATTAAAATGAAATAAAACATAATACATAACCATTAATGATGTCTAATAACACCTATACATTCAACATGTTCCATAAATGTTTTGGGTGCAATCCTTTTGTTAAAAGATCTGCAATCATAAGATTGGTGCTAATTTGTTCAATTGACACTTTACGTTCCTGAACTTCTTGCTTAATGACTAAGTACTTGGCAAAGAAGACTATTGCAGCATTATCACATTAAATTTTCAACGGCTTGGTTATACTGTCGATAACTCTAAGTCTCGAAATAAAATTCTACAACCATAAACCATGACTTGTGGCCTCAAAGCATGCCATAAACTCGGCCTCCATAGTAGATGTAGCAATGACGGACTACTTCATACTTTTCCATGAAATTGCTCCTCCGACCAAAAGGAACATATAATTGAATGTAGATTTTCTAGTGTCAGCACATCCGGCAAAGTTTGAACCTGAGTAACCAATTACTTCAAGATGATCACATCTTTTATAAGTAAGCATGAGGTCCTTTGTTCCTTGCAAATATCTGAGAACTTTCTTTGCACCTTTCCAATGATCTATTCCTGGATTACTTTGATATCTTCCCAACACCCCAATAGTAAAACTAATGTCGGGTTTGGTGCAAGTTTGAGCATACAACAAGCTACCAACAATGGATACATAAGGAATGTTTTTAATTTGTGCTCATTCCAATTTATTCTTTGGACATTGCATATGACTAAATTTGTACCCCTTATGAATTGGAACTATACATGCTAAGCATTTGTCCATCTTAAATTTCTCTAAAACTTTGTTAATATAGCCTTTCTGAGACAACCCCAACAATTCTTGTGATCTATTACGAAATATTTCAATTCCTATCACATAAGTTGCCTCACCCATGTCTTTCATTTCAAAGTTCTTAGAGAGGAATTTCTTAGTTTCATATAATAAACCAAGATTGTTAGCAGCAAGCAAAATATCATCAACATATAGGACTAAGAAAATAAACTTGCTCCCACTGACCTTCATACATATACACCGATCAACAGTGTTTTCTTTAAATCCAAACAAAATAATGATATCATTAAACTTAAGATACCATTATCAGAAAGCTTGTTTAAGTCCATATATTGACTTCTTTAATTTACATACCATATGTTTCTTTTCTTTAATTGAAAAGCCTTTAAGTTGGTCCATATAGACTTCTTCCCCTGAATCTCTATTGAGAAAGGTGGTTTTTACATCCATTTGGTGTAACTCTAAATCAAAACGAGCCACCAATGCTACAATAATTCTGAGTGAATCTTTCTTAGAAACCAGTAAAAAAGTCTCTTTGTAGTCAATGCCTTCTTTCTGAGTAAAAACTTTGGCAACAAGTCTAGCCTTGTACCATTCAATATTACCTTTAAAGTCGCACTTGGTTTTAAAGACCCATTTACACCCGACTCTCTTACAACCTTCAGGCAACTCAACAAGATCCTAAACTTGATTTTGATCCATCGATTTTAACTCATCTTTCATAGCATTAAACCACTTGTCAGCATCAATGCTTTCCATGGCTTGTGAAAACGAAACTACCTCTGAAATCAGATCATTATCGATTTCCCTTTCAATTTCTGACTTTTGTAGATAATCTACATAATCATCAGGAACAACAGATTGTATTTCTCTTTAAGATCTTCTTAATACTGTTTCTTGTGGTTCAGCTACTATAGGTTCTTGGAGTACAACTCCATTGTGAAGTGGTTGATCATTCACTTGTTGTTCTTGAACATTGTTAGGCTGTACAAAAATTTTAGGAACAATCTTGGAAGTTACAAGTAGAGGTACTTCTACCTTAACTTCTTCAATGACCATATTACATGATTCTCTACTCCTACTAATTTCACCATTCTCAATGAACCTAGCATTTCTAGATTCTATTATCCTTGTACTATGGGTGGGACAATAAAATTTATACCCTTTAGATTTTTAAGAATAACCAATGAAATAACCACGAGTCGTCTTAAAATCCAATTTTTTTCATATGGATTGTAAATTTTCACTTCTGCTGGGCAACCCCAAACATGCAAGTATCTTAAACTAGGTTTCCTTCATATCCACATCTCATAAGGAGTTTTCAGGACTACCTTACTAGGAACCCTGTTTAGTATATACATGACGCTATTTAATGCATGCATCCACAAATATAAAGATAAAGATGAATAACTTAACATGCTCCTAACCATATCCATTAATGTACGATTTTGCCTTTCTGCTACACCATTTTGTTGCGGTATACCTGGCATAGTGTATTGCACACATATGCCTCGCTTTTCTAGGAATTTAGCAAATGGACCTGGATATTGTCCTAACTTGTCATACTTTCTATAGTATTTACCACCTCTATCTGACCTTACAATTTTCACCTTTTTGTGTAACTAGCTCTCAATCTCATTAATAAATACCTCAAGGGCTTCAACAGATTGAAATTTTTCATGCAATAGATAAAGATAATTGTAACGTGAAAAATCATTGATAAAAGTGATAAAATACTTTTCTCCACCAAAGGATGGAGTATCGAAAGGTCCACATATGTCCGTATGTATGAGTTCAAGAAGCTGTATATTTCTTGTAGCCCTTTTCTTAGTGTGTTTGGTTTGCTTTCCTTTAATGCAATCAATAAATACACCGAGATCTATAAAATCTAAATTCGAAAGAATCTCATTCTTTACTAATCTCTTTATTCTTTCCTTGGATATGTGACCCAAGCGTTTATGCCACAAGTAAGTAGAACTTTCATAAACTAAACTCCGTTTAGTTTCAATACTTTGATACATGGTTAATAAAGTTTCGGCAAAAAGATTATCAAGCTTTAACTTATATAAACCATCATAAAGAATTCTAGAACCAATAAAACTATTATTTTTATATAAACTAAAAGATCCAAATCCAAACTTACAATAAAAACCTGCTACATCAAGTTTTGAAAAAGAAACTAAATTGCGAGAAAAAATAGGTACATAAAGAGTTTGGTATAAATCAAGATAATGTCCAGTATCTAATACTAAACGATAAGTGCCAATTCCTTCCACTGGAGCTTTATCTCGATTCCCTATGTAAATAAAACTTTCATTTGCTTTTATGGGTTGGATTGTAAGGAATCCCTATATCGTATTAAAAATGTGAGTAGTTAAACCTAAATCAATCCACCAAGTGTTATAAGGAACTTTAGTTAAACTTGATTCGAAACAAACTAAAGCACAAAGCATACCTTTCTTTTTGAACCAAGCCTTATGTTTCTACCAGTCTTTCTTTAAGTGCCCAAATTTGTTCCGAAAATAACACTTAACATTGTGTTCCTTCTTGTAGATTTGAGTTGACTCATTCATATTATGCAACTCCTTCTTGAACTTTTTCTTCTTGTTCTTTATAGGCTTCTTGTTAGTGCTCTTTTTAGCCTCTTGATTCACAAGATGAACGAAATAGGGTTTCTGATTTTTCAATCTCGTCTCCTCTTGAATAAGCATACTGATCAATTCATTAATATTTCATTTATCTTTAATTGTTATAGCTCATCTGGAATAGACCATATTGTTTAGGAGAACGCGAGTTGAGAATGAACTGTACTAGAAAGAACTCATCCACAGACATCCCTAAAGACTTTAATTTTGTTGCTATATTTGTCATTTCAAGGACATGTTCATGCATAGTACAAGAACCATCAAACTTCATGTTGGTTAATTTAGCCATTAATGTACTAGCAAGAGACTTATCAGTAGTTTGAGAGTGCTCTTCCACAAGTTTCATAGATTCCCTAACACTTTCAGTCTTAGGAAGAGTACTTTTAATGTTGTTAACTACTATCATCTACATGAACATTAAACTTAATCTGTTTGACCTTTCCCATATTTTATGAAAAGATTTCTCCTCCTCATTTTTGTCATCAGTAATAGCAGTGAGTTCTTTATCTTGAAGTGCTAAATCAAGATCCAAGACACCTAAGTGAAATTGGACTTGTTCAAACCAATTAAAGAAATTTAATCCATTAAATAAGGGAATAGATAAAGCATGCAAATGCAGAGAAACAGAAACAATTACTGCAAAAATGCAAGAAACATTCATACATTAATGCTTTAAGATGATCAAATAATTAGATTCAAACTAAGACAATAATTATATATCCTAGTTCTCCTTTGGATGATACTAAGACATACAAACTATAAATGATGCTAATTAAAAATAAAAATTTAATTTGGTAATCATAAATATGTCCAATAAAAAATGCTTACTATCTTTGGATAAACAAACAAAATAATAGGACATATTAATTACCAAATATTATATTCATCAATTATAAAGAAAGTTAATCAGCCTTTGGACGATTCCTAAGTTCTTATAATAGATGAAATTTAATAACCCGTGATCAATAAATGTTATTTCAATTATAAGCATCAAAATTCATGGGTTGTTGAATTTTTGTTTCTCAATATGAAAATTACTAAGCTTTAAAGTTTGGCCATGTTGGTGACTCACAAACTATAATTATACAATTTTAAAATGGAAAACAATAGTTGTACTTGTTTCATTGAATAAATAACTGTGCAATCAGCCATAAACATAAATGCAAAATAACATATTCATCTTAAATGAAACAAGTAAAACTTGTTTCTGTGAAAGGAATGAAATAATAAAAAACAAGTCTCCAACATATACATTGAGTCAAGTCCTTATAAGATTGCATGCAAAAATTCCTTTCGTGGATATTACATTCAATAGGAATTAAACAACTCAAAAGATATGTGATTCTTTGAATATAGTAAAGCAAGAAATTAGAAACGCATAATATAAATGATTATAACTTTTATTCATTTACAGGAATTCTAATTCAAAGCATGTATTTTATATATATTATATAAATATTAGATTGTATGTTCTGTGCAATAACGATAGTACAAGAGAAAAGTAAATTCAATTCCTTTATCGACAGCATACAATCATTCAATTTATATAGAACATCCTTCAATATTGACTGATAGAAAACAAATTTCTAATACGAATATATGGTTACACTCAAATATGAAAAGATCGAAACGAACCCAGAATTCAGTTCCTTCCAAATTCAAATATTCAGTGGCAGCGAAAACGTACAAGATTAATTCGACTTCAAAATGTTCTAGGGTTCAAACATAATTAGGAATATAACCTTGAAGGAAAATCATGAGTTCTAAAACCTATAGAACTTTAATTTCTGTAATTCTCAGTAATCTTAGAACTTAATAATTTTCACAGAAAAAGATTTAGAACGTACTTTGATTTATTTTTTTGATTTGCAGAGAACTTTTTGAATAAAAAGTTTGTCAGAGAAGAAGGACCTAATGTCTCTCTTTTTAAACTCATAGTTATTTCTTTTAATCTTTTAATGTATTTTCTTGATGGAGAGAAAGAATACAATTGATTTGATAGAGAGAGGACTAGACTCTTATTTATAGACCTCGATAAGTGCCTTTCTATTAAAGCATACATCATTTCAGATATAGACACATCATTTAATACAAGTTGTAACCGCTCATAGCCAATAGGATTTTAGCATTTAAATAATTATTAAACTAAATTAAAAAATGATAAATCTGATAAATTTTATAGGCCTTTAATTAATTTCGTGGGCCATAATTCTAACAGTTTGATCCTTATTATGTTGTATTATTTGCGTGGTCGTTTCCTAGTTGTTGTCGTTTTTAAGGCTACCTTGGTTTCTCATATTTTGTTGCAATCAAAAGAGTCGTTTGATGTCCATCATCATTTCACCATTTCCTTTTTTTTTTTTTTGGCTGTTAGCTGTTTTGTTGTCTTTCGAAACTTTTGGCGTTATAATATTGTTTGCTTCCGCCTCATTATTATCGGTTTTACAGCTAGTGTCATTCTTCATACGTTGTCATTTATTGAATGGAACATCTATTTTACTTGAACGTTCACGTCGTTTTGGACTTTTGGTGTCGTTGTCCCGTATGTGGTTGTTTTCTTCTCGCTGTCTTTTTAAATTTTGTTGTTGCTTTTCTTAGTTTTCCGTTTGATCGAAGTGAAACTTGTCTTCAAATTTTTTTTTTTCATTTTTTTATATTTTCTTTGTCTTTATTTTTTGTTTAGAGTTGCTTTCCCGTCTTCTGCGTTTTCCATCTGTTGTCGTTGTTCACGTTCTTGCTGTTTTTTATTTTATTTTGTTGTCGTTTCCATTTTTTTTGTTGTTTTCATGTTTTTGTCGTTTAATTTTTTTTTTATTCATCATCATGCAGTCGTTCCTTGTTCTAAACATTTCTTTGTTTTCCGTCATTTCATGTTTATCGCTCTTTGCACATATTCCGTCGTTTGAACCTTTTGATGTCGTTTTCCTTATTTGTAGTCCTTTCCTTCTTGTTGTCCTGTCCCTGTTTCGGTGTCTCCATATCCTTCTACCCAAAGAATCCCGAGGCACAAGTTTCTCTCTCTCTCGCTCTCTCTCTGTGTGTGTGTATTATATATATATATATGTATATATATATATTGAAATCGTGGCACAAGTTGGAGTAAAAAATTCAACCAAGTACGTACTTTCCTATATTCTAAGGCTTGAATGGTTATTTGTAATGCCTTGACACAAAAAAAAAAAGAAAAAGAAAAAGAAAAGAAAAGATGCGAATGGTTTTGAAACAAGAACAAGAAGACAATAAGAAAAGACACGAAGAAGCTGTGAGGGGTTTGAAGTTTGAACTATATATAAAGAAATTTTGAATAGATTAAATTTTGTTTACGTGTCACGAAGGACGCAAGAATGTCAAATGAAATGATTTAAATAATATATAATATAGACGTAGGTATTCGTCATGCCCATGAATTCTAAAGTCCTTCTATCATCAAAATTCTGAAATTAGAGAGATAGGAGTTCTAGTTTTCTTTCTTTGCTTTTGTTTACTTCATGCTGAAGAGATCAAGCTGGTTTTAATCCCCGGCAACAACGTAGGGAAGAAAAAAGCAAAAAGAATATATATATATAGTGTGTTTCAAAACGTAGCAGGAACTTGTTAGAGTATGGCGACCCGAATTCAGTTTAGTCTGACTCAAAAAGCTTACGGTGTGACAAATTGTGGTGAAAAACAAAAGTGAGATTTTCATGAGATCTGTGGTGGTAGCGGAGGGATCGGGCCGATAGACACGATCCTGTATCCCACCACTGATATTGTTGGGTCCCGCGATACGGACCGTTGTTATTGAGCCGTTTAGTTTATGTTTTTTGGTCCATAGGGTTTTGCTTATACTTATGTATATAATGTATTGCGTTAGGACTTGATGATTAGCGAATTTTGAGTCTCTCTAGCGCCTCTATTGTAATCTTCACGGATTTAGTGATTTTCTTCTCATTCGCCTATGGTTTTTTCCCGTTTTAGGTTTCCACGTAAATTCTCTGTGTGTTTTTGTTTTTTGTTTCTATCGCATTAATTACGCAACAGAACTAATAAGTTATAACTAAAATATTATTACATATGAAAGTTATATCATAGCATGCATTTATTTTACACTGTAGTACGAAATTAGAACAACCTTCCTAAATACATTCATAGTTTAAAAGCTTAGACAAGTCAAATTTCATGTAGAGATGAGAATCAATTTTCTTTATTGTTGTTTTCATTCGAGTTAATTAAAGCGGCCAGCTAGCTGACGTCATGGGTTTGGCCATTATAATTAGGAAGCGCCTTGCATTTTTCGACTTTGTGCAGTTTCGTGAAGCAATGAATTATGGCAATTTCAATGTGCACATTGTCTTTATGCGAGAAATTAAATCAAATTCTATCTCTAAGATAACATTCAACAAAATTGCGTTGATTAAAGTACTAATACGTTATCTTTTAAGCATTGCATATAACGTTATAGAATAGAGTATACCTACGACACCCTAAGAAAAATGGGGATTTCCATTCAATCCCAAAAGGAAAAGACAAAAATAAAAGAAATGACAGCAGGTTAATAGAAAAGTCAACACGGTGATAATGTTAATGTATGTATAGAAGGCAGTTTCTAATGCTTAGAAAGCGACTTCATCCCAAAGTCAACTTTTTTTTTTTTTTTTTGCATATCTAAAAGAAAACATCATTATTTTTAAGACCAATTATACATGGTATTGTATTTTTAATTGAGAGGCATTCTGGTCCCTCTTATTAATAGACTCCAACCTTACAAGTTTCAACATATGCAAAACCAAAAAAAAAAAAAAAGAGGAGGAATTTTTGTAGCTCATTTCTTGGTCATTCGAGAACAATATGAGAGTTCAGAAATCATTGGTCCTATTGTTGATTGTTGCTATTTTGCTAGCACGTTTTTCTCGTGGCACTTCCATTACTGGCCGGGATTTAAGTAAAGAGACAGACCGAAGACCAAGAAACGACCATTCTTCTGTGTTCTCTCAGAGGTATTCAGAAATCCTTAATTCCCTGCGGACAAGGAAGATTAATATCAGCTCAGTCTCACGCCGACTTGTCCCTACAGGACCAAACCCTCTTCACAATTAGTTGTATGTAGAAAAAACTTATTTCCTTGTCTTTTTTTTTTTTTTTTTAATTTTTGTAGAATGATTTGTTTTCTTCGTTGCAACTCAAGAGATTTATAGCATATGGTTTTTCAGAGATGGGAAAAGTGAAAGTATTTTGTTACACAATTACGGATGCTATAGTTTAGCATGTCAAATGTGTTGAAATTTTCATTTATGTGATGATCAAATGTGTCGTTTCAGTTAGAAAAGAACCGAGAAGTAACGTTGATTAATTTTACAAGACTTATTTGTGTGTTCTAGAAAGTAAGCGAGAGGTGTAAATATATCCTTTGTTATTCTTGTATGAAAGTTTAATTTATATTTTCTGTTTTTCCTTTTTCATTAAAGCACATATGGAAGTAGAATTTTGACGTGGTATAGTGCATTAAAGAAAAAGCTTTTTTATCCCCCAAAAAAAAAAATTACACAAAAAAAAAGAAAAATTACTTAACCAGACTAGAAAAAAAGGCCAAAGTTAAACATATACCCGTAATCTGATGATAACTCTAGTCATCTTAATTCAAGCTGCTCCTAAAGGCATTGATCAAAAGGGCTTAAAAGGAGAACTAAAAGGCTTACAATCTAAGCCAAAATTTCAACAAAATTGTTTCAACAATGCGTAGAATTGTATTTCGTTAAAAGAAAGGTAAAATTGAATGATAGCGTAGAAAAGAATGCCTTATCTAATCTACACTGTTCTACTCCATCAACCTTTAACAATATCAATATACATTAATATTAAAATATTTGTATGAATTTAAACTAGCTATTTAAGTACAAAAGTTCTTATTATTTCCTATCCCCTAAATAATAAGGTTTTGACTTGATCCTATAACAATAATTTTTGAAAATGTGTACTACTTATTTTTATTGTTAACTGTTGTATGGATCATGCTACTCCATTTTGTTTTGGGGAGAACTAAGGAGTAACAAAAGCCTATGTTGGAGTTTTTGACTTTTCGAGGCGGAGCCACGTGAGCATCTAGAACCGTCAGGACCTTGTAAATGCTTTGTCCGGCACAGAGGGTAGTGCAATTCCAATCCAACCCCAGCATAGCGCAAATCCATTATAAGTGTAAAAGCTATCAATCAAGATATATATAATCCAGTGTTTCTCTCACTCTATACTCCCATATCGTCACCATTTACCTCCAGACACAAGATTTACACCGTCTAAACAAACACAAACTTGCTACATGCCACCGCCGGTGACAGCGTGATCATAAGAGAATGATCTATGAAAGTTCTTCTCTTTTTTATTTTCTTGTTAATTAATTTTCTTGTTCTCAATTAAGTTGTAATTATGCTTCTAAGTAGGTTTGTCGATCATACTTTAGACCGTTGTGGTTTATGCTTTGATTGGTTTGAGTGAAAAGGGGAGGGAAAAAAACATTGAAATGATTTTGGGATAAAAAAATTAAGATGGAAAAGAAAAATGTGTGAAAAAAAGGCACATAGGTCCTACTAAAATTGATCTCTCTAAATATAGATGGATTTTGTGAGGAAAAAGTTTAGCAACAATGCAAAGAAAATCAAGTAATCAATTTGTCCTTCTTTTTCATCAAAATTCTAACAAAAAATTTGGGCACAAATTAAGGAAATAGTTAAATAATATTTAGGCAAAATGGTAATTATATTAATAGTATTTTTTTTCATTCTTTTGGTTTTTCTTGTAATACCAAATAAGAGAAGATAAAATCATTTTCTTATCACTTTTCATATACCAAACAAGTAAAAGGAAAATCAAAGTCTTTCATTTCCTTACTTTTTTTTTCATTCATAGTTTTTTTTTCCCTTTTATTTTCTTTCTAACCAAAAGAAGCATTAAGCTTCTTAGATTTTAATTGACGAAAACATAAACCATGTTCCCTTACCATTCAATCTGTACTCTTACTAAATTCTTATTAAAAATGATAGGTGGAGGCGTGAAAACAGTGAAGCAGTTAGCATGTTTGGCTCTTAAATAGTATAAAGCTCCCAATACATATAGCAAAAAGCAAAACATAACTAATGTAAAACTCTCGTATATTATAATATTCTTAACTAAAATTAATTTAAATCCATGACACTCTAACTCTTGATCTCCTTTTAACTAAAAATACAAACTTGCCACGTGTTGTCTCCATGGTGGAGCGCAATTCAACTCATGGTGCACTTGCTGTCACCATAGTGCAACCCACGTCACGAATCACTAGAAAGAGTATTATATCCTCTTAAAGGCAAATCGAATCTTGCGCTATTTCCTAACCACCAGTAGTAACCAGTCACTCCCAGAAATAAACAAAAAATTTTGGGGTTCTTTAGTTTAAGCATCTTGTACTTTAGTTCAGGGGTTTAACTACAACTGTAAAGAAGGGCAAGTTTGTCCAAACACTGTTTAAGGAAATACACTAAACAAACTATATTATAATGAAATCAATGTTGGGCTCCACGTGGGTCTCAGAAGACCTATTGTCCAAGCACTGATTAACCTGTGAATTTGACCCAGAACAAGAGAGAGAAATTCAGACTCAAGATTAGGAGAGAGAGAGAGAGAGTTGTTGCCGTAGACATTTGGTGTATGAGAAAATGGCGGAGTCAAAATCTGAGGATTGGCTTCCACCGGGTTGGACTGTGGAGGAAAGAGTCAGAGATAATGGTAAAAAAGATAAGGTAAATACCAGATTTCCATTTTAAAAGAAACAATAAATAAAAATTTCAGCTTTTCTTTTTTTTTTTTTGGGGAAATTTTTTTTTTCTTGAGATTAAGCTCTGCTACTGTGAGATCTTTTCTTTAGATACTAAGTTTGCTGTTTGGGCACTTTGGGTTTGAAGCTTCTAGTATGTTGTCTTAATTGGAAGTAGTTTCTTCTTCTTCTTCTTCTTTGTAATGAGGTTTTAATTTATTAGTTTATTTTTGTTTACCTTGTAATTTCCGAAATAGATGATGGAGTAAATTTTTTTTTTGGTGTTTGTAGAGGGGTTAGGAGTAATTGAAAGGGTTTAAGTAAATGCTCTAGTAAGTAGTTCTTCATTGGATGTTGAACTTTGTATGCATTTGCATGGAAGTTCATTCCCGGATTAATGACAATTTTTTTTTGTTCTTTCTAATTTTGGAAGTTAAAATTTGGTGTTTTTGGAGAGATACTATATTAACATTTAACATACACGTCTCCCCTTTACACTAATAAAGTTTTGAGTTGTGTTGGATTAAATGCAAATTGAACAAGATTTTTACTCATTTTCAGCTTTAGAATTAATCATACATTCAGATATTTATGATCAAATAATTATACTTATTGCAGTATTACCATGCTCCCTCAAATGGACCTACATTTACTTCTAGGGCAGAAGTATCTCGCTGTCTCATCAATCCGACACAAACCGACTATTACAAAGCAAAAAAGAAGAAGCGAGGAACTTTGACACGATCTGGAGAAGTTGTTTGTTAACCCATACTTTTTCCCCCTAACATACAAACCGACTATTTCAAAACAAAAGTTGTTTGTAAATTTATTGTTTAGTTAGATTTTCTCAAGCATTTTAACTGTGCAATTTAGGTTTTAGTTGAGAAGGGTGAAGCAGAAGGGTTACCACCAGGGTGGATAAAAGAAATCCGTGTGAGAAAAAGGGGCGATACAGTTAGAAGAGACCCGGTACTCCATATTTTATTTTCTTTGGTACTCTTAATTGTTGCTACCAATGATGATTAATATTTATCTTTTTTAGTTTAGAGCTCATGCTTGAAATTTCTTTCGACGCATCCTCTTAAAATATGCTTGTTGTGGATTTTCTTGGTTGAATCACCTGTTATTTCCCAGTGGTTTGTGGCGCTTAAACTTTTCGAATTTCTTGTACACTGGAGAATGGAATCTCTGTTTCTTCTTTAACTTGCATTTTTATATATGCAGTTTTACTTTGATCCTGAAAGCAAAAGTGTATTTCGCTCATTGAAGGCTGTAAATCGGTACCTAAAAACTGAGGAGCTAGGAACGGTTGGACAGAATTCAGAAGGGTGTAGTCAAAAGGCTTCGGAAGACGATTGTACCTTTGTAAGTGTGCTCAAGTTAGCATTCTAGGGTTGCCTGTTCAAGTAGATCATTGGTTTTATTGACTTGAGAAATGGGGCTTAAAAAGGAAAACTTAGCACCTAGAAATTTAATAGGACCCCTAGGGAAGCTTTTTAGCTAGGCATTTGGTAAACGGAGTGTGTTAACTAAGCATCTTTCTTCGGGAGGAAAAAAAAAAAAGAAACAAGAAGAGGCCGTTCGAATAAGTTTAGGAGCTATGGCTAATAAACTTTTAGCTTATTTCATTACATAATGAACATACTGTGGCATCCATATTGGAAACACCAAATTGTTTCCTATTATCTGTTTCTTCTTTTTCCTATAACTTGGTCTGTTCTGTTTGGTTTTATTGTTAAAAAAACACGAGTATGTGATTTTGATCAGCCGCTGTCATCTTCAGCAACGTTTGTAACAATTGTGAGCACTTGGAATCTCCCTATCTGCTGTTTATTAGGCCAGAAGTGATTGCTCAATATGATATGAATCCAGGTGAAATTTCTGAGCATCTAATGGACGAAAATAAAAAGATTAAGATAGATCGCGGTCTTCAAACTGTCAACAAAGTCACATTTATTAATCCTTGGTCTAAAGAGGCAACCAAATTAAGTGGCTGATGTGTCGTTCCTTATGTCTGTGGCATTATTCAGTTATCTAGTAGTAGTTGTACCTTGCACTGATTCTAAAGACTGGACATAAAGACATCCTAGATTCTTTCACAAAATGCGAAAAATTAAATTAAAAATGACACCACACTCTTAAGCATGCTTTCCAGATCGAAACTGAAAACCACGAATTACATAGTGTCATAAAATATTAATTTGTGGCTTCGGCAATAGATATGGTACTTTTCCTTGGATTATTTTCTATTGCACTCTGCAGAGTGAGGTGAAATTTCTCCAATTTTTTTCTTTTTCCTGTTTCTATCAACTAATGTAATCAAGAAACAGCAATTGGGAGTTAGCAAAACAAGGAGACGGATCAATTTTGATCAGAGCTCAGACATGAATGAGGTGGTGCAGGGAGAGCAAGTACATCATTCGTCATCTCAACCCTCCCGCCTCTCAGACTCTTCTGAGCTGCGTAAAGTTCCTACTCCCTTGCCCTTTTCTTTTTCTTTTTTGCTTTCCTCTTTTCTTTTTTCTTGTTCCTTTTGCTGTTTAGTTTTTCGTGCCATATATCTTGGAGATTGTGATTTCGCTTGTTCTCTTTAGGCTACATTTGTTGTTGCAATTCGGAGCATTTAGTTAGTGACAAGAATCTTTGATTATCCACATGAACTATGATGTTGTACATTCTGCTATCAACATGTGGTTGATCCTTACGGCACAAACTGGGTTGAGATCTTGGTTTTTCATATTAACTTATAACTTGCTGCAGGGGAGGGAGTTTCCAAGCTAAGAAACTCAGATATGCAAGGAGCAAAATATTTGGATCAAAAAGGAGAAAAGGCCCATGAAAGTGGAAAGGCCCAACCTGGCCCACGAAAATCCAAGAAAAAGATTGTACCTGATTTGCCTCGCCGTGCTTCAAAACGACTGGCTGGACTTAAAGTTGACCCCATACCGGAACTAAAGCCTAAAACTCGAGCACGCCGAGTTGCAGTTGAAGAGTCGGTCAATGGAGTAGCCAGTACAGGTGAAGGCTCTTCTGCTGGTGGTTCAGCACAATGTGCATTCCGACAGCCTAATCAGCTTGAGATGGGTTCTAAGAGCTCAGAATTTTCACAGCACTCAAATAGAAGCAACGCTTTTGTTGATAACTTGGTCACTTCAGAAAAGCAGGTCGCAAAGGCAGAAATTATAGTTGATTGTGATGAGAAGAAAAGGTTTCCTGTTTTCCCCTCAGAGTGTCAAATTTGTCCATTTGATAAGGCTGACATGACACTAGAAGCCCCTCCTGACTTGCCTCTCGATGAGTTTTTGACGGATCCATGCATTGCATTTGCCATAAAAACTCTAACTGGAGTATCCTTTGATAATTCCGAGAGCTCGGAACTTCTGCCTGGGTCCACGAGCAGTGAGCATTCGTCAGCCAACTTGGCCGTGGAGATTTTCGGAAAGGTAGAAACAGAAAGTAAGATCATTGGAGAACAACATCCACACTCTGCTGTTTCTCTGGAAGAACATGCCAGAAATATTGAAATTGGCACTAAGGCTGATGAGAAGTTGGGATCCCCTATTGAATTGCCCTTCGGCGGGAAATGGCAAGACCCATGCATTGAATTTGCAATAAAAACTCTGACTGATGCAATTCCTCTCAACTATGATCCAAACATACAGCAAAACTTTCAGCTGCAACCAAGCTCGTCAAAAACCCAAGGAAGTGATGAAATGAGCTTCACAAGTGTCCAAACCGATTTCTCATGCCAGCAATATTGTGATGTTGCGAAGCCCAGGTTTCAGCACGATCTTCAACTCCCGCATAAGGGAACTATCAGCTTACGAAATTCCAATGAATCTGTTCCAAACTGTCGAGGAAAAGAAAGACAATGAGCAGCGACAAGAGGAAATCCGCCTAGAAACTGACTAGAATTTTGTACAAAGATAGAAATCCCTACAGGGCTTCTAACCTTTTACCGTTTGTTGTACTCCCACATTTTGGTTGCGCCAGCGAAAATCTCGTCTGAACATGTCATGTAAGAAAGAGATAGTTAGCTAAGTTAGCTTGGCATTCAAGGCAGTGTTAACTGTAGGGTTTTACTTGTAGCCTCGTTGCAAACCTTAGTTTCCAGTCTATGTTGATTAAAAACTCGCATTGATTCAATTTTCAGTAAGATGGGAATCTTTGGCACTGGAAACGCCAGCTAATCTGCATCTTAGCCATTCCATTAGCAAATTGTTGTAACAGCTTGAGTTTTTTAACATTGTCTTTTATGTTAACTAGTGTCTATTCTATTTTCGTTTTTACATGATGGTATAATGTCGATGTTTATATGTGCATGAATATACCAGGATCAGAAAAGAGAAGAAAAAGTCATGTACATGTCAAATGTCAAATACGAGTTCTTTCCCCTTTTTGGCTGAAGAAAAGTCCTGGAAAGGGGAACTAATGTTAGCATTTCCCTTTGAGCAATAATACCGAAGGGCTCCAGACACTGACAAAAACATTCATTGAGGGTGTCACTTAACCCCATAGGGTATGATAGTAGAAAAATTATATGAAGCTAATATTGACTGGCATCACTAACATCTTGGCTAATTTATAGGGTGTTTAGAAAGGTGGTGGGAACCAGTGGTAGGAAACACTTTTACTGTAGCATATGAGAGTTTTATACTGTAGCATATTTTTTTATTATTACTGTAGCATATGAGAGCTTTACACTGTTCATAACTGAGATTGTGGTAGGAACTGAGTGGTTCCCACCAGTGCCAAACACCCCTTTAGTTGGTAGGGGTTGTTCCGCTTAAACAAACAACTAATGTTTGAGTCCTTGTAAACGCAATTACCAGTATTGGAAGACTCTTACTGCCTTCAGTTCTCTCCACAGGTGGACTCTGAATTAGTCGGATTAAAGCACCCAAACCTTAAGAGGTCCTTAAAGATTCGTGCCATTCGTAATGGGCCAAGACACCAGTGAGTTTCAAAAAATAAAAAAAAAGGTCAACTAACGAACAAAGAATTATTTTGCTGTGAAATAACATACACTGCCATTGGCAAATTCTACCTCACCTAGGGCGTAAACGTAAATAAAGCAAGTAAAATCCTGTCTTTGAAAAAATAATAATAATAATAATGGCGACAAATGAAAATGGCGGGAAAACACACAGTTCGAGGCTGAAGGGAAGGTCAATCAATCCCTAATCACCTCTGTGTGTGTCTATATATATATATCAAATTGACAATCAGTTTTGGGGCTCAAAATCAATCGAGAAAAAAAGCAAAATGCAGATTCAGATAAAATGCAGTTGCGGAGAGAAGTGCCCAGAGTGGGCAATCATAGAAGTCCAAGGAGTAGTGGAAGTTCAGCCTGATTTCCAAGATCGTCTTCACAACCTCCAAATCGGCATTCTCTGCCGCCCTTCTTCTCAGGTTTCGATTCCTTCAACCCTACACTCATTTTCCCAATTCTCAATCAAGAAATGAAAGAATAGAAAGAACCTTTCTTTACCGATTTTGATTTTCCGATCGGATTTTAGGAGGTCTACACATTCACCGTTGGGTACCATGAATTGACGGGAACGAAAGTGTCGTTGAAGAAGCCGATGTTGGTTCTCAAGAAAGTGAAGCGGTCGAACGCAGAGGAAAGTTCCGCCCGAGTGGATTTGGAGGTCATCGGTGTCATTCGGCATCGAATTTTGTTCAAGACCAGACCCAAAGCCCTCATTTCCAGTGAGTTTTTTTTCTTTTTTCTTTTTTCTCTTTTTAAATCGTGAAGGAAGAGGTCGGAAGATGTACGACGAAAAGATCGAAAATTTATCAAATTCTATGCTTTAATGAGTTGAAATCTTGCAATTTCGTGTATATTCCATTGATGATTTATGGTTTTGAACAAATTGCCATAACCATAAACATGTTTTTCCCTTTTTTGTCATTTTTTTTAGCGTTCTTTTTTCTTCTCAGAGCCACAATCAACCGTGAAAGGAAGAGCAAAGTCTGGAGATGCTGTGGTGCCGAACCAAATAGCTTGAAATGCATTATTTTTAAAGCACAATCCTTTGGAGAATTTGATGAGTTTTTCTGCCAAACAATTGGAGAAGAAATGAAACCAAAGCCCTGTGGATTATGAACGTATGTAAGTGTTTCCAAACGAAGTTCTCCATTTTGGGATGTAATCTTTTACACTGATATGATCTCCTTAATGGCTACATAAAAACGCATGTTAGTCTTTAGCATTTTTGTAGTTTTGGGTACAAATACAAGTGCTTTCTTTAACCACAAGCTTAATTTGGATTGTATTTCATAAGCAGTACAAGTAACAGATATACGCAGCAAATTGAATTACTCTTGCAGAACGCCTAAGCCCATGTTATTGAAAAAAAATAAGTAATTATGAATTTCACTATAGAGTTGAGCAGCTCCTGGGTGAGATGTTGAAAAAAAATGATCATCTTTTGATCTGAAGATGTTGAGCTAAACCCGACTTATCTACACAAGACAAAAGTTACAGAAACGGAGACCAAAAAAGAACTGCATATCGGTATCATTCTTTCACACGGAAGAAGTGCCCATCGCACTAGTTCGAGCTCTCAACATTTCGGTTCTCTTGCTCCTCTCCATCACCTCCACCAACCATTCAACACTTTCCTTTATTCCCAGCCTGCAATCAGTTTTTATTATGTAGTTAAGTTCCTCGGCAAGACTTGAATGCTAATCAGAGAATAGAAGCGTAGGCAATATGAGTGGAACAAAATGAGAGAAGTACAGTAACTATTTGCTTACCCATCGTATGCTGAAACAGCTTCAAACATGTAAACCCTTTCATCTAACTTTTTAAGGTCTAGATACCGAGCAAGTTCCTCAGCCGATACAGCTTCAGCTCGGTCCTGCATTACAATGATTTGACAAAAAAAGTTACATAAAACAGAAAATTGACTTGTCAACTGTGCAATTTCTTCCCAAGAACCATGTTTGGCAAAAAGAATATGAAAGCCTTTGTTTCCCTTAACATCCAAAAATCATATTTTTAAGCTAAGATAGAATTAAAGAAAATGCTCGAAACACAATGCTTTAAATTTTTAGAAATTTGTTCATAGAAGAGGATTCAATTTCTTTCCAAGAACCATGTTTGGCAAAAAGAATATGGAAGCCTTTTGTTTCCCTTAACATCCAAAAACCATATTTTTAAGCTAAGACAGAATTAAAGAAAATGCTCGAAACACAATGTTTTAAATTTTTAGAAATTTGTTCACAGAAGAGGATTGCAAGCTCAACTTTGCAAAAGGTTTGAAAACGTCAATTTGCATACAAGAAACTTCAGAACTGATTTTAATTTTCACTAGAAAATTTCATACAATAATTTGATTATTATCATGATGGCCATAAAATAGAGAACATTTAATCATTGTCAAGTTCTTGTTGCTCAAATTCCATATATTGCGCAAGCTTAACATTCTAAATCTATAATAAAGTTGTTCTTAATTTGGACAAAAAGTATGACATTCTTTGTCTGAAAGTGCTGTAGGCTTTGTTTGGGGAATCCGTTGGAACTAAGAAGTTTCAATTGCTACAATATAAAGCTCTCTCACATGCTACAATGTTTAAGTTCCAACTTACTTTCCAAACATTTGTAATGAAGCAGACTCACCTGCTTGTTTGCCAATATTAGAAGAGGAGCTCCTTGCAAATCCTCATGCCTCAAAACTTTTTCTGATGTAACAAATTGAAGATATAATTAGCATCTTATCGTACTTTTAAGAACTTCTATCTCTTCCCTCCTATTGAAACAAAGTAATTATCCAACAATGTAAATTATGTAGAACCTGCTAATCAAATGTAACCTACCCAATGCGGATTTTGAATCTTCAAAGCGAGATGGACATGCAGCATCAATTACATAGACAACCGCATGTGCCTCTTCATAATATTTCTCCCAGATTGAACGAAGACCAGGCTGTTAGAATATATATATATATAACAAGTTGGTTAATAAATTTTGAATCAATACTACAAAATCCCCATCCAAAGGCAAGGAGAAAAAGGTACGCCGTTCTAGCCACACAAGCAAGTTAATATGTCATTCAACTTGGCTGGTCACTCTCCAGGAGCTACTACCCAGCAACTTAAAACGGGTTCGAAGTCATGTCCTCAAACTGTGTCACCACTCTTCACATTTTTCTTTTCTCCTAGGAGTTTCTTTCCCATAAAAAAGCTACTACAGACGAAGATAGAAGTCTTACCCATAATTACAAATGGCATACTGGTTCAGATTTTTGACATCAACAAAAAGTTCCACATTATAAAGGAACGCTTCAAAATTGCACTCAGGTGCTATATTTGAAATCCTTGAAATGTGACTGTATCAACTACATCTAGGTTAAGCAAAGCACGAAACAAACAGTTAAAAATTACATAGATGTCATGACCCTAAAGGGCAGCCACAACCACATCACAATGCCGTCTAAATGTGAAGCTTTTGAGGTATTAATTGGAAGACTATTTAGATAACAAACACATCAGTGAAAATAATATCAAACAATATAAAAATTCCGACACTAATTTTTCTATGCATAGGTGGTGCAGAATATTGCATTCCCCACTCCGACATTTCAAAGACTAGTAGGAATAACACAGAGATAAAAACAAAAGTCAATAATCAATAATCTATAATCTATAATAAAGGGAGAGAAAAAAAGGAAAAAAAAAAAGATTCCACATACCTGGCCTCCTAGATCCCAGAAAACAAGCTTTGTATTTGAGACTTCTATCCGACCAATGTTCAGCCCCACAGTTGGAACAATCCGATCTGGTGGAAGGCCTTCAAGGTTTGAGTACACTGACTTCAACTTCTCCAGTAAAGTCTACAAAATAATCAACAGAATTAGAAATCATATTTGTTAACGATGTCTAAAGAAGACAAAAGTCCATCAATTGGAAGAGAAGAACATTTCACAACCACAAAAACAAAGTATAATAAATAAAAAAATAGAAGAGGCATTACAGTCTTCCCAGCCTTGTCGATTCCGAGAATGAGGACATGAAACTCCATCTTACTAAATATGTATTTCCAGAGTCCATAAAACAATGAAAACATCTCTTGTCTTGTATAGTGTTCCTGAGTACTTGTTCCTTTTCAACCTTCGAGTCGAAAAGGAGAAAGAATTCACAACATCTAACTCGGTCTCAGTCAAGCTCACAATGTTGAAATCTGAAAACAAAATATAATGCACGTCAGATAGCTAAAGTCAAAATTTAAGATTTCTAAATTTAAACTCATATTCAGATAGCTTGATCCCCATTTTCCATTTAACGTTTATCATCTAGTTCGTATAGGTCTGAATTTTACATTTTAAACAAATTAAACAATTTAATCATCTAATTGTATAGTATTTTAAACAGTTATCCAGTTCTCAAATGATTCAATCAACAAGCTAAACATGAACATAATTTCTTCCTCCAAATTTTCCTTAATTTTGCAAGCTAGAAAATTTCCAAATCAAATGAAAAAACCAGTAACCACTACCATCATCCACACCAAAAATAGGATCAGCACACAGCAATCGAATGATTCACAATATTTTAAAAAAAAAACATAATTGAACCGGAATTGAATGGGATCTCACAGTAATATCACGGGTACATTAAAAAAAAAAGACCCAATATACTAAGCGACATAAAAAAGAAAACTGACAGATACCCAGTTGCTAAAATTCAAATCCATATCCGAGAAGACGAATGTTGAACCGGAAAAAAAAAAAAGATGAGAAAAATTAAGATTCGTACTTTCGCGAAATGGGTTTTTAAGGAAGAAGGAGCCACTGATAGTTTTGACAGCTTCTTTGAGAGCAAGAAAAAACTCTTCTCAATTTTTGTTCCAAATTTATTCCGTCTATCAGATTCCGTCGTTCCTCGATTTTTTATGTTTTTATTATTTTTTATTTTTGTTGCGTTCCTCCCGTATTGCCCTTGCGGGACGTTTTCAGATCCACGATGGAATTAATAGGACTGACCATCCGGAGGTCCTATGATGACGTGTTCAGATACAGGCCGTAGGTCTTAAACGACGATAAGATTGATTGGAAAACAGTATGTCGTTTTTATTAATAAACGACGGCGAGTTCTGCAAGGCTAACGAAATTTGTGAAAGTAAATGACATGTCGTTTTCTGTGTGGCGTTACCCAAACTTTGACAAGAAAAACAACATCGTTCAACAACAGGATGGGCGTTTTGTTATTATTTTTAAAATAGATAAAAATATTTTTATTTTTATAAATAATAATTTTTAAAAAATTGTGTTGAGAGTATTTTTAAATTTTTGTCTCAAAAAACGTATAAAAATATTTCTAAAATTAATGTTCTACGATATAATTAAAAAGTAGTAATCAACGACTTGTGGGATTGAGTGATAAAGGAGCTTGTTCTCCCTTAAACAAGGTCTCGAGTTTGAGCTTTGTAAATAGAAAGACATGCTTTGGAAGAGCTTCTCCTATATGGGTTCGATCCAGCTCGACTTCGGATTAGTTGGCACCCGATGTGGTTTTAGATACCGGAGGCGTTACACCAAAAAACAATATGTCGTTTTTATGGATAAACGACAGGGAGTTCTTCAGGGCTAACGCCATTTGAGAGAGTAAATGACATGTCGTGGCGTTACCCAAGACGACATCGTTCAACCAAAAAAATAATAGTAAAAAAAATCTACGATATTTTTGAGTTAGGTGACAAAGAATCTGACACAGCTTTGTCTAAGTGCCTTAAAAAACAAAACAACCAAAAAAAAAAAAAAAACGAAACAGAAAAAGGCAGTAAACAAAAAAAACCCTAGAGCTAGCTCGTCGGTGACCCACGTCCGATTGCGATCAATCCCCTCCCTCTGTAATCAAGCTCTCCTCCCGAGCCGATTTCAAGCCACCTATAAGCCAAGCTCCTCTTTCATGGCCGGTTTTCTGTTTGTTTTTTTATTGGTAATTTCTCTTTGTAATTGTTGTTTGAAGTTGGGATTTTGTTGTGGAAAAACCAAGTCTTATCTTTGAAGAGAGATGTAAAACGTTTCTGTTGTATATAATCGTTCATTTATTTCCCTTTGCTTCTATTCTTTGATGGGATGGGATGGGATTTCGTTCCAGATTTAAGAAATCTCTTGAAATGGGTTGCTTTGGTTTGGAATCTAAATCTTAGCTCATTGGTTAATTAATTATGATTATTTGGGTTACGGGGTTGTTATAATTTGCAAAATGGGCTGCCTTTTGAAGATGAGATTGAGACGTTTAGGAGTGGGAACAATGGAGTGGAGGTAATGAACAGGCCTATCTGAATTTGGGGAAAACTGAAGACAGTAGAGCACTATAAGAATGGGAAGAGGTTCCGTTGTGTTTGTCGTTTTTTTTGGAGTTGAAGCTGTTTTTATAGAGTATTTAAGTTTTGTGTTTGAAATTTTTATTTGAAGTTGAAATTTATGAAATAAAAATTTGGTTATGGAATTCGTTTGCTTGTAGAATTTGTTGGTAATTGATCGCTGTTTTTGGATTTTTTTTTTGGTCGTCGAAAATTACTTGTAATTTTCGATTTATATTCACATTGGTGAAAATTGCTATTTTGATTAGTTTGTGTTTTCGACTATTTGTGATTTTTTTAATTACTTTACTATTTTCTGAAGACTGATATTAGTTTGATATTTGTTAATTTTGGGTTTTGTGATTAAACGGATGTTGTTAGTTGTTCTTAACTTCTTATTTGTGAGATTTGTGAAATTAGTTTGTTATTTGTCGAATATTGGTATGATTATGGTGCTTTAAAATGTTAGATTTTAAAATTTAACACTCAAACTAGGGTTTTCTATCACTTTGAGCTAACCGAGGGGGTGTCTCTGTAATTATTTTGAAAAATCAACCTGTGTTGACGTACTTTATTTTGGTTAACGGAGGGTAAAGTGTAAAAACCTCCTTGATTAGACAACACATCTCAGTTCCTGATTCTGCATTTTAAAACTATGGTACTACCCGTGCTATTTTGATTTTACTTTGATCTGTCATTTCCTCTATTCGATGACTTTTTGCTACCATTTAGGCCATCTTTTTGCATTCATGTTTGGAAAGTTTCCACTTGATGTTGAAAATTTTACAAGAATTTTACAATTTGTTTCAGTGAAATTTAAGTAATTTTTTTGGAGTGCTTTTGGGGCGTTCAGCGAAAATGAAGTAAGTCTTACTCTTTCTCGTTTCATTTATTTGGTCATTTCTTGTTACTGTAATCAATTTTGTTTGAAATTGCTTTATCTCCTGACTTTTTGAAGCATGTGATATACTGATTTTTAGCCTGTGTTTTTCGAAAGCGAGAGGAACAAGGGCCGAGTGCGATGGGATGAGGCTAATTTGGGCGAAATTGAAGCCAATAAACCTGTGAGGCAGAAAATTACTGAGCCTAAGACACCATATCATCCCATGATTGATGATGATGGTGTGTGGATTTCTCTTCTATTCTCATTATGCACATTTCCATCTGATTTATTTGTATCTGTGTATATGAAAGTGCTTGTCTAATTTTGCTTCAAAAAAGTGTCACTAATTGTGGGGATAATGTGGTATTCTGTTGTACTGAAAATTTTGCTTTAATATGGCAATTACAAGATTTAATGGTTTCCAATTCAACTATTGTCTATGGGATTTGTCAAATTTTGTAACTCAGCTTAACCTTAATTATGCTGATTAATGCAGAATCTCTATCTCCTATACGAGGTGGCTTCGATGATTGCGTTGATGAAGCTGTCAATGCAGAAGCAATACGAAATGCTCTGAGTGATGTGGCATCATCCAGTAGAAAGCATGTCCGCAGATCTGGTGGCTGGACATCATCCGATGAGGAGGCAGATGCTATGGAAGAAGATGATGAAGGTTTTCCTCTATCCATTCTTTAAGAGATCATTTTTCTTCTTCATTGGTATTGCTTACAACCTTTTGTTCTATCAAGTATTTTTTTAATCTGTTGTTCAGTCGTTACTTACTTCACTCACGAGCTTAATGGTTTTGAACTTTAAAGCGAATTTGACGATCACCTTACTATTAATACGGAAAGTACTATTTTTCCTTTTTGTTTATTTCTTGGTTTCATTTTTTGGCTTGTTGCATTAGTTACTCTCAATGTGGACGGTCTACAAATGTTAAAAGATGACTGTTATCGGCTTCATGATATAAGATAAAACATGGGCTCAACAAAAAATGTGTATTGCTACAACTGTTGACCGCTTGTTGCTGTCATGTAATACGTACAACATTAGCATTAGGAGACATGCTTGGAGGTGGTTACTATTCGCTGCATGATTCATTTTGATGCTCAATTTACTAAACTACATATATCCCTTTGCTGGTTGGGAACCAAATGGGGTAGACCTTTTCATCCCCTTCTTTTTAAGAGTTGTTTTGGTTAATTCAAGTGCAATGATTAGGTTTAGTTTTGCAGCTCAAATTCTGATTTGTTGTTTCAATGCCTCTTTCTGTTGGGACTCGTAATAGATTCCGAAACAGACAAAAGCAGTGTGAGTTTCAGGGAGCTCAGAAAAGCTCACTATGATGAGTTCTGGAAAGTAAAAGAACTCCGGAGAAAGGGTTCTTTTCTGGAAGATGAAGATGAGGATGAGGATGAGGAGGTGGAAAAGCAGGGGAGAAGTGACTCCTCTTCATCGTTAACTGCGGGTGTGAAGGAAATAGACATCGACGAAGAAGGAAGTTCTGGTTGACCTCAGAAATCCTCTGGATCTCCGGCTAATGGAGTTTAGATCAAGCCTGGCCTGGCAAAGTCACTTTAACACAGATTTCTCACTTTCAATTACACAAATTACATGGCTTTTGGACAAGTCCTGTCCACCCACATATGAGTGCTATCTTTGTATAAATGTCTTGTTTTGTTCTCATCTTTTTCTTTACTCTTCTCAATCAAAGGCTTGGTGGCAACAATGTCTCTTCGAATTGCTCCATATGTTCAAAGAATTGCCCGTTTATGACCTCTCTTTTTGTCAAACAAAAAAGGTCTACATAACATGAACAATTTTTTTAGTGCCTTATCTACTGGTACATGTATTATCTGTTTTAATCATAAAATCTCACTTTTCCCTTCGTGACACATTGGTTTGAACTGTCTATTGTGTAAAGCTTTTAGCAACTATAGTATAAATTCTCACATATTATAATTTTTGAACTTATTTTTTCAATTTAAATTAATTTGTCAAACACCAAGTAAGGTGAACTGTTTTACTTTTGAGATGATTTATATGGTGTTTGACAAACTCAAGTTCTAATTTATTAGGTCTTATTCAAACAGTGTAAAATTTACTCTTATATGTTATAGGGTAAAGTAAAAAATATATTATTGTATAAAGTTTTCACATGTTATAATTTTAATTTTAGCTTTAGCTTATTTTACATACACCCTATTTGAGTGAATTTGCGAAATACTACTGATAAAAAATAAGTATTAGAATATATTACTTGAAGAAGCCTAATTTACATAATAAAAATAGTATTTGCGTGTAAAAATAGTATTAGCGAATAGCTAGACTTTCAGATGGTATCCACCCTAATTTAGAACTAGGCCCTAATTCAAGTGACCGACGGCTGACCATATCTCATTGATCAAAAGAGTGGGCCCCTATCCCCAAATGTGTACAAACGACCTTTGTTTTTCTTTCTTCTTTTTTCTCCTGCTCAAAATTCTCAGAGTTTCACGCCCTCCCTTATCTCATATGCCCAAAGCAAAACTCCCCCTTCCCTAACGACCCATCACAAAACAAAAAATTGGCTTCTCTCGCCTCCCAAATCTGCAAGCAAATAGCCAGCATCTTCTCCAAACCCACCGCAGTGCTGGACCAATTAGTGGAGGAAATCTCCTCCGCAGTGGAGAGAAAGGGCCGGAGTAGGCCGTGAGGGCCTGATGCTGAAGGCCCTTTGCATGCGCCTCTTCCACCTGGGAGCCCAGGCCCACTTCGTCTTCCACATGACCACGCCTCCAATATCGGGCCAGGACCTCCTCATCGCCGCCGCGGGCCCAGGCGGATTCTCCACCGTGAATGCGCTGTGCGCGGTGGCGAGATCGAACGGCGCGAGGCGCAGCCGGAGACGGGGTCCTGCGTGAGGCACGCGAGCGTAGTGAGTCACGTGCCGGCGCGGACCATGGCGGACGACGGCAAGGAGAAAGGTCGGCCGGTGCTTCCGTTGGGGAGCGCTTGCGAGGGAGCTCTGTTTGTGCTGTTTGAGATGGCCGTGTACCGTTTGGTTAAGGAATTGGGACAGAGCCCTGAACTCATCCGGAGTCGCCTCCGCTCCTCTATTCTTTCTTCGATCTTCGAATGAAAGTCTTTGGAGCTAAAAAAAAAATTGGTTAAAACAGTGAAAGATTTACAAGATAACTTCTGTTTTACGCCGTTGCATATCAACTGTATGCTGTCAAACAATTTAAACGTTTGTTTTAATACTTAAATTACAATTTAAATTATTTTACTAAAATATTTCTTCTTATAAAAATTTAAATTTTTATTTAAATATTTTATTCAAATATTTAAACTAAAACGCCTTTAATTTTTAGAGCTTTTTACCTAGAGCAAATCGTGAGTCAGACACCTTCGTTACTTTTTAAGAGCTTTTTACCTGAGCACATCCAGTTCTAGCCGTCATTTAACAGTCTAGATAAATCAAACAATAAAATGAATGGAATTTAGGGTATGTTTGAGAACAAAAAAGTGCAAAAATTTTAATATAACATATAAAAATTTTATATTGTAACTTATTTTTATTATATATTGTAGTATGTGAGAAATTTATATTACAATAGTTATTTATGTAATTACAATGATGCTATCAAAGATACTTTAACTCATAATTTCATCAACTAGCATTTAATCAGTTGTTTGAATGAGTAGTGGGAACCATAGTTTTCATAGTAATAATAAAAAAAATTACTATAGTGTAAAACTTTTACATATATTATAATAAAAATAGTTCTAACCAACAGTTTCTACCACCTTCTAAACACCTTAAAAGTTTCATTTGTTAAAAGTAGATAAGAAGATAATTTCAATCCTGAACGCTGGCTAGATGATGGAGTGGTGATAGTTGGTCTTTCATCATAGTGCACGTCTTTGTTGAACATTTAAATCTAATTAAAATTCATGTTAAAAAAAAAAAGTGTTGCTAACTAAACATGACGATTATACCTAGAGTAGAATTTTTTTTTTATTACACAAATATTGGAAGGAATGTTGAGTTTTGATTTTCCCCCTTGTTTAAGTAAAAGAATTTTGAAACTTAGATCTAACTTCCTAATTTTGTTTTAGTTAATGAACTATTAAGAACAATGCTTTTATCCCACCAAAACAAATTTTAATTATAGCAGAGCACTGTGGATCATTGATATTTTATTCCGACGACGATTCTCGACTCTAATAATATTGATTATCTTACGACATCAAGTCTCATACGATTAAGGCTAACTTGTTTAAAGTTTACGGTTACAAGCAAACAAAGTACCCATTGCGCCGATCATTCCTATATAACAATCAATCCCATGGACTGGATTCGAATATTTCTCCCACCAAATCTTCGTCATAGTAACCCAAACGCAGTCATATATGTCTCATTACCTAAGTTTTTGTTTAGTATTTTTTTTTACGTATTGTTAATTTTTATAACTTATAGTCTTATTATAAACTTTTACAGAAAATGATCTTATTGTTTAATTAGTTAGCGTCAATGAATATTTATTTTATACCTTGAGGAATAACAAAATTAATTTTCATAACTGCATTTTATAATAATCATCTTAATGTTATCCACTCTAATGACGCACCAAACAATACAACAAAACGTTGATTTTTTCGCCCTAGTTTTTTTAGTCCATAGTTTATTAATCCATGTAATCATCCACATTGGTAATCATCCACATTGGTGTCCAATATAATCTGATTTTATAATTTTATGTTCTCCCACGTGACAAAACAGCCTCGATTGTTCGTGTGAAGAACTATGCTGGAATCCCAAAAAGACAACTAATTTGGAATAGATACAAATTCCAGATAAAATCGTAATTTTGGAAGGCTAAAAACCTAAAATTAGAAATAGATGGGGGGTCGAACATGAAAATCACAACCCACACTGGATTATCTGTCAGCACCTCAGACCGTCATAAAAACTCCTTGAGAGATTTTTTGTTTACTGCTTTTGTACCGTTGTGAACTTTTGTTTTTGAAGATTCTTCGGTCTACACAAAAATATCTTCCAAATTACCCATCTTTTTCTTCCAAAAGATATTTCCAAAGTAGCCAGATTCTGTCGCAAAAAATTTAAAGAGAGAGAGAGAGAGAGAGAAAATATCCACGAATTAAAGTATTTTAAAAAAAATTATCCTTCCAAAATAATTATTTTGGTGCAAATGCTTGACTTTCTTTTTGTTTTTTGTACACGTCTAGCAGAGACAGCGAGTATGTTGCTCCAAATTCTCTCCCGCCTCAACTCCAACAACCTTTCTCTCTCTATAAAAAGCATGGGAAACGCCCAAAATCCTTGCTTCGAAACTCGCAGACACTAAAACCGGGCCAAACTGTTTCACCGGCGATAACAGCTGGCCGGTAACCCGCAAAATGGAAAGCAAAACGACGTCGTCGGAGAGTTGGACAGACGAGAAGCACCTCCGTTACTTGAACTCCATAGAGGCCTCCTTCGTCCGCACCATGCTTGGAAATAGCAGGCGTTTTCCTCTTCGTCTCGACCAATATTCTCCTGACACCTCGGACTCAACCCTCGATTTGAAACCTTATCAGAAAACCAGACTTAAGCATACCATTAATTCAGGTAATACATACATATATATATTATTGTGTATATATATAACATTAGTATTTGTTTTTCTTTGGTATATTATGGGTTGGTTTGAGAAATGAGGTGGAACGAGGGAGAAAACCAGTAATAAGTGAAAGATTTACACAGGTAGTATCTTTTTGCTTTACACGTATGAGTTGAAAACTTTAATGTTTGAACGGAATTTTCAAACCAACCCACATAAGTTCCTTAGTTGATCGTCGTTTATGGGCTCGGTGTGGCTTCAATTTTGAGTAACATTCTGGCTCCTCCTTGTTTTTCTTCTTAAATTCTATTTTATGCAATATTTTTTTTGTTGTTAATTAAAGATCTAATTTGGGTCTGCTAATTAATTATATTTTTTCTCAAGATATTTATGCCGGTCAATATCTCAATTAAATAATTATAAACTTTGATAGAAAAAAAAAATCCTAACCACATCAATACATACATACATACATAATATATATATATATATATATATATATATATTCTGTAGTATGAAAGGAGAAGCATTTTTGACTTGCCAAACAAAATAGCATCCATGGAAATATCAGTTCAAAGAACACGTAAAGCGCCGAATATGCGTAAAGATATTTGTTGCTCCCTACTCTGACGTAACTCATTATTACTTTTTGCGTATTACTTTCATCAATAACCTCAACTTTAAAAAGAAAAAAATGATAGAAAAAATTACCTGTTGAAAATAATACTTTTGATCGAGTTTCCTTGAACTAGAATACAAGCGTCCAAGAGGCAGGATGGAGAGCAGAGCTGAGAATAGATCTAAGAGAATAAGATCATCTCAGCCGTTGAATTCATCACAAGATGATCAGGTTGGTATTAACATCAAGAACATATTCATTCTGCCATATGCAGCTACGTTGTACATATCCGGCTTATATAAAGTAAAGTACATACACAGTTTGTGCTGAGGTGGAGGATACATATTTGGATAATGTTTATAAATCACTAGCTAGTCTTGCAACTATACCATACCATCTGATCAAGATCATGCGGTTGAAAACAAGTAGTTACCGTCAAATCAACTCCATTATCTCTAGAGTGACTATTGATGGATAGACTACCACATGTGTAACTGCTTTCTATATACAGATTGATTTTTGTCTTTATCTTCTGATATTTTTACATACTGAAGCATGTGGGCTGATTGCGCCAATTAAAGAAAAAGGTGTATAATTAATTTTCTTTTCCTTTCCTTAGTTTGGATGATTGAAAAACTGTCCCCACAGGTGGTCCCACAGTTGGAAATCAGAATCGGTGATAAGGATGAGAATGACCAGCAGAATGTACCTTTGGCACCTGTTAATACTATCAATTAATTTCTTTGTCGTAGGTTTTTCCTTTTTCTAAGGATTTTGTGGTAGAGTATGAAAAAAGATTTTATCGGTTTGATTGGATCAAATTAACAAAAGTATGATGATTCATACAAAACTTGGTAAAAAGCATATATTCAAAACTTCAGTCATATCGATACGATTTTTTTTTTTACTCTACCAACAAAAATCTCCTCTCTCTCTCTCTCTCTGCTGGATTTCTTTCTTTTTGGTTCTTACTTGATGTATTAATCTCATTAAGCTTGTCAGTGTTTGTAAAAATACAGTTCAAATGGTTGGTTCTGACTATTGATATCAATGCGTGTCTTCGAAGGACAGAAAGCTAGCTGGCTTGTGTTCTTTGACGATGATTATCATTATTATTATTATTTTATGTGGTAATCATTAGTTAGGCTATTTAATGCGCTTCATAATTTTTTTTTCTTTTGCTATTCAAAAGTGGATGATGATAATGTAAGGAGGATATTTTGTAAATTAATCTAGAAGGGCTTATATTAGATTTCTATTGCAGAAGTGCTACGCTTGCTAGTTTAAGTTCTTTAATTTAATTAGTGTCTTGTAATTATGTTAATGAGAGAGATTTTTTTACCAACGGATTAAGAACATAAGGAGAAGGATAGAGAGATGGTGTTCCATCGTGGTCAGTTGGGCAGTCTTATCTCTATATGACAGCCTAATTGGTTGCTTTAGCTACGATAATTGCGAGAGATTTTTTTGATTTAGTGACAATGTTGTTAGAAAAATGACGTATTAATTAGTGGGAACAATTTAAAGTAATATTTTAGATGTTTTAGATACTTTTAATCCTGTTTACATGTGTAGTGATAATGAAGTGGCCAAGTTTCATAAAATAAAATATACACTGTACATATATATGTGTATATATTAAAAAAAAAGATCGTTATGAAACTTCACGATTGATTGACATGGTTTGTCTACGTATTGGTGGATTATAGATGTAAATAGTACGTATAGTACGTATCTAGTTGCAAAGTCTAATTTACTAATATAGAAAAAAAGAAGAGTCAACATTCATTTCCTCGTACAACCTTTTTTTTTTTAATGGTCCCTTGAACAACTTTTAATTAGACATTATTACCTACAAACTAATTAAGTTAATGATAGTTGTATGTCGACACAATTGGCCCATGGTTATAGGAAATATCTTCAAAGATGCTAGAAGCAAGTAGGAACCACAGATAAAAAGATTCAAAGATTAGTACCATTATTGAAGAGTATATGCTTGTCAAATGGCTGCACACCTTGGTGCCATTTTCTATATATTATATATATATATATATAAATATAAATATATATATATATAACAGACCCAAAAATATTACTAAACATGCATTTGGTCTGTATTTTTTTTTAGAAAGAGGAGGAAAGTTTAAAAGAGTGTTTGAAAATAAAGTTGAAATTTAAACACTATAGCACGTGAGAGATTAATGTTATAGTAAATTTTTATTTTTTACTGTAACATATAAAAGTATTACACTGTAGTAGTCAGAATTTATTAGTTTCAACTAACTTGTTAAACTAGGCCTAATTAGTATCCGCTCTACCGTGTTTGTTTCTCATCATTGGTCACTATGTTGTAATCATCGTTTATGGTATCTGATTTGGTCATATTGATTACATATAAATGACTTTAAACTCTACATATTATAATAAAATTAAGTATAAAATTATTAATAAGCTACATCTACGACCACATATATATATATATATATATTTATAGCAAACTATTCAAGACGTCACGCATGACGATAATCAAATGATACGTGTGATATGTTTCTTAGGACCAGCTTGTTTCACGACTTCATGAATTTCGAACTCAAAATTGATGTTGTGAAGGCATTTGGCAAAATGACAATTTGGCCCATTTTGAGTACAAGTCAAGGGCCTTTCTATCTTTGCCTTTGCTTTTGCTTTAGTAGAAAAGACAAACCAACGTAAATTTCAAGAAGAGGGAAACTAACCAAAGGGGTCCCACCAGGCCCCTTTTGGGTTCCTTTGAGAAACCTAAAGTGGGCAAAACAAAAGGCCCAAAACGACATTGAGATTTGAGATCTCGAACCAAAGGCCTCATAATATTGTCCTCCTGGCAAATTGTTCCCAAACTTCGTCCTTGTCAACGACATAAAACACAACCATGATTCAGTTCTTCCAAACCTACAAGAATCTGTTTCTCCAACTCTCTCTCTCAATCTCACTTACCCTTCTCATAATCTTCCTCAAAATTCCCATCTTCTTCCTCCACGGCCTCCACACTTACATCCACCCAGAGAATCTCGGCAATGGCGTCCGAGCCGCCATTCGGAGGCCCGAGACCTCCGACTCCGGCCCCTCCAAACCCAACGCCGAGCTCAGCAAGAGGGACCAAATCCAAAGACAAGTTCGAGTTCGACGAATCCAATGCCCAGATCTTCAGGCTGAAGCTCGACGAGGCACATCTCCTATCAAGACTCTACTTTGATGAGTATCGTAATGCTTTCACTATCTCCTTTGTGGCTATTTCTTCTCTATTGCTTCACATATACTTGGAAAACAATGAATCGGAGAAATCTGGGTTTTTCTTGAAGGGAATTTTCGTTCCGGTTCTGCTGGGATTTATGGGTGTTTTTAAGATGCTCATGGTTTTGGGTCAAGCTTCGTTTGAGAAATCGGCTTCTAGGCGTTCGGAGAAGCAATTGAGCGTTGTCTTTGGGTTGTTGGGGCTGATTTTAGGGAGTTTTATCAGCTATGGCGTCACATCTTCGGTTTTGGATTTTGATTTTGACTCAACTGATGGGTTTGGGAGATTTTTTATTTCTGTTTTGATGGGTTGCTTAGGAGGTCTTTTGCTCATGCCTGCGACAAAAATTGCCAGGTCGTTTTGGCTTGGGACTGATCAGCTTAGGTCTAATTTGTCAATGATTACTTGCGGATGGTTAGCTAGAGCAATCTTGTATGCAAATTATTTGGTGATCACATTAACAGCTCTCTTATGGATTAAGCCCTTTTCCGAAATGCTTGTCAACAAGAACATAGATGATGGTAAAGGATCACATTTGGTTAGTGAAATTGGAAAGGCAGAGAGGTTGCTAGGAAACGTAGGATTTTCGCGGTCGGATTTTGCGAGACTTAGGATTTGTTGCTTGTTAGTTTCGGGTGTTTTGCAGCTCGTTGCTTTGCGCCCCAACTTGCAAATATACTTGAATGAGGCGCTTTTGTCTTGGTACCAAAGGTTGCACGCTAGCAAGGAACCTGATTTGGATTTTAGTAGGGCCAAGGTTTTTCTGCACAACCATTACTTGTGTCTAGTTGTTCTGCAGTTTCTTATCCCACCCCTGTTGGTGCTTCTCTTTTTCGGATTATCTCAAGTTGACATTGACCATTTCGGATCCGATTACCAATTCGTTTGCAGTCTACTTCCTTGCTCTTCTGCCTTTGTGAGAGATTGGGCTCTGTTTATGGCTTGGTGGGTTGTCTTTGTCTCGGCTGTTTACACTTCAGCAACTGTCGTGTTCTTTCGCCGTGGCGATTTGTATGTTTCTTGATGAATTATCTCCTCTTGTCTAGAGATTCAATTTTGTTAATCAGTTGGATTTCAACTAATTACGAGTTAAGAGTGTTCTGCTGATTATGAAAAGTTTTGTGCTTCTTTTCATTGTTTAGAAAACAAAAGCAATAATATTATAAATTACGCGAATTCAGTGCATCAATTTACTTCCAAATGCATAGATGTTGTCAAATGGACGTACTTAACACTTAAATTGTGATTCTTTTGCACGGAGTTTAAAACTCTACTATATACTATTTGTTGTTCTCGAATGACTTGTGGATACTTGCTATTGCGAACCCATCTGGCATTAGATAAGCAAAGAAATAGGACTGTTTGGAAAATGAGTTGGAACTGAAAAAGTTAAAGTTTGTAACGTAGCAATTTGAATTTTGTGAGGGTCATTCTTGTGTAAGAAATTTAAAGTTTGAACAAAAAAAAAGTTGAGTTTACAACTCATCGATGCTAATCACTTGTTTAAGGCTTGTTCTATCTTTTTTTTCTTCTTTTTCTTTTCATTTTCCTTTTAAGAAATTAATATGGTCTTCACTATTTTTCTTGGAAAAAGAGGACGAGCAGAATTAACATCTTAGATCGTAATGAAATAAAAGACAATTTTTGTACACAAGCTAGGTCTTTGTAGCGAACGGTGTTCTAATTTCTCCTTCATGTGCAATCAAACAGTATACACAGATTCTATGTAAATGACTCAGCAAAGATTCACATCCTTAGGCATGCGTCGTCAAAGAGGCAATTTTGTTGGGATCCAAACGTGGGGGGACCGGAGGAGGAAAGGGAAGGGAATGTTTGGATGACAGAGTTCCCTTGAGCAAACTAGGAAGATTTTGAAGATAAAAAGAAATTAAAATTCTAGACAGCAGATGAAAATGATTGATCAGGGACCAAAGGTCCATGGAAGAGTTCCTTTGGACCACATGCTAGGGACAAGCAATTTGGCATGTAGCTCAGAGGGTCACTTTGCCAATTTGCTACCACGCTTTTCACTGTTTGTGGCAGCCTTCAAACTTTGATTCGAATCATTTTTCACGTTCATAGATGTCAAAAACTACCTTGATTGAGCTGAAACTTTTAAGAGGACTTTTTTTTCTTTTTTTTTTTTTTTACCCCCCTACATGAAATTGTGATTCCTGCTACTCATTGTGTCGTATAGTTATTTTCGGTTCTCTGTCCACTTCTCCGTCTATACTTTCTATCCACTTTTGTTAGTGTGAGGTCTCATTTTTCTATTAGTTAGACAGAGATCTGGGTTATCAAATCATTACCCACCCTGACCTCTTTTAAATGGAAACCATTTCTTACACGCACAATATCTAAACTTAATAGAATAAGACTTGGAAAAGGGCAATAAATTTATAATTCGAACACTCTTCCTTGTATGTATAGACAGCGGTGGAGTCAGGACTTTTTATTAGCAGGAGTACTATGCAAAAAATTACTGATAATTTTTATTACATATAAATATAATTATATTTTTTTTTATCAAGTGGAAACATAAATCATAATTTTTCTAAGAAAATAAAGACACAACGATAGATTTTAGTTTTTTAATTAGGACACAATTATAATTTTTTTTATGTAAAACAAGAGTACAGCTTAAATTTTTTAAAAAATTATAGGAAAAAAACCAATACTTCAAAAGTTGCCTCCACTCAACTCTAAGTGCCTCAGCCAATGCTATCTAGGATTTAGCTTGTATCTAGGATTTCCTTTCGTGCTCTTCAATAATATTATAGCACACTAATTAAAATATTTTAATTGACATTATTAACAACATAATATTTTTATTGACATAATATTCTACTAGCTGATGTATTATGATATTATTAGAGATACATAAAAAAGATATAAATAAAAAAACACAAGAGTCGGTTATGTGTATCAGGCATATAAGCTACATATTGGACCATTTAGGGTGCAAGAATAATGAACTACAGGATATTCCTTCTATATGTAGCACCCACTAGAAAGTAAGCTGAATATTTTCATTACATATGAAAAGAACAAGGGGAAAAATTAAGTAAACAGATTGTGCAGTTGATAAAAATTTGTGGAATAATATAAGAAAAACTTTTAACGGTGTACATATGGAAGAAAAACAAGCTGAAGTCCCCTATGCCCTCTACCCAAAAAAAAGTACTAGTTAAGGCAAATAACTTATTGTCAATATTTGTGATTGCTTCGGTGTGTACTACAATATATGTCTTCTATTTAGTGGCAAAGAGTTATTTTCAGCAAAAGGAAGGAGACAACTTTTTACAAGATGACAAAATAAATAGATAATGAATGAGATTATATAATGACCGTAGATCACTAGATCTAAGAAAAAAAATATTTAGAAATAATGAATGAGATTATATAATGACCGTAGATCACCAGATCTAAGAAAAAAAAAAAGGAAATAGTTGGCCTAATCCATCAGGAAAGCATGGAGAAAATTACATGTTAAATCACGAATAATCATTATGCCGATTTGATCCCTATTTTTGTTATTTCAGGACAAAATTAGTAGCAATGTTATTGGGGCAAAGTCAGCTTTTTTTTTTTTTCAGAAATATATTATCTTAATTAAATTAACCAGCAGAAAAAGGAAAAGAAAACAGATCGGGTTTGAATGAAAGTTCAAAAAAGAACAAAATATATTACTTTATCCGCTGAACAGTCGACACGTGTAGAAGAGACGGAGAAAATCTTGGAAGTTTCCTGAGGAAAGACGTAACGTAGTAGCTTCGTCTGGTGGTTTCTTCTTTTCTCCCCCTTTCCTTTCTTTTTCTTTCCACCGTTTTCCGTCGTTTCTTTTATTCCTTCCCCACTCTCTCTCTCACATGTAGATTCCACCCACGAACTTTCTAGAACTGCCATAGCCAACGGCCTTCGATCTTCACGTCTCGCGTGCTTATTTTCCATTGCTGTTATCGGTTGAGGCTTCAATCATGGCGGTGGAGCCAACCGGAGATTCGGCTGCCGGCGAGTCTCAGAGGTCTTTACCGACGCCGTTTCTGACAAAAACTTATCAGCTCGTCGACGATCAAGCCATCGACTGACATGATCTCCTGGAACGACGACGGATCTACCTTCATCGTATGGAACCCGACCCTTTTTGCCAGAGATTTGCTTCCTAAATATTTCAAGCACAATAATTTCTCCAGCTTCGTTAGACAGCTTAACACCTATGTAAGCCTATCTCTTTTTCTTTTTCAAAATTGTTTTATTTCGGTTTTTATGGAGGTTAGATTTCTGAATTTGTTTTCGTTTTTGGATTTTTAGGGATTTAAGAAGGTTGTTCCCGATCGATGGGAATTCTCGAACGAGTACTTTCGCAGAGGCGAGAAACGGCTTCTGAGCGAGATTCAACGCCGGAAAATTTTGACACCAGCGCCCACGGCAGCGGCGACTACTACGGCAGCAGCGCTGACTGTGGCGGCGATTCCTGCGGCGAGACGTATGATTTCGCCGTCGAATTCGGGAGAAGAGCAAGTTATATCTTCGAACTCGTCGCCGATTAGAGGTCCGGCGGAGCTCGTGGACGAGAACGAGAGGCTGAGGAAGGAGAACCTCCAGCTCACGAAGGAGCTGGCGGAGATGAAGTCTCTCTGCAGCAACATCTTCAGCATGGTGTCGAATTACGCTTGTGTCCAATCGGAGAGCGGTTTTCGGGACGTGAAACCGCTGGATTTGATGCCCGCGACTGCCAAACTGTTGAGCGGCGAAGGCGAGGATGAGGAGGAGGAGGCCACGGCGGAGGAGAAGAGGAGTCCGAAGCTGTTCGGAGTGGCAATCGGAGCGAAGCGGGCCAGGGAAGGCAGCGACGACGGCGAGGCGGCGGAGGAGGAAACGGATCTACGTCTGCGTCAGCCAGCTGGAGTGGACGTTAAATCAGAGCCGTTGGATGTTGATCATCAGGAAAAGCCTTGGCTTAAACAGCCCCACAGAGTTAATCAGAGGGTCTGCAATTGATGATATTGGTCCGCCCAAAACAAAATAGATCAAGTTGAGTCTTAGGATGTAGGCGGTGTTGTAGCTGTACGTATCCCTTGTATTCCGAGTCCGTACAAGCAGAGGCACGTGCGAAGTGTTGGCCACGTGCGTCGTAACCTTTTAGGACCTTCATGTATGATTATTATATTCAAGAAGTTTCTGGGACCTACGCCCACCCTTTTGCCCTTTTAGAAAGAGAAAAACACTTTCTTTTCTCTCTCTCTCTCTCTCTCTCTTTCCTAGTTGTGTAATGTCAACAAAAGTTTGTAGTGCTACGACGGCTGGAATTATAATGGAATTGCAAAACGTGTGGGCTGGAGAAATTAATGGCCCCAGCGCAAGTGTAGGGAGCTATGGTTATTGTCACCACCAAGTTTGTCTATTTAGTGGGTCTACTTATATTAATCCTTCTGGTGTTTTAATTTGCTTCTTCTCGTAACAAGATTGATACGTGCTGGATTATTAGTGTGTCCATAAATTTTTTATTATCAGATTTTGATGTACATCATCTTCTTGAAAGAGCTTAAAAATTAGGAAAAAAAAATAATCGTAATTTATAGGTTGAAGTTGAATTTGGTAAGGTTGTCAACATATTTAGTTAGTTTAAACCAAAAAATAAATTTGAACCATAATTTATAATTTAAAAATAGTTTTGCTGAAAAATAAAAGTAATAAAAAACTGTTGGAATTCACTCCTTGAAACAGGCAACAAACTTCTTCATCTGGTCTCAATTTAAGATTTTGTATCTCTGCTGAGATTGAATACAATTCGCCGTTCAAAAAAAAAAAAACGTTAATAGGCTCTCGTCTTGTAGATTTTGAACTGTGTGGCAAGGTTAGGTCACATGAGATGACGCAGGCCAGAATGCAGCTTGGGATTACGATGAGTGTTCAATGTTGGCGACCCGTCTGTGCCACGTTCTCAACAGTCACAATATATCATAAAAAAAAAAGAGCATTCTTTTTTAACTTTATAAGATTATAATTTTATTATTCATAAAATATATTATATTTTAAATTATGGTTTGCAGTTTTATAAATAGGATTATAATCTTATCGGATGAAAATGATTTTTTTTCGGACTTAAGATCGATAACATTTCAGCTTTTTTTTCTTCTTCTCTAAATCTAATAATAGAACGACCCAGATATTTACGATCGTCGTTGACACGTTGTTTGATAATCAGTTCACTAATACCACTACTTTGGGGGAAATAAGTTGGAAATGTCTTTGTCCTGTTACTGCTACAGGAGATATAGATCAAGATATTACATACAACCACATTTGAATATCTACATGTTGTAAAGAAGTGGGCAGTTGTAATGTTATCTATTAACGTGTTTGGTATTGGAAATTATAATTAAAGAACAGTTGAGTAGAACTTTTGGCGCACGGCTTCTAGCCTTGTCGTGTTTCATTTTCAAGAAAGCGTGCGCAAGAGAGCTGCCGCCGTTGACTATAAAATATGCGGATCATCATCTCAACATTACTATTTCATGGTGGGCTGTAAAAGGCCAAGAAAATTCACATATAAATATTATTCCTGTCTAGAGTCCACATCCATGGTCGAACTGTTGAGCCGAATTAACCCAAAAAAAAAAGAGTCACTTTTGGAATTGAGCAAGAATATTTTCTCATTTGCGCTAGAGAGTAAACAGAAAATAGTGTGATGTTGAGTTGTATTGGAGTTGGACCAAATATCATGACTGGAATTTAATATGTAACAAGATGGAAATTAGAAGCACGTTTGATAAATAAGATTTTAAAGTCAAGTCATATTGGTTTTGTTGCGCTTGCCCATGTCGAACCCCAATCTCTACCGCTCTGTATGTTTGTACATATGAACTGAGAAACAATTTATTTTAAGTTTTTGTAAGAATACTAAATTTTAAGTTTTATTAATGCTAGTTTGACTTAATGATTGATTGTAACAATGTAACTTTATTAAGTTATTTTATATCATGAATTTTTTTATTTTAATATTTGATGTTGAAAAAATTGCTTTCAATGTTCTTATTTTAAAAAGTCAGTGTTTAATTCGTGAGCCCAGTTTGAAGGTTTTGAATTGGATTGCGGATTGAGATTTTTCTAAAATGAAGGTTTTAGATCGGATTACGGATAAGAATTTTCACAATCTGAAGGTTTTGATTGGGATCATGGATTAATCTTAAATCCGTAAAATCTAATCCATAAACACCTCTATTGTATGCAGAGTAGCAGCAGAAGCAAGAACTAGAACGGGCTCTACAAAGCAAACTTATTTTGAAGAAGGGCAACTCTTGATTTTGATTAGAGTAGGAGACTAATAGTCTTGCAGCTTAAAATTCGGAACTATTCTCTTCCTAAATACTTGACAGCATTATTATAGTTATAATCAGAGACCTAAGACTGAGGCGAAATTAGAAGTCTGCATAATAGAGTTACTCATCTTTGATCCCTTTAAGGAACTTCACCACTTGAAGCATGGTAGGTCTGCTGGCTGGATTCTCAGACAGGCAAAGGCAAGCAATCTGCAGCATTTGAAGCATCATGTGCTTGGAGTCCGCTTTGAGGACGCTTGGGTCGAGAACATCACCAGCCTGTCCCTTCTTGATCTTCCGAAACACCCAGCCCACCAAATTACCGCCTTCGATCTCTTTGAAGTCAGGTCCTGTTGGCTCTTTCCCCGTCACCAGCTCAAGCAAAATCACGCCAAAACTGTAAACATCACCCCTTGTAGTGGACCTCGCACTCTGTCCATACTCTGGTGGAATGTAGCCAAATGTTCCCGCAATATCAGTTGTGATATGAGTCTCGCAGGCACTTATCAACCTTGCCAGCCCAAAATCCGCAACCTTTGGCTCAAAGTCTTCATTGAGCAATATGTTGCTTGCTTTTATGTCCCTGTGAATGATGTGGGGAATGAATCCATGGTGGAGAAAAGCCAGCCCACATGCAGCGCCACTTGCGATTTTGAAGCGTTTCTCCCAATCTAGGACTTCAAGAGCTCCGGTTCGATTTCTGAGCCAAAGGTCTAGGCTCCCATTCACCATATACTCGTAAACAAGGAGCTTCTCCTCCGCAATAGAGCAGTATCCAAGCAGCGGCACTAGATTTTGGTGCTTCACTTTCCCCAGAGTTTCCATTTCAGCAATAAACTCTCTTTGACCTTGTGTTTTTGCTTCACTTAGCTTTTTAACTGCAACTGTTTTTCCATTAGGCAGAGTAGCTTTATACACGGTCCCGAAACCTCCATCTCCGATTATGTTGGTCTTGCAAAAGTTGTTGGTTGCCTCAAGAATATCTACTAAGGTGAGCTTCAAGAGAGGCTGTTCGAACATGGCCACATTGATGCTCAGAGGCTCCTTTGATCTACTGCTGCTGCTAAGATAATAGAGATTTTGATCAAGAAAGCTGTTAAGCTTGCTTTCATCAATTTCCTCAGTGTCTTTTTGCCTGCAGTTCCTGAAAACACATCTCACAAGAGCAAACGCAACAGTAGAGATTATAATAACTCCAACTATAATCCCAGCTACTCCCCAGGCATTTAAAAGTGCAGATTTGTCAAAATCTTTTATATGGCAATCCTAACCCCATAATTATCCCACACAGGTTTTTGTTCCCAGCAAGTGAAACTTTTGACAGTTTCTGGCAAATTCCACTCCTGGGAATAGGTCCTTCCAGCCGATTTTCAGACAAATTCAGGTAAAATAGATTGACCAGCCCACATATTTTCTCTGGAATCTGTCCAGAGAGCCTGTTCCTTGAAACGTCAAAATACTCGAAGCTCCATCAAATTTCCAAGCTCCGCTGGAATGTCTCCCCCAAACATATTTGCATGAAGATCCAAGTACGTCAAGTATGACAGGTTACCCAATGCTTGTGGCAGTTTCCCATCAAAAAAATTTCCTGCTCAAATTCATAGTTTCAATCCTCCACACTATGGAGTTCGAGAAAAGCTGATCAATCTGACCAGAAAGCCTGTTCTGCTGAACATAAATCCCCACAAGATTTAGCATGCTTGAAAGAGGAGGAGGAAGCTCACCACTGAGCTCGTTGAGCTCAAATCCAAGTGCGTCAGGCCTTTCAAGTTCCCAAAACTTACTGGTACCGAACCAGATAGCTTATTTCCAGTCAAATTCAGCTTCACCAAACTACTCAAACGACGCAAACTTCCAGGAATGTTGCCAGTGAGCTGATTATTCCCCAGATACAACCCTTGAAGCTTTAGGGAGTCACCAAACTCTGGAGGGATGGAACCAGTAAGCATATTCCCTGATAAATCCAGCGTTGTAAGATTTGTCAAGCGAGAGAGTGAACTTGGAATTTCCCCGGCAAGCATATTATTGCTTATCAAAAGATCTACCACGACCAGACAGCTTCCCAACTCATCAGGTATGGTGCCAGACAACCTGTTGTAAGACAGATCAAAAACTCCACGGTGCTGAACAAAGCTCAGATCAGGGATATTGACCTGATGAAAATACAAAGACGGTTTTGAAGGAATTGGCCCAGATAGATCATTGTGAGACAGAACCAGGCATTGAAGTTGAGCCAAGTCTGCAAGATTCTCCGGCATGGTCCCGTTGAGACTGGTTGTTTCCCAAGTCCAACGTGGTGAGTGCACTGCACATTCCAAGCTCGGTTGGAATGCTCCCTTCAAGCAGATTCGAATTCAAGTTGAGAACAGAAAGCATTCGAAGCTTTCCAATCTCTTTGGTTATGGTAGCCGGTTAACTGGTTGTTACTCAAAACAAGCCTTTGCAGTGCAGCTGCTTTTCCGATCTCTTCGGTCAAAGAACCCCCCAACTGGTTATTTGCAGCTGAAAATTCCATTAAGCTGGCTGAATTCCAAATGCCACTGGGAATTGTGCCGGTGAAGTTGTTCGAATCTAAATTGAGCACCATTAGCGGAAGTTCGGCAAGGTATTCCGGGATCCGACCAACAAGCTGGTTATTGACTAACACCAACTGTGTAAGATTAGTACACTTGACAAAGGTGTTCTCAATTGTACCAAAGAGGAAATTCCTGGCAAGATCAATCTCCACAAGAGACAACGCATTACAGAGCTCCTTTGGTATTCCACCAGTCAACAAGTTATTGCTCAAAGTGAGGTGTCTAAGCATAGAACAATTCCCAATCTCAGCCGGAATTCCCCCCGTAAACCGATTGCTTGCGAGCAAAAGCGAGTCCACCTGATTCCACTTCCCGAGCCAAGAAGGCAATGGCCCCGAAAGCTGGTTCTTTTCCGCGGAAAATGTCAGAATGGGAAGCTCAGAAAGTTCCTCAGGCAACGACCCGGAAAGCGAATTGAAGGAAAGCATCAAAGTCTTCAAGTTCCTACACTTCCCCAGCTCAGGAGGAACAGACCCTTTAAGCTCAGAGGAAACCAGAATCAAAAAACTCAAATTCGGCAACTTCCCGATAGACTTCGGAATCGAACAACTCAAAGGATTATACGAAAGATCAAGCTTACTAAGCCATTGCAACTCAGACAATTCCTCAGGCAAGGGTCCGGTTATAAAACAAGAAGGCGAAAAGAAGTTTTCGAGCCTAGAAAGCTGGCCAATTTCACGAGGCAACTGACCGGAAAAATGGTTAATGCCAATGTAAAGGTCGGTGAGGTTCTTCAAGTTGCCAATCTCAGGTGGGACCGGACCGGAAAACGAGTTGTTCGATATGTCCAAGGAAGTTAAAGACCGTAGATTTCTGAAGATAGGTAATGGAAAAGAACCTGAGAGAAGGTTGTTACTTAAATCCAAGAACAAAAGCCTCGTCATGTTTCCAATCTCGGCGGGGACATTTCCGGTGAAGGAGTTGCCGGACAGGTCAAGCGTCTCGAGCACCGCCAAGTCCCCGAGCTCCGGCGGTATTTTCCCGGTGAACGAGTTGGGCCCGAGCTTGAGGGTTTGAAGCTCAGTCAACGCGCCGAGCTGACTCGGAACCTCACCGGAGAGCTGGTTTTCGCCGAGGAAGAGGTGCTTGAGGTTTTTCAGGCGGAAAATTTGTTTTGGGATTTCGCCGTGAAGAAGGTTCGACGAGAGGTCGAGGAAGGTGAGGGAGGAGAGAAAGAAGATGGAAGGGGAGAGTGGGCCTCTCAGAGAGAGTGCAGAGAGAGAGAGTGAGTCTACTCGGCCGAGTTTGCAGGAGAGGCCGAGCCAGTGGGCGCAGTGTGGGGTGGAGAGGTTCCATGAAGAGAGGAGGTGAGCATTTTCAAGGGAGGATTTGAAGGAGAGAAGAGCTTTGGTTTCTGGGTTTGGTTTGTTCTGGTCTGCAATGGCGGAGTTGGGGGAGAAGAGAAGGTGAAGATGAAGAAAAACGACGACGACGTGAAGGAGCTGAAACGGAAGCTTAAACGCCATGACAGAGGGGGGAGAGAGAGAGAAGAGAGAGAAACAGTCTTAAAGCTGAAGAAAAACTGAGAAATGGGTGCAGGAAATCATGATAAGCTGAACAAAAAGTTATCCATGTTTGTTACACGGTACAGAATGAGAGAAAGAGGTGGAAAGACGCCATAGCCATGTAGGGAGAGAGCGAGAGGGAGCGAGGCAAAAGAAGTTATGTGTCAGAGAGAGAAAGGGCACGAAGGTCACGTGACTTATTCTTTCCCCCAACGGTATTTCTGGTTTATTTTTGCAGAGAAAACCCTTTCAGAGCTCAGAGGATTCTCTGTTATTTATTTTTGGGGCCCAAGAGTTTTTCTGAATTTAAAATTGTGCACGCATGGGTTCTTTTTCAGCCTAATCTACACCTTACTCCTGGCCAAAAAAGCGAAAAAAGCAGCCTATTGTTGCCTAGTTCAGAAAATCCGGCTCTTGTCTCATTACATCTTTGTATTGCTTTTAATTTATCTCAAGTTTTGCTAGGATTCTTGTATTTTTGTTTGGAAAAATTCTATTATAAAATATAAAATTCAAAGTTTATATGTGGAAATATGAATTCATCAAATTTTGTATTATTGTTATTATTATGTTAAAATTTCTTAAAAAATAAATATAATATGTCAAAAAATTATATTCTTAGGACATTTAAAAGCCCGGTCTAAACTAATGTTTGAAATAAAAATACTGTAACAATTTAGATTTTATAAGAAAACAACTGTAACAAAATTAGTTAAACCACAAATTATTATCACAACAGTACTACCTCTGTTTTTGAAACTATAGGCTTAGGAAAAACAATAAAGAAAGGAAAAGAAAAACCTAGTAGCTCTTTGTTCTTGGTGGGTTTTGCACTATGGATGGATGTGGTCATAAGTAGCATGTGATGTGAGGGAAGATTCTCATACCACTTTCTAGCTAGCTACTAGCATTATGATTTTCATATTGGTATACGTACTCTTTTTCTTGCTTATTTAATTCTATGGCCGTATCTTTAATACCCTTCAAAACGAATTTGCCAACATTGAAATAATTTAAATTTTTCGAATGATGGGTTTAGGGCATCTTTCCTTTTTTTTTTTTCCTTTTTGTTTGTAGTATTGTAGTAGTTTTTATGTCAAAGCTTGAGGTGCATAATATCATAGACTACTAGAACTAATAGAAGGGTAAAATTAATAAAAAAAAAAAAATTACTAGGTCTGAGCCTTGCAATATGATGGCCTAAACGTCTTAGCCACTACTGACCCATAGCATGGTGCCAAGGGAGGACAATGGAGTTTAGCAAAAAAAAAAATGGAGGGCAATGGAGAATGATGGAAGCAGTCTTTTTTTTTTAATTATTTTATTTGGGGTTCTCTTTTGTGTTAATATATAAGTCATAGAATTCCTTTCCCACTAAAAAGCAAAAGCGTTTCATGCTCATATTGCCAAAGGCTAAAGACACAATCGTACAATAAAGAGTTCTAAACAAGACAAAGATAAAGTAAAAATATTCTAAAAAAATGGAAACGTGGAAAATAAGTTTAAACTAATCATGAACTTTCAAGGGTTTATAATGCCTTTATTTTCATTTTTCTTTTCATCGTATGTTTGATATCAGCTAATTAGAAGACCAATATTTAAGTGCTCTCAAATGCAATAATTGGAACTGAATTATTTTCAATTTCCAATAGAATAAAAAAGTAACTGTTGGGACTTCTGGACTTGGGAGCTTGGGTGATGATTAGTTCCATTGTTTATTTCCCTTTTATTTTTTTTCATTTAGTTCCCATTTCTTATTTATCTTTTCATTTTCATCCCTCATGAGGGGGATACAATAGCAAAATCTGATTCTGATGGCGTCATTACCATTGGGCCCCCGAATCTCTACAAAGGTAGAATTGGGTCAGGAACTGGACAAAATCAAGACTCGGGCCCATGAATAATGACTATCTCAAAGTTAACTGACGATAATGCCCTCGAAAGAGCCAAAATGCAATTAATGCCGAACTGAACGGACAAGACTGCGAGTGCGTGGCCTAAGCATAAAAACTGGCGGCAGAGGTTTTGAGGTTGGCGCGAGGTTGTTTTCGTCATTATGACATTACTATCTTTGACTAGGGGTGTACCTGATATTTCTGAATTTTTCTGATAAGACGTGAAGAAAAAAAAAGTAAAAAGGAAGGCAAAAAACGTGAGAGGGCCAAAGGGCAGGCCCTGAGGCTGAGCTGTCCCTTCGGAGGGAACCAACCAAAAAGGAGAATTTCCTCTACAAGAGTGCACGCTCCTTTGTCAGGCTTTAAATTTTTCTAAAATTTCTTATAAATTTTGCTTTTTCTCTTGGTTTTTTTTTTTATTTATTTATTTATTGACACTTACATACTCAGGCAGTTAGATTATGCGGATTGAATTACAATTTAAAAACATGTTTGTTATTAGTTAGTTTTAATTAATTCAGTTAAAAATAATACAAAATTTTACATATTACAATAAAAATAAAAATTATTATAGTATAAAATTTTTACATATTATAATGTTTATAATTTTAACCAATAATTTTACTAAACATCCTATAAGGTTTTATTATTTTGGTATCTTTTATTTTTAGAAAATATCATATTAGTATTTTATTGTTTAGAAAACATTAAAATAGTATCTTATAGTTGTTAAAAAATTATTTTCATATCATGAGTCCTCTATTTATAAAGCGACAATTCTAACTTACTATTTTATTGATAAACCTAAAAAATTTTATGAAAACTATAAAAAAAAAGATAAATACAAACAATCCCAAAAATAAACAAATCCATATATGTTTTTTCTTTGATAAATTTTGTTTTGAATTTTAATCATAGTTTTATAAAATTACTTTAGCATTTACAAAAAAGGAAAGGGAAACTTCACGTAAAAAACAAACTCAGGATATCAAAATAATGTTTTTAAAAATTACAAAATTTAATAATAAACTTAATTTGAATACAAATTATTATAGTTCAAATAGCATGGCTAAACGGCTTATAAATGTCGTTACAATTATTTGGGTTGAAACAATTTTTTTAACTTGAAAGTGTGTGATTCAAAATTTTTAACTTTTAGATCAAATTGGATGTATTTTTATAGTTAGACTATACCTATAACTACATGACAAAATACTTTGACTAATGTGTGTTTTGAATAGTCTCACATAACAGATAATAACAGTAATAAGTGTTTCACTTTATTATTGTGTATTCTGAAATCAATGCTTCACTTTCCAATAATTTGTTCAAAGTAAAGGAACGTATTTATAACCATGATAAAAGTACAGTTGGGAGGTGAGGAAAGCGAAAGATAAATGTGCAGCTAGGCTTATGGAAGATATTAAAAAACAAGGATGAAAAATAATGTGTAGATATAATATGCAGATGGGGTTATGAAAAGATAATAAAATAAATCAATAGAAGGATTGATTTTGTTTTTGCTGACTAAAAAACAAGATTAACAGTGTCGTGCGGCTTTCTGAATTTGTTTGGGCTGCATATGAAATACAAAGGGATCAATCTTAATTATCTTTTATAATTTGTCAGAGTTTATACACTTCAAATACATAATCTTACCATTTAGAATACTCAATCCAAGCACAAAAAATTAAACCTTTTTAAGATTAAAAAAGAAAGCTATAAAGCAATTCTACTTTTGTCGTGGTGCCATATAATGAAAAAAAACTGGACAAGAAGACAATTAATATGCAGTTGAGTGTATAAAGCAGCTCAAAAGTTTATGAACTTTGATTTGAAGAAAGCTGCAATTGTGCCAGCTGTTTTTATTCCCTCACGTTGAAACCGACCTTCTTATGCAAGCATTCCTTGCAGTTAAAATATCGTGGGCAATGGCAGTCTTTGGAATTGGTTCATAATTATTGAACTACAGTTACCAGAGTACTGCAAACCGTTCAACTCTTGTGTGGTCCCAAATTCTATAACAACGATTCAAAAGCAACGTTTAATCAGATTAGATTATGGCATATAAAATCCATTTTCTTAATCACAACAACAAAAATCAGATTGTATTTATTAAAAAAAGTACATTAATTAGATCTTTCTCTTTACTCAATTTTCTATAGAAAAAGTGCAGGAAGATTCCAAATTCCTAAATTTTTAGAAGTAAGCCTTTTTATGTTTTTGAACCTTAAGTTGTATCAATATACAAACTTGACTCTCAAAATGTAAAAGGAGACAAATTCGACAAAAGCCTAATACAGATCTACCAGCTCAAAATTGAGCCCTCTCAATGCTATTGAAGAATTTTTCTTATTTTTAAAAGAAGAATGTTGCATGGCATCATTGTTGTTAAACACCACACTTTAATGAAAAGTAGATCCTCTAATATAAGCACCACATATAGGACATATCCTGTTTTTATTTAGGTACTTAAGATAGATGATTTCTTTTTAAAACTAATAGACATTAGGCAGATTGGTTGAAACTGTAAATTTTAGTTTAAAAACTATAACATGTAAAAGCTAAATACTATAACAATTTTTTTGTTTCTTGTTGTAAATATTAAGAGTTTTACCTTATAGTTGCCATTTGCCAACACCCTTTTGGAGTTTGCACCATATATCAATAAACGACTGACCTAGTAGAACTATGTTTTGAATAGTATGTGACAAAAATATCAGAAGGTGTAATATTAGTTTGCCACATATGAAATTCTTCCTATTATGATCGTGGTTGACAATGTAGTCAGAACTTAAAATTAGAACAATTTTATTATAGCATATAAGAGCTTTACATTGTTATATGTTTTTACTTTATATTATAATATATAAAAATTTTATATTACAATAATTTTAATTATGTTGTTGGAACATGTTGTCAAACACTATATATATATTTACAAATTCATCATAGTATAAAATAAATTTTGCAAAGTAATTGTAGGTTTTGCTTCAATGGTTTTAGCAGACCCGTCTATTCTATGCATGAAATGCAGGCTTTAGCCTTTAGGCTAATAGGTGCTTGGTAATTGGCAAAAGAAAACAAGTATTGAATTGATAACTACAATACTGGTCGTTTAATGAGATGGAAAGTGTGATGTTTGCGTGCACGTTTAAATATGGGAAACTGGGAATGCATTTTTAAGAAAATTAGAAGAGAGTTTGCAGGTTCTTTTGAGCTTTTTATTATGGGATTTTTGAACTACAAATAAAGGCCACATATGGAAGATTGAAAGAAGACTTTGAAATGACATCACGTGACAAAAAGTAAATAGGTGCAAATAAAACCAAACTCACCCACTGCTACTTCTCTGTGATAATGAGCATCTTTGAGTTCTATACCTGCAGTCCACTGGCCAAACTACAAGTAATCTATAAGAAGAGTCTAGAGAGAGAGAGAGAGAGAGAGAGAGAGGAGATTCCTCTGTGTTCTGGTTGGTGATGGATTGATGGGGTTTTGTGGATATGGAAATTGGGAAATTGGGTTAAGTTTGATTGTTGTTTTTATTCACCAAAAATTTTGGTTTTTGTTTTCCTTTTTCTGCTTGATGATACTGAAAATTTCTGTTACCTTTTTTCTTGAATCTAAATTTTCTTTTCCGGGAATCTATAGTTGTGTCACTGCAGAGGAAAGAGGAGTGGGTGGGCCAAAAAAAGAAGACACCCAACTTTCCCTTTTTCTCAGTAGCAAGTTTTACAATACTCATTGGGATTGTTATGACTCGGACAAAATCAAACCCAAAATTCAAGCGTCTTCTTACAAAGGATCCATGTTTTGTTTGAATTCAAAATACCTATATGTATGTGTAATATATATTTTATAGATAGGCTTCACTCAGGTTTGAAGCTTGATCACACACTATCTTTTAATGCAGCTAACTATTTGAGCTAGCTTCAAATAGCGATCTATGTATTAATTTATATATACGACGTGTTTATGTACTTAAATGTTTTTTTTTTCTTTTAAATGATTAAATGTTATGTTTTTGGTGAGAGGAATTTAATGTTGTGTTCAATTAATGGAGCAGCCATTGTTTACCTTATAAATGAGTTTATAGCTTTTCTCACGATGTAGCATCACGAACCGGTCGACGGTGCTTTAAAGAAAACTACAATAATGGATTAACAAAAGTTAAGCCATGCACTTTGAACCAAACGCCCAAGCCATCTCCTTAATTAGGGAAGACAATGAATAATTTTTTTGTCCCTTTTTCTTGGTTACTTAAAAAAATATATTTCCTAAAGTAATACTTTTTAGTTTTTATTTGTTGAGTTTGCTATTTCTATAATTTAGTGAGTTGGGAAACGCCATGTCACAAGGAGGAGAGAATATATGGGGGCATTTGAGTGGGGTGGGAATGTGGAGGTAAATTTGGGAAAATACATTTTTTAAAGAACTAATATTCAAAAATACTACTAGGGCTCCCAAAAAAATACTACTAGGGTGTTTGACATAGATTCAAACCAATTGACTTAAATAAAGAACAATATAAAGTTATAACATGCTATAGTGTAATATAAAAAATAATTATCTTATATTCTACAGTATAAAGTGAAAAAGTAGCTATAATGTAAAATTTTAATATGTTACAGTATTTAAATTAAAAGTTTTGGTTTAAATCGATGTGTTAAACGCCTTATACTTTTAGGAAAACTTTATGCTTAACTTATACAGAAAAACGATACATGTAAATAAGTAGACTTCATAAGTGACACTCAACATACTAAACAAGAGAGACTGCAATTTATTAATATATAGGAAGGGTTGGTGTAAATTAAGTTGTATACTACTTTTGAAGCTTAGTTATTTTCTTTAGCCCTATAATGTGAAAGTTAGACTTAAATTTTCCATAGAAATGGTGTAGATGAATTTCAATTCTCTTGTAATGTTATTCCTCTAATTCATCCAGAGGGTTATGCTGTGCATTTTTTGGGCCTTCGATTTCCCACTCTGGCGGGTTATGTCTGAAGTTGTTGTAGCCCATTCCACTGCCCACACTGACTGTGGCTGAAAAGCCTAAAGCCAAGCCCAAAAGTGAGCAGGCCTATTCAACGTTTAGGAGGCCCAAAAGCTACCTGACTCAAACGACGGCGTTTCAATTTTCCCCCCTGCAACAACCTCCAAGTGCGCTCCAATGGATTGACCGTAACAGTAAAATTTCAAAGATAAACAATATCCTGCTGACAAAGATAATTGCTAGAAAATAGACAAAAATAGGCAATAAAAAACAAAGAATAAAAAATATGTAGATTTATGTGAAAATTTTAGACCGAAAAAAAATTACTGACAAAGGAGATCATTATTATATATCAAAAATTGGTATAGTAAAAGGAGTTGAAATAATATATATATATATATATATATATATAATAGCATAACTTTAATGTAATAAGTTTGTATTTTTAAAAAAATTCTCATAATTATAATTTCACTACAAATATTACATCATAAACATTTTAGTCGGACCAAACAAATTTTAGGTCACCATACTATAACAATAATGATGCAATAAATCCGCACTGAGACTTTGGAGATAATTTTTTACATCATGATCAGTCTTCATCACTTTCAACTGAATAACCTATGCATATGATAACGCAAGTTGAGAAACGATCCGTCATGATCGAACTCTTCATAGAACGGAAAAAAGGACGAAAGAAAATGAAGCTGTATAATTGATAATGTACGGGAAACAATTCAATGAACAAGCCGGTCTAGCTAGATTAAAGGGTTTTGTGGTTTTTACATGATTTTACAGAATGCACCGAATAAATCTTTAAACGACATTGCCTCTCATTATACTTTTTTTAAACTTGGCTATAGGATTCGAACTCTACAGTATCTCTCAGTAGAGTCGGGGGCAGCTTTACCGTTAGCCATGCCGACAACCACAGATGCACGTGTCATGTTTAGTTTCAACTTGTCTATTTTTTTTTTTTAGAGATTAAATATTTATACTTTGTTCTCGTTTAGTTCTTAATTTTCTAGTGCGCTCTATGACTCTATATTTACTATAGATAAATATATCAGTGTTTAGTCTTTGAGTTCCTGTCACGCCCCGGAGTACGGGAGGTGACGTGGCGGAATATTTAGATTAATTAAAAGAGAATTTAATTGAAATTAAGGGTTTAAAAATCCAATTAAGCAAGAAATAAAGAGATTTTTCACCACATTCGATAAACGAGTTTATAAAATATTTAGCAAATAATAGCAATTAAATAAAAACCGCAAATATGGGTTCCACAACCCACAACTTGTGCACACACATGGTTCTGACAATATCATAAATACAATTACAGTCCAAGTACAAATAAAGTTAAGTCTTACATGCCTTAATCAATAAATACAGAATGTAAATAAATTCTCCTATTGCTCCTGAGTTCGGCCCGAAGAATCTTCTCCAAACCTAAATGGGAAACCACCTAGAAGGGGGAGAAATTTAAAAACAGATAAAACGTGAGCGAAAGGCTCAGTAAGACTAAGTTTTATAAAATAATTTAATACAAAGAAACATAACATTATCAGGAGTTATACAAAAAGGGAACTTAAATAATTAAATAAATAAATTGAGTAGAACCGTTCTGACATAGAACAGTCTACTCGTCAAATCAAAACACCAGTTTACTTTTACCTAGGCAAACCATGAAATCACCACCGTAGTGGCCCAGCTGGGTTTCGGGACCTGCCCCCAAGGTCGATCGCCACACGACCCGATCTCTGATATGGCATCATGCCTTAGTGTTTATTATCATTGTCATTCAAAACCCAATTACCGAGTGTTGTCAATCACATTCATTATGAAATTCATTTCATGTCACGGTATATTAAAATATAACCGATAAAATCATTTTCAAACAACCGTTGAAAACATTTTGATAGAAATCATTTTCAAAGCCAAATCATTTCAAAACCAGGCTACCAAAGAAATAGGATAGAAGTCCTACCTCAGTACTCGTGCCGGTACCCCACACCGTAATCCCGGTCCGCTATACGTTAGCTCCACGGAACCACGAACAATACTAGATACAAACTAAGTCGATCAATATCTAGTTCGAAACATTCTATGTTACTAAATCATTTCATGATGTCCTAGTGTGCCATTTGTATCATTAAAATCATCCTATAAGGTTGGGATTTAAATCAGGGTTCAAAACAGTGAAATCGGGTAAAAATCACAAAATTTTCCATGCCTCGGTCGGCCTGCCGGACGCCCTGCTTCGGCCTGCCGAACTGCACAGTTCGGCCTGCCGGAAGCAAAGTTCGGCTTGCCGAACATTTCCCCAGATTCGGCCTGCCGGTCGGAAGAACACCGGCCTGCCGATCATCACTCCGGCCTGCCGAACATGAACTTCGGCCTGCCGAACTGGGAAGATCCAGAAATCCCAGCCACGGGTTTCTCGATCCCCAAAATCCAAATCTTGTTTCTAACCTGTTTTTCTCAAATCCCAGGCATGAAAAACAACTATAATTGATAGAAAAACATTCTAGAACATGTTTGGGATCATTTAAACAACGTTTAAACTCGAAATCCTCAAAAATCCGAAAATGAGAAAAAGAGGAGAAAAATGAAAAATCTTGAATTCAATCCGTTTTTCTTCAATCTAGGCTTAGATTCTAGTTGTTCTAAGCTCATTTAACACAAATCCACGGTTTTCTAAGCTAAAACAAACTTAGATTTCAAAAACACACAAAATTGAAAATTTTGTAAAAAGTTTAGAAATTTCGAATCTAACCTCGAATCGAAGCTTCAATCCGCGTTCTCAGTTGCCGAATCACGTCCCCGAGCTTCCTCCTTGCTGTTCCGAAGCTTGGATTCGAATGGAAATCAAAAATTTTTGAAAGAGATTGAGAGAGAGAGGGAGCTGCCGAGAGAGAGAGAAGAGAGAGAGAGTTGAACGTGAGAGTGAGGAGAGAGAGAGAGAGAAGAGAGAAATAAATAGAGAAAATTGGTGGACGGTTTTACTGTGCGAAAACCATGTGCCGCCCACGGTTTTGTAAAACGGAGTATTTTTAACATTTTACAAATTGTTGTGTTTTAAAACTCAAAACATCATTTTAAATCCATAAGCAATCATTTAAATGTACCAATTTAACAAAACAACCAAAAACTAAAAATCCAACCAAATAATCTAATTAAAGTTAAAACTTTAATTATGGCACACTAATTCATCATTTACATTACATTAATGTTAAATAAATTTCGGGACGTTACAGCTCTCCACCCCTAAAAGAAATTTCGTCCTCGAAATTTACAACTCATCTCAAAAACAAAACAAATGCGGATATAACTCCCGCATACTCGACTCTAGTTCCCAAGTGGCTTCATCAACACCGTGATGCTGCCACACGATCTTTACCAACGGTATCTCACGACGACGCAAGCTAATCACTTTCCGGTCGATGATCCGAATCGGCACTTCTTCGTACGTCGTATCCTCCTGAACCTGCACATCGCGAAACGATACTATCTTACCCTGCTCAGGTGGACACTTCCTAAGCATCGACACATGAAACACATCGTGCACATGAGAAAGTTCGGGCGGAAGATCAAGCCGATAAGCGACTACACCAACACGCTGAGTGATCTTGAACGGCCCAATATACCTCAGCGCAAGTTTCCCACTCACTCCGAACCGCATAGTTCCCTTACGAGGCGACACCCTCAAGAGAACAAAATCTCCAACCGCGAACTCTAAGGGTCTACGCCTCCTATCTGCGTAGCTCTTCTGCCGACTCTGAGCTGCTCTCAATTGATCCCGGATCACCGCGACTTTCTCGTTGCTGTCACGAATCTCATCCGGCCCAAGAATAACTCTATCCTCCGGCTCGGCCCAACACACAGGTGACCGACACGGTCGCCCATACAACGCCTCAAATGGTGCCATACCGATACTCGCCTGATAACTGTTGTTGTACGCGAACTCCGCCAAATGCAAACATTGCTTCCAATTCCCGCCGAAGTCCAACGCACAAGCACGCAACATATCCTCGAGAACCTGAATAACCCGCTCAGACTGCCCATCAGTCTGAGGATGAAACGCCGTACTGAAGTTCAAATCCGTACCCAAAGCCTCCTGAAAACTCCTCCAGTACTTAGCATTAAACCTGGTGTCTCGATCAGAGGTGATGGACAAAGGAACCCCATGCAACCTCACAATGTTCTGCATATACAACTCCCCGAGAATCTTCCTGGAACATGTCGACCTAAACGGAATGAAATGCGCCGATTTCGTCAACCTGTCGACTACAACCCAAACTGCATCATGCCGCTGCTCCGTCCTCGGCAAACCTGTGAGAAAATCCATCGTCACACGCTCCCATTTTCACCCTGGAATAGGAAGCGGCTGAAGCTGACCTGCAGGCTTCTGATGCTCAGCTTTCACCTGAAGACACGTCGAACACTTGGCCACGTACTCGCGAACATCTTTCTTCATGCCTCTCCACCAATAGTGCCTCTTCAAATCACGATACATCTTGGTGCTCCCCGGATGAATAGCAAACTGAGACCTATGAGCTTCATCTAGAACGGCTTTCGTCACCTCGGCGATAACTGGAACTGCAAGACTGTGACGACCCGCCTTTTCGGGCAGTCACTTTACTTTCATAATCATCGTTTCGTAAAACAGTAATCTTACTTACTTGGTAAGAAAATACTGTAGTAAATTTTTTTTTTCTTTCCTTAAACGTTCTTTAAAATTGATGCGACCTCTGTCGCATTCGAGTTGAGACATCGCTCAACACTTGCCCTTAAAATCATTTCAAAACGTTTCTTAAAACTTAATAAGAAACACTTATTAAATCATAGCTTAAAACTTTACATTATAATTATATAAAACAGTTTATAAACTGTATCTTAAAACTTTGAATGCAATTCTTAAAACTCTGATTTTCTTTAAACTTTGAAAACACAACATTAAACAATAGAAAACATTTTCTTTACGTAGCGGAAGCAAACAGTGATGGTATCCATACCCAAATCTTCGCATCTGTCCTCCGCCGCACCCAGCTCTTCTAACGGGTCCCATTGGTCACCCATAAGTTACCTACAGCATGAAAAACTTTTAATGAGCTTTCGCTCAGCAAGTTCAAACATATTCTCACAAAGCATTTAAACATGCTTTAAAACTTTTCTCATGAAAACTTTTCTCTTGAAACGTTTTTCATGAACGTTTTCCATAAACATTTATGAAAATATTTTTCATAAACGTTTTCCTTAAACATTTCTAAAAACGTTCTTCATAAACGTCTTTCATAGAACATTTTTGAAAACGTTTTTTTTTCATAAAACATTTCTGAAACGTTTTGCATAAACGTTTTTCGTAAAACATTTCTTCAACGTTTTTCTTAAAACGTCATTCGTAAACCTTTTCTTGCAAACATGAAATGTTTTTCATAAACATTTAATGTAAAACCTTTCTCTTAAACATTTCTTGAACGTTTATCTTAAAACGTCGTTCATAAACCGTTTCTTGAAAACATGAAAACGTTATTCATAAACATTTATCGTAAACATTTTTCAGAATGTTTTCCATAAACATAACATATAAACATTTCATAAAAAAGCATTCAAGTAACATCAGAATGCATGACTCCATTTATGCTCAATTATTAACTTCAATTATGAGCCTTTTATGAACATTCTATAAACTTAAATATTCATTTCTTTCTCAATCTTTATTCTTATTCCTTAACTTTCTTTATTTTGTAACCTTCATTTTCCTTACTTTACTTTAGTGTTCGTACCAACTCATTAATCATGAGATCATAAACATGATGCTTCCCTTGTGGAAGACTTGAGACCATCAAACATTGAGGTCTTGTACCTCACCTTCAGGAGGTCAAACTTTAATTTCACTTTCATTACCTCATAACAAAGAGGCTGGTACGACACTTTCTTTTTATCTTAACGTTACCTTCTTATTAACTTTAGTGAGCATTTCAAATGCAATCACATCATATGCAATACACTTGCAATTCATATCTCATTGCATAACAAATGCAACATAAAATGTAAACACATTTTGCATATCATAACTTGCATTCTAACACTCATTGCATAACAAATGCAACATATTGCTTAATAAAGACATTATAAAATGCAAACATATTTTGCAAGCTATAACTTTTATTCTTAAATTTATTGCACAATAAATGCAACTTATTGCATAGTAAATGCATCATTAAACCTTTAACTTAAACTATAAAACATTATGCATTGTCATAATGCAAAACATACTTTCAATACTTTGAAAATCATAACTTAAACTTTTAAATAACATTATGCATATCAATATGCAAATAAACCTTTAACATAACGATTGCAAATTCATTGCAAATCTTTTTCTTGAACTTTAAAACTTCTTACATAATAAATGCAAACATACTTTAAAAACAACTTACTTAACAATTGCAAATACATTTGCAAACATATAAATAAGCATTTAAAAATCATTTACTTCATGCTGTAGGTGAGGTTTGAAACTTACCCAAACTATACTCTAGCGTTCTCTATTCCGTTCCTTTCTCGTTCCTTTTCCTTCCATTGGTCGGCCTCTGTGTCCTGATCAAACGACAACCGACTCATTAATTAACTTTCTTTATTATCAATCCACTCGATTGATAATAAAACGTAAACTTTAATCATTCATTCCTTATTCATAACTTGGTATACTATCGGTCTACCGTTCTCTTACTCGACCTTATAAACCGTCAGTTTACATTTTCTTCAATTAACCTTGTAACCCATCGGGGTTACATTGTCTTTTTAACTTTGTAACCCATCGGTTACCACTCGTTTACTTAAAACATTCCTCGTTAAATCTTGATCTCACATGACCGTTACGTTACTTAACGTATCACGGAACATTTTCCATCTAATAACATTATGCTAAATCGGAGTGTTCGACTCCGTTCTAGCCGTTTCCTTAAAAATGACGATTTTACCCTTAACGGGTTTTTTTTCGTCACCTTGTAACGTTATAAAACCTATTCTTACATAAAACAGTGTAACAATCACTGATCATGCGTTTCATAAATTTCTATGAAAGCATCTAAAACAGTTTATTCTAAAACAGTTCAAACTGCATGCGAGATTCCTACTTACTTGAACTCCAAGCTAAGCAGATCCAGTTGTATCTCGCTGCATCTACAGTATGTGAAGCATCCTCTGCAGTGCTCCTCGAGCGACCCTGGATGGCTAGGAATGCTTCCTGGAGATCATTCATTCTTGAAACATCATTCTGGACTCCGATACTACTGTTTGAATCGCCTCGATCCGCGTGCAGTCGATACCGGACAATTTTCATCGGAGTAGAATTTGCTTGAACAGAGGTCACCATTGCGTTCAGAGCGTCGAAACGAGTCAGGAGGCGGTCTCGGATCTTCGATCGGAGGTCCGGATCTCAAAATCCCATTTTGCCCTTTGACCGGCCGTTGACCGGCGCTGACCGTCGCTGATCGCCGTTGACCGGCCGTTGACCGCCGGCGGTTGGCTCCGTTGAGGGCTGAGCTCGAGCCTACCCCCCCTAATTCGACCCTCCTGAGTCGATTGGTGGGGTCAATTTCACCCAATTCGGCCTCCATCTGCTCCAATCGAGGATGGATTTCTCGGCGGAAATCGACGGCTCCGATTTCGGTCCTCCGGCGACGGTACCGTGAAATTGAGGTGGGCGTTTTCTTCCCCGTGTCCCTCTGAGTGTTTCCCCTACGGTGGGGCAGCTCAACACCGCGTGGAACGGCGGCCCCACCTAGCTCCACGGCGGTGCACGACGGAGACGCCGTTCTCCGTCCTCCGGCCATCATTTCGTGCAATTGAGAGTTGCTTCACGCTCTTCTCAACCATATGAACATTTTCCCCCTTTCAATTTGGGGCGAGGCAGCCCGAAACGTCGTGATCGGTGGCTGTCGCGGCGGTGCTCGACGACGGAGGTGGAACTCCGACCAACCGCGGCTGTGGCGTGACATTAGGCGAGGGGTTTCACTCCCCGTCGCCGTCTGAGTCGAACGGTGGCGGCGGTGTACCTTACCGCCGCCATTATCGGCGGTTCTCGAGGGGCGGCGACACGGCGGAGATGGGCAGCTCCGGCGAAGCCTTTCCAGCCAAAATTGAGCTGGAAAATTGGTACCATCTTGTTCCTCTCCTCACACTGAGTCCATAGACACCAAAATCACGTCGATTGGTGGTCGGACGGCGGAGATATGACGTCGGGAAAATATGGGTTTCGCCGCCACTTTGGGCGACGCGTGAGGCTCCCTCCGGCGTCTATTTGGGTGGCACGACACCTCGTTGGACTCAGCTCAACGAGAGCTTCCCACTGGTATGGGAGGTGTCGAAAAATAACGCCGGAATCTCAAACGAGATTTGAGGAGAGAGAGAGAAATTCTAGAGAGAGAAAATCTAGAGAGAGAAAGTCTCGAATTTTGCTTAAATTTCTGATTTTTCTTCTTTTTTTTTTCTTTTCTTTTCTTTTATAAAAAGTATAAGATAAAATTGTGGTCCACACAATTCAATTCTTATACTGCGTTGCTCCAACACTGTATAATTTTCCATCGTATTATATAGTATTTTTCTTTAATTGTACTTTGTCTTAACATAATCTTTAATTTAATGCATTTTTAATGCACTAAAAATCTCGGGTGTTACAAAGACGCTCCCGAAAGTACAACGATCCATCTGCATGCACGCTCCATTCTTCAAACTGCTCCCCGTTCTGAATCCGCGACCAAATCCCCTGCAAATGTCGATCCTGCCACTGACCTTGCTTCACCATCCGAACAAGAGCTGGAGTCGCTTCCACATGATACAACAAAACTCAATCACCGTCTTCATGATACTATAGCCGATACTCACTCACTGTCGCATCCCTGCTCCAGTCCTCAAAAATCAAACAAGCCAGAATCCCTGAAGACTTCCTGCTAAGCGCGTCCGCTACCACATTAGCTTTTCCGAGATGATACTGCAACGCGAAATCATAATCCTCCATGTACTCCACCCATCTGCGCTGCCTCAAGTTGAGATCCCTCTGAGTGAACAAATACCTCAAACTCTTGTGATCGGAGAAGACCTGAAACGATGCTCCATACAAATAACACCTCCAAATCTTCAGCGCGTAAACCACCGCTGCCAGCTCTAAATCGTGAGTAGGATAATTCCGCTCGTGAGGTCGTAGCTGTCTCAATCCGTACGCAACCACACGTCCATGCTGCATCAACACGCATCCAAGTCCACGCCCTGAAGCATCAGCATAAACCTCATACGGCTCGTCACTACTAGGAATAACTAATACTGGAGCTGAAGTCAACCGGTTCTTCAATTCCTGAAAAGCAGACTCACAGTCTTCATCCCACTCAAACCTGACATTTTTCTTGATCAACCTCGTCAACGGAGCTGCAATCTTCGAAAAGTCCTTTACAAATTTCCTGTAATATCCAGCAAGACCTAAGAAGCTGTAAATCTCCGCTACATTCCTTGGTCGTTCCCACTCCAATATAGCTTCAATCTTGGACGGATCCACCGAAATACCATGCTCCGAGATGATATGACCCAGAAACTTGACCTCAGTCAACCAGAACTCACACTTTTCCCTCTTAGCATACAACTGGTGCTCCCGCAGAGTCTGAAGCACGACCCGAAGATGCTGCTCATGCTCCTCCCAAGTCTTAGAATACACAAGAATATCATCGATGAACACGATCACAAACTGATCCAGATACGGCCTAAATATCCTGTTCATCAGATCCATAAAAGCTGCTGGAGCATTCGTCAACCCAAAAGACATAACCAGAAACTCGAAGTGCCCATACCGAGTCCTAAAAGCTGTCTTGGGAATGTCCTCTTCCTTGATTCTGAGCTGATGATAACCTGACCGCAAATCAATCTTCGAGAAGTATCGCGAACCTCCCAACTGATCAAATAGCTCATCAATCCTTGGCAAGGGATACTTGTTCTTCACCGTAACACGATTCAGCTGCCGATAATCCACACATAACCTGAGAGTCCCATCGTGCTTCTTAGCAAACAAAACAGGTGCTCCCCACGGAGATGTGCTATTCCGAATATATCCTTTATCAGCAAGCTCCTGAAGTTGCTTCCTCAATTCCTTCATTTCTGCCGGCGCCATCCGATAAGGTGCCATAGAAATCGGTGATGTCCCTGGAAACAACTCAATACCAAACTCAATCTCCCGATGCGGTGGTAAGCCTGATAACTCGTCGGGGAAGACATCCTCGAACTCACCAACCACCGGAATCGCTACACTACTACTCGAAACATAGGGCTCGCAATCTAGATTGGCAAGAAAAGCAAAACAATCTAGATTCCTTCGCCCACCTAGATACGACTTCATGAGACGCTCACTCATTAGCCAATCACCACCACCCTGGTAAGTGATTACCGTCCCCCTATCAGACACTAGGGTCACCTTTCTAAGTTGGCAGTCCACAACTGCACTATACCTGGACAACCAGTCCATCCCTAAAATCACATCATAGGAGCTCATGGGGAGTATAATCAAATCACTGTTCAAAATCTCATCCCCAATCTTTATTTTACATGATTTACACATACAATTCACACACACCCGCCCCAAAGGAGAAGTTATAACTAGGGGTTCATTAAACTCTTCTATCTCTAATCCCAAGGCATGTACAAAAGAACTCAAAATGAGAGAATGAGAGGCACCGGTATCAAATAAAACGCGAGCTAGAGATCTAGAAACCAAAACCATACCATCGACAACCGCGTTACCAATCTGAGAATCTGACCCTCCAGATGCCATTGCATGAACCTGCACTGGCGCCTTCCCTTTTCCTCTACCAACATTACTGGGTCCTGCATTACTCGGCCGATACTGCTGAGATGGAGATGACTGCACACTACCTGTACTCGGAGCTCTATACTGAGGAACACTGCGCTGAAAATACTGCGGCTGCTGCCCCCGTGCCGGATATGAGAATTGCTGAGGAGAAAACTGCGGATACTGCAACTGCGGGTACTGTGGAGGCGGAGGTAGGGTCTGAGGCTGAGGCTGAGATGAACGACTGGCATCCTCCCCAGTCTGCGATCCAAGATGAGCACTCCTGATCGGGCAATTCCTCTTGATGTGTCCGGGCTGCTGACAGAAATGACAATGAAAGCTGTAGGGGTTGCTACGCTCGTTGCCAGACGAACTGCTGCTGCCACTGGTCGCACCGCCTTGCTTGTCTTTCCCCGGAGCTGGACGACTACTGGTGCTCTTCCTGCCACTCCTCTGCGGTCCTCCTGAAGCCTTGGCTCGGTCCTCACAATACTGCACGTAATCATTCTCCACGGAGATCACCGACGACACAAGCTCTCCGAAACCCCTAAGCCGTAGAGCAACCAACTGCCGTCGAATAGGAGCCTTGAGTCCTTCCTGAAACTTGATGCATTTCTCACGCTCCGATGCCACAGCTGATGGAGCAAACCTAGCCAACTCGTTAAACTTCGCCTAATACTCCCGAACTGATAGATCACCCCGCTGCAATCTATAAAACTCAGCTGCTTTCTGATCTCTATATCCCTGCGGAAAATACCGATCATAGAAAAGATCCTCGAACTTGTCCCAACCGATATCGCCACCGCGCTCCAGACGCTTAGTTTGTTTCCACCAGGTGTTAGCGCCACCCTCGAGCTTATACGCCGCGAATTCCACACGATACTCCTCAGGCACACCAAGAGTATCTAGATGCTTCAAGATCGAATCCAACCAATACTCTGCTAGCTGCGGATCCCCATTGCCATCAAAAGTCGAAATAGACGCCCGCCGAAATTTCTTAAAGAAAGCATGCCGACTACCAACACTGGAGTCTTCCGGCCTAGTCCTGGCTGCCATCTGCCGGAAAGCCGCGATCATAGACCTCATCAGGCCCTCATCATTTCCAAACTCGGCGTCAGCTGTCGAACGACGTTTAGGTACCATTCTCTCACTTCTGAAAACAAAATTTGGACTGTCAGAGGTATTTCATTGTCAAACCTATGTGTGCACAATTCCCAAGGTTCATAACCTTGAGCTCTGATACCATTTTGTCACGTCCCAGAGTACGGGAGGTGACGTGGTGGAATATTTAGATTAATTAAAAGAGAATTTAATTGAAATTAAGGGTTTAAAAATCCAATTAAGCAAGAAATAAAGAGATTTTCCACCACATTCGATAAACGAGTTTATAAAATATTTAGCAAATAATAGCAATTAAATAAAAACCACGAATATGGGTTCCACAACCCACAACTTGTGCACATACATGGTTCTGACAATATCATAAATACAATTACAGTCCAAGTACAAATAAAGTTAAGTCTTACATGCCTTAATCAATAAATACAGAATGTAAATAAATTCTCCTATTGCTCCTGAGTTCGGTCCGAAGAATCTTCTCCAAACCTAAATGGGAAACCACCTAGAAGGGGGAGAAATTTAAAAACAGATAAAACGTGAGCGAAAGGCTCAGTAGGACTAAGTTTTATAAAATAATTTAATGCAAAGAAACATAACATTATCAGGAGTTATACAAAAAGGGAACTTAAATAAATAAATAAATAAATAAATTGAGTAGAACCGTTCTGACACAGAACAGTCTACTCGTCAAATCAAAACACCAGTTTACTTTTACCTAGGCAAACCATGAAATCACCACCGTAGTGGCCCAGCTGGGTTTCAGAACCTGCCCCCAAGGTCGATCGCCACACGACCCGATCTCTGATATGGCATCATGCCTTAGTGTTTATTATCATTGTCATTCAAAACCCAATTACCGAGTGTTGTCAATTACATTCATTATGAAATTCATTTCATGTCACGGTATATTAAAATATAACCGATAAAATCATTTTCAAACAACCGTTGAAAACATTTTGATAGAAATCATTTTCAAAGCCAAATCATTTCAAAACCAGGCTACCAAAGAAATAGGATAGAAGTCCTACCTCAGTACTCGTGCCGGTACCCCACACCGTAATCCCGGTCCGCTATACGTTAGCTCCACGGAACCACGAACAATCCTAGATACAAACTAAGTCGATCAATATCTAGTTCGAAACATTCTATGTTACTAAATCATTTCATGATGTCCTAGTGTGCCATTTGTATCATTAAAATCATCCTATAAGGTTGGGATTTAAATCAGGGTTCAAAACAGTGAAATCGGGTAAAAATCACAAAATTTTCCATGCCTCGGTCGGCCTGCCGGACGCCCTGCTTCGGCCTGCCGAACTGCACAGTTCGGCCTGCCGGAAGCAAAGTTTGGCCTGCCGAACATTTCCCCAGATTCGGCCTGCCGGTCGGAAGAACACCGGCCTGCCGATCATCACTCCGGCCTGCCGAACTAGGAAGATCCAGAAATCCCAGCCACGGGTTTCTCGATCCCCAAAATCCAAATCTTGTTTCTAACCTGTTTTTCTCAAATCCCAGGCATGAAAAACAACTATAATTGATAGAAAAACATTCTAGAACATGTTTGGGATCATTTAAACAACATTTAAACTCGAAATCCTCAAAAATCCGAAAATGAGAAAAAGAGGAGAAAAATGAAAAATCTTGAATTCAATCCGTTTTTCTTCAATCTAGGCTTAGATTCTAGTTGTTCTAAGCTCATTTAACACAAATCCACGGTTTTCTAAGCTAAAACAAACTTAGATTTCAAAAACACACAAAATCGAAAATTTTGTAAAAAGTTTAGAAATTTCGAATCTAACCTCGAATCGAAGCTTCAATCCGAGTTCTCGGTTGCCGAATCACGTCCCCGAGCTTCCTCCTTGCTGTTCCGAAGCTTGGATTCGAATGGAAATCAAAAATTTTTGAAAGAGATTGAGAGAGAGAGGGAGCTGCCGAGAGAGAGAGAAGAGAGAGAAAGTTGAACGTGAGAGTGAGGAGAGAGAGAGAGAAGAGATAAATAAATAGAGAAAATCGGTGGGCGGTTTTACTGTGCGAAAACCATGTGCCGCCCACGATTTTGTAAAACGGAGTATTTTTAACATTTTACAAATTGTTGTGTTTTAAAACTCAAAACATCATTTTAAATCCATAAGAAATCATTTAAATGTACCAATTTAACAAAACAACCAAAAACTAAAAATCCAACCAAATAATCTAATTAAAGTTAAAACTTTAATTATGGCACACTAATTCATCATTTACATTACATTAATGTTAAATAAATTTCGGGACGTTACAGTTCCTCTAGTATTTAAATCATTCGAAAATGAAATTGACAGTTTCGGAGCTGAAACCAAAAGAACAATCAAATCTTTAATCTTCATGTAATCGGTTCTCAACAATTAGATTAAATTGCTTTTCATATATTAGATCACTCTTTCAGTTCTATCTTTTTTATTTTGGAAATTTGTTCCTCGAGTATCTGATTCCACTCTAATGCTCTACCCGTTTTTCTCGCTCTTCCTTCTACGTTTACTTGGACAATTCATTTAAATAATGTACAAAAATAATACGATAAAAACAAAGAATAAAAACACTCAAAGAATTTACATAAAAACCCACAACGAGAAAAAACTATGGGCATAGGAGAAGAAAATCCTTAAACTCTAAAAGATTACAATGGAGGTGTTAAGGGGGTAAAAAATTCTCTAATGACAAAATCCTAACATAATACATCATATATATAGGTATAGACAAAACCCTATGAGCCCAAAAACATAAACTATACCACCACTGATCTCATGAAAAATCTTACTTTTATTTTTCATCACAATTATCGCACCACGAACTTTTCAGATCATGTCAAATTAAATTCAGGTCATCATACTCTAACAAATAACATATAAATTCGTTTATGGAGACTATGCATACAACTACAACGAGATGCTTTCTTATAGGTCTAATTTATAAACATATATAAATAAGCTACATAGAATGATATAGACAAAATGTACATTTTGCTCATGAAATGAAAATCAAGCATTGATTAGAGAATGGAAGAAATTAATAGCTTAAAGTTTTATTTAAATAAGTGTTTGATAAAATTAATTAAAACTCATCAATTTTAATTTTAACATTGTAAAACTTTAACACAGCATAATATAAATAATATGTAACATAATATAAAATTTTTACATAGTACTTTCCCATCAACTTTCGGTTTCAACTAGTACAGAAATCATAAATACCTAAACACCTGTAAGGCAAGGAACAAGGATGATTCATATTGCAAATTACAAATAATAACAAAGCTACAAGCCTATCTCATTCAACGTTCAAGAGATGGACACCTAACCTATATGACTAGGTAGGAGTCCAAAGATTCCCAAAGGACGGGGAGTGACGCGTCAGACGTCGAGGCAAAATTTACCTTAATTTATGCTGAAGATATTGAGGAATTGACTGTGTCAGTATATTACTGAAGGAATATGAGAACAAAAATAAAAAAAAATAAACAGCATAAAAGCTTCAGCTACTACTGACGAGTAAAACCAAGTTGTATGTACATGTGTAGTTTTTTTTTTTTTTTTTTTGCAGACTTTATTCTTTCAAAGTTTCAACATCAACGACGTGTCCAAAATAGACAGGTTTATTCCGTTGAACGCTTATTAGACCAGCAGTTTAGTAGCTGAACCCGCCCAAATTCCCCCTGATGTTTTACCCCTTTGCACTGAATAAAGGAAAATAGGGCCTTAGCGTTGGCAGACATTTATACAGTGAATAAACATATTCAAATATTTTTTTTATTGGTGGTGAGATAGTGAGCCCCATTTTTCTCGAAAAGATCTGCTGACTATTGGATAAGGATTCATATGTTTCGGAAAGAAATTTGAGGGATGATGGTTGATGTGCCAGAAGCTAGCTATCTTAGCAACATATCTTATATACTGTAACAATTTTTTTTTTTATTTTTTATTATAACGGTTAAAAATTTTATACTGTTTATAGTTAGAATAAAATTGATAGGTTAAAAATGAAATGGCTAACCGACACATATGGAAAGCCCTCGACATGAAAGTAATTAGTGAAAGAATATGAATTTACAAATGCGTGACGTTCGTCCATGTGCATGTGGTTGCATGCAATGTTTTGTTGCTTCATGCAAAAGTGATGGGATTATGGCAGTGTTAAGTGTGTGTCTATATATATATATAGGACTCAAGAGTCTTGCCTTTGTCATTAGTAGCAAAATAAATTGTAAGAGCTATGAGTCTTAAAAAAAAATAATTTCAATTTTTACGAACAATTATAAAAATTCTATAATGAAGTTTATAAATATTCATATTTTGGTATAAATCTTAAGATTCTCTAACAAAAAGTACTTAACAAAAAAAGCTTAGTTTTGTGGAGGTAGAAAATATTTTTAGTAGAGGCTAAAACTATTAGAGATGATTTGTTATTGAATAGGATATAATAATATGTTTAGTTTTTAGATAAGGGTACAATTATAATTTTTCTTACAAAACAAAAGCACAAAACTAAAATTCTAGACATAAGAGTAAAAATTAAAATTTCAAAATGTGAGTGGGGAAAATTAAAATTTCAAAGTGTGAGTGGGCATAGTGTCTTCCACTAACATGTATTTTTTTCGTCTATGAGAAAGCTGTATTTTGTGACTTTTGTGTGACTCTCCTAAAAAGAGCAAATCACTTTTGGTTTTGAAAAGATCAAAACAGCTGCAATGCCAAGTATGCCCATATGATAAGGAATCACATGGAGAAAGACATGTTGAAATTACTTATGTAAAAAAATAAATAAACAAATAAATAAAATTTTCGTTTGAATTGGTTCTCCGGTGAAACTTGTCAAGTGTTATGTTACATCGGTTTCATTGTACAAAAAGTGTAGTTACATAATTTTTGTGCCTAGAGAAGCAATTTGTTGGGCATGCATCACAGGTTGATGTTGAGCGACAAATCGACAGCACAACTTGAAATATACGTTCAACGCAAATCCGTTAACATGACCAAAGGGCTAAAAAATCACATTCAATGACCACATTATGCTCTGGAATATTAATAATACTAGGAAAGTGGCCAAACCAGATAAGCAAGACAATAAAAGAAAGGATTATTTTGACTTTTGTCCACGAATTATGTCACTTATGTCACTTTGCTTCTCAACTTCTAAAATATATACTTAATTCCCTCAAACTTTGTTCCGTTAATAAGTATCCCCTTCCATCCAATTACGTTAGTTTTTTTGACATTTTTTATAGAATTTTTTTATATTTTCCCCACAAACTATGTTACTTTATGTTATTTTGTGACACCCGTTATTCTCCTAACGGGTATTGAGGTAATTAAATTAATTTTTAATGTATAAAAAAAAAATTTGCTTCATTTAAATTTATTTTATAATATTTATTTTTATCTATTTTTAAGTTTTCTAAAATTCTCCTATATTTATTTAGTATGATTACTAAAAAGCCTTAGAACTTCTAATAAATCTCAAAAATGTCATATTGGCATTATGTGTGTTAAAGTCTTTAGATGAGACATAAGGATATATTTTCCAACTACTCTTGACCCTCATTTTCTTTATTTCCTCCGTGACATGCTTCAACATGTCTCCTCTATAATTGTTTCTATCACTTCTCTTCAAAGACTTCATCTTTTCTTCCTTTCTCTTCCACGGTTCCCACACTCTTCTTCTCATTTCTTTGCTGAAGCAAAATACTTAGAGAACTTCTTCAAGGCAGCCATAAAAATCAGCCACCATCACCTCCATTTGAGCAAGAATTTCAGTCATACCGAAGTAAAGGAACCTGTTTTGAAGCCATTTCAAGCTTCCAACTAACCATAATCCGAGGTTAGAATCTTATGAACAAATTTAGTCTTTCATTTATAAATTTTCTTTTATACTAAAGGATTATTCAAATTTGCGTTCTTAAACCGCAGTATATGTTTGTTGCTATTTTGGAGCATATGTATGAAGTCTAAGTGTATATGCCCTAGACAGAAAATTTATATTGTTAAACTTTGTAATACCTCTATGGGCAGTGGTTATTTCTTGAAATTCTAAGATTAAATTAAAATGAATTTTATGAATTGGTTTGCATATTTGAAAAGTAGCATCCTAGGCTTTCTAACGAGCTATCATAAACCTAAATCAGAGTTGTATTTTATTTTCTAAGAATTATTCAATTTTTGTATTGGAAACTAGTAAATCTGCCAGTTTGTTATGGTATACCAGCTGCTAACCTGAACCAAGAACCCATCTTTGCTCACCACCTAATTCTTTAATGTCTTGCAACCTTTCCAATATTATCCTAAGTGATTGATGAATCTTATTAGGGACTAAAACATATAGATTACTTGTTCACATTTTATATTGTGTTAAGACAAAAATTGTTTACTGTGGTATTCAAAAGAGATTTATATAAAAGCTTTAATGGCATACTAGTAAGATAAGTTTACACATGATTTATTTATGAATGTAGTTGTATGTTGTGCTTTAGTTTTAATTGTCCTTATGCACGCCTTAGGATCAAGGGAGTATGGAGCTAACGTTAACTGATTCCAGGATTAAAAGATTGTTGATAAGCTTGAAAGGTAGGGATTCTATTACTCATCTTTTGTGAGGTTTTTATAGAATTAAAATTGATTGTTTTGCCGCAATATATATATCTATGTTGAACTGATATTATATGTGTATCACATATGAAACTATGACATGGACTCGTCTTGTATTGTACGGCGAGGAACATAATGAATTGACACATGTTATAAATTGAGAAGCATGGTTAGGAAAATTAACTCTATTAATAATGATTTAATATAGAGAAATTGTGAGACATGAAAAGGGCGACGGTTACGTCCTTGGGCATGAATACCCTAAAAGGTAAAGTAGGGGGAAGGCGATGACGCTTCCTTGGGTTGAAAGTCCCAGAACACACTGTACAGGAATCGATTTGGTGAGGACTCGGGGCTTGATGTCCCCTCACCGGAACACCCTTGGAATGTTTATAGGGTGATCAAGTGCGCCCATTTGGGTTTCGATGAGTTGAGTGATACTCAATTTAACATGGATACCTAGGAACAATGATGATTGGTAATATTTGTATAAATGTGTAATTATGACACTTGGTAATGATTAACTACGGTATCCATAAGATGTGATCATAATAAACCTCATAATCTGGAATATGATGTAACTTATTAACCATGCAGGTTTTAATGTGGTAATGATAAAAACCTAAAGGTGAGTAATGGTTTTCTCTACTGAGCATAGTGTTGCTCATACCCTTATGTTTATATCTTTTCAGGACTCACTAAGTGTGAGGTGGCTACGAGAAATATAGTTGAGGAAGTGATGTAACTATATTACATTGGGACTGCTTCAATCGTTGAGAATGTTCTTCATGATAATGTAAGCATCAATTGTTACTTTCTGTGACTGTATTATAATGTGTTGAGGGTTAAAATGATGATGACAACAGTTTATATTATTAAATTTAAGGTGCTACATTAAACTGTGGTTTATTTGTCGTTTATATTTTTATTTTTGAGTTGGGAGTTTTCATTTAAGTCCCGGGCAAATTTTATTTTAAGGTTTTACTTTTATTATTTATTTTTATTTTATCTCATTAAAAACTGTTAACCCCCATATAGGGGCGTTACATATTTTGCTTCCGGACTTTGAAAATGTGATACTATTCCCTTTATTTTTTTGTGTTAGCAGATAATCTCCTTATGTCTAATTTTGTTCAATTTCACAAGTCAATGTTTTTTTTTTCTTACTTTGGGTGAAAATCCCAAGCATAAAAAAAATTTAAGAAAAAAAAATAGATTAAGGAAAAAAATTAAAAAAAAACATTATTTTTTACAATAGTTCATTCCAACCAATAAAAGAGCTTAAGGAGAAAAAAATGCAAAGTTCCTTAAAAGAATAGAGCTCTTGAATAACCCTCTTCATTTTTATTTTTGTTAGCAAATAACCTTCTTCCATCCAATTTTATTCAACTTAATAAACTGATTTTTTTCCCTAACTTTACAAGACCTCCACATTAAGGCAATCCATATACCCATAATTTGCATGAATATTTTTACAGCATGCTACGCAAATACATATATTGAGGGAAATAATATCACATGTTGAAAGGAATTTTATAGTTTTTTTTCTTGTTAAGCTCTTTTATTGGTTGGAATGGCCTATTGCAAAAAATAATACTTTTCCTCAAAATATTTTCCTTAGTTTATTTTTTCTTTAAACTCTTTTTTATGTTTGGGTTTTTTCCCCAAAAAAAGAAAAAAAATTGACTTGTAAAGTTGAATAAAATTAGATGAAAGGAGGTTATTTGTTAACAAAAAAATTGAAGGAAATAGTATCACATTTTAAAATTCCGAGGGCAAAATAACATAAGTGACATAGTGTAGAGGTAAAATATAAAAATATTCTACAAGAAACTGTAAAAAAACTAACAGAGTTAGATGAAAGGAGATACTTGTTAACGGAACAAAGTTTGAAGAGATTAAGTGATACGTTTTAAAAGTCGAAGGGCAAATTAACATAAGAGACATAGGTCAAAGGACAAAAGTGAAAATAATCATAAAAGAAAAGAAAATTCACTACTAACCTTCAAATCACAGAATATTGGTTAATTAACCGTGGGAGTTTCTTATAAAAAGAAGCACTGTATCTATAAAAACCTTTAAGTTTAAGGTTAGTTTGCTAAATTAACTATGGATATATATATATATATATATATATATGTATATAATGTTTTGTGTATTCCTATTTGTGATTGGAAATAATTTTTTTTTTTTTTTACATAGATGAAGATCTAGAGGAGTAAATCCCCCACTCGATTTATAATTATTAATAGGAAAAAAAAGGAGACAACTTTTTTTTTTTTTGGTTTTATAAATCAAGTGGGTTGCTCCGAATATATACAGAGAGAATATAACCGGGAATCTTAAATTATGCTTTGCCATGCCATTTAAAAGCAAAGACAGATTAACATTACGACGCTTCTCCTTTGTTGTTTCGTTTCATCAAAATTAGAAAGTATCCTTCCCCAATAGTTAAAATGATAAGATATCGTTATCCATTTTAATGTTTTTGTGGAGAAGCACCTTAAAAAGCCGAATCCCCATTTGCGCAAAAGATATATTATTTTGAAGTGGGGAAAGGAAAAAGTTATATTCTTCATTCTCATCAAAACCCAGTAACCCGTTTACGTGTTGGATTCTAGATTAAAGGCAAATATTAAAAAAAAAATTAACGAAACATATCTTAAAAGCTTTTATCTTTTAGCTTAGCTATATCGGGATCTCACAGGACAAAACTCGGCAAATTAACTCAAGTCTTTAGTGGATTCTCTCCACATCTTTCAAAATAACTACACGTTTGAAAGATTTCTAGACATGTCCTTTCCATATATAGACCACGTTTTTATCGAATCTTTGAGCTTCAAAGCCAAGCTTTCTTGACAAAAAGTTCCCATTTGTTTTGACTATAAAATCCCCTCCTACTCTCATAACCCCATTGCACCAACTTCGCTCTAGAAACCATATTATACATTGTTCTTAAGTTTTCTAAATTTCCTCTCTAATTTTTGTGTTTTTCCACTTTTGTATTGACAATGTCAAGGATGTTGGAGCCTTTAAGTGTAGGAAGAGTGGTGGGAGAGGTGGTAGATAATTTTACCCCTAGTGTGCAAATGAATGTCATTTACCCCAATAAGCAAGTTGCTAATGGCCATGAGATCATGCCATCTGTCATTATATCTAAACCTCGAGTTGAGATTGGTGGGAACGACATGAGGGCAGCTTATACATTGGTAATTCGTCAATTACATGCACTAGTCAATAGTGCTAATCTACATCACTATCATATGTGTTAGTGCTATTTTTTTTTTCATATGTAATTTTTTTAATTTTGTTTTATTTTTTCATCTTTGAAGATTATGACAGACCCAGATGCTCCAAGTCCTAGCAATCCGTACTTAAGGGAACATCTCCATTGGTAATTTGTTTTCCGAAGAACTAATGAAATTTCTACTTTTCAAGTATCTTAATTTGTTAAGAAATAATTGAGTAACAATATCAACATTAATCTGTCTTTCAGGATGGTCACTGACATTCCAGGCACAACTGATGTCTCCTTTGGTGGGTGTTCTCAACTATAGTATTAACTTTTCTTCTCTCACTAATTAGCTAGCTAAATAATAGGCCTTTGAGAACTTAGTTGAAACTATAGAACGTAGTTCTAAGCTTTCTGATATAATATTTTCTCAAAGACAAAATTTAAATTAAAAGTTAGTTTGAACTGCATTCCCAGGTACCCTATATACAAATATGTATATGTATATATATATATATATGTATGTATGCTTTTTCTATTTGTTAAATTATAAAATCTAAATGGGTTTCATTGCAAACGCGAAACAGGAAAAGAAATTGTTAGTTATGAAAGTCCAAAGCCGGTGGTCGGGATCCACAGGTACGTGTTCATATTGTTCAAGCAGAGAGGAAGACAAACCGTGAGATGTCCAGCTTCCAGAGACTATTTCAACACAAGGGCGTTCTCACAAGACAACAATCTCGGCCTTCCCGTCGCCGCAGTCTACTTCAATGCTCAGCGAGAAACTGCCGCTAGAAGAAGATGATTTCAACCTGGGAACAAAATAAAATGATGATCTATAACAAAATAAAAAAAAATGGAGTTTATCTACAGTTTATCTTTTGTTTGTTGTCTTCACTCTTCATGATGTTGTTGTTGTTTTCAGTACGTACAATAAGTACTTTTTCCTGGTTTCATGGTTTGGCACTGTGCTGTCGAGCTGCATGTACCAGGACTGCTTATGTTCCTCTAGGGTTTCGAGGACAATGTGGGTCCTACCTATTTCTACGCTTTGTTTAAAATAACAATGTGGGTCCTACCTATTTCTGTGCTTTGTTTAAAATTATCTCCCATTTCTCATTGGTCATTTCTTCGACCACGTGTCATGCAGTGGAGTATGTACCGGAATAATTCATTAGCCATATGTATTTTTATGTCTGCATTTCGAAGTTATTATAAATTATACCTTATGTTATAGATTGTTGTACTTCTATACCTTCAAACTGGTAATTTGTGTTCAATCAATACCTTTTCCTTGGTCAACTGTTCATTTTAACATACGAAATTTCAAAAATACTCTTAGTTATAATTTACACGAACAGATTTAATTTATTATTAATCATATGGCTATTTTCAAGATTTCACATGTAAAAAAAAAAAAAAAAAGACAGTTCTTTGAGAAACGAGGAAAGAGTAAACATTACTTGGCAATACAAAGGTACAAAAAGAAAACAATTCAAAACATAGCGTAGTTTTTCGATAACCCCAAAATATAGGGGATAAAAATATAAATATCCCATATTTAATTAGCCCTGTCTGTTGCAGAAAGTAACTGAAAATATACTACATTGCCAGCTCTTAACAGTGGTTCTCATGGTGTTGGGAAAATCATTTTAATATCATTAAAATCAATCCCTTGATGAGAAAGGAGACCAAACAAAAGACAAAAAAGAAAATTGATCAATCACAAACGAGTCAGTAAAAGCTCATCATCAATCGCCAGTTCCCAATTCGTTGTGAGTTTATTAGAATACGTGAACCAAAAGGAAACAGTGTCGATATTAAATCTGGGATAATCATGTTAGGCCCTAATAGGCCTGTTTTATGTAGTTTGCTGCAACCGTACAAGAAGTCAAAACTACCTGTACCAGTACTGCTATTATTTTCATTAATGTGTGGGGTCCCACACACGTAACCTGTTAGGTAAAAGAAAATTATAACAATATTACCATCAGATTAGATAATCACCCTGTACTTACGGAGAAGAAGAGGCACGGGACCATATCTTAGGTGGAGTGACAAAAGCAAAGAAGTGCGCAATGCAAGTTTTGTACTAAGCAAAATGATGACTTACATTAATAATCGTACATTTTCTATCTAGCATGCACTTACTGGTTTAATAAGGTAGTAAGACACTGCCCTTTTTTTTTCAGTGTTTATTTATTTAAAAATAAAAGTCTTGTTTAATATAATTATTAAAATATTTTTTTATATAACTAATAATTATTAAATAAAATTTTTTTTAGACATCTAAATAAATATAATATTTATTTATTTTAATACAGAATCGATATTAAAAGATATGAGAGAATTGATATTTCTTTTTCTCATTTCTTTTTCCTTTAATGCAAGGTAAACATAAATTACCATCCCCGTTAAGTGTTGGGGAATTAGATACCTTCTAATTCTAAAGATCGCAAGAACGAATAATTACAGAAAAGAAATTGGAGAAAAGAAGAAAAAAGAGACACCAAATTTTTATACATGTTCGTCCAAATTTGAGACTACTTCCTATTTTTGCCGCTGTAGATTTCACTATGACGAAGGAGATTACAAATTACAAGAGAAATTTCTCACACATTCTCAAATAGTATTTTCCAAATCTCTCTTCTACCTAGCACTCTCTGTGGGAATTTTTTTCTTTCTCAACAATGGAGCTCTCAACCTCACAAAAAAATGCCCCACACAAAATTATGCCACTCACACAAAGTTACACACACAACCGTAGCCACCTTATGTCTATTTATACACCAAAGAAGAGAAAAATAGCAACTGATGAGAAACCCTGACAGTTTCCCCTTTTTGGGCCTTTGAAACACGACTTTTCGCACTGAATATCGCACAACACAGCGCTGAAAACGAGCGCTACAGTGCTCACCTGTCGGCTCCGCGGCGCTCTTCTGCCAGCGCGACAGTGCTGCTTTGCTACCCACGGGCGTTGCGGCGCCCAACCTTGGTGCTATAGCTCCTAGAATTTGGTACCGTAGCACCCAAAATCTGCCTCTCCTCTCCTTTTTCTTCCTTTTGCTGGGTTGTTGACTTGATTTGGCTCCACACCTGCAACAATCTCTCACTTGAAGAGTAATCAATCATCACGTCTCCAACTGCAGCAGCAATAGCTTCTCACGCCTCATAGAGAAGTCCAACTGAAGCTGCACACAACTTCAGTATGCAACTTTAGTTTCTTGATCGGAACCGTCTTGGTGTACATATCTGCTGGATTCTAACTTCCAAGAATCTTCTGAAGCTTTAACACTATATCCTCCAAAGCCGACCCGATGAAGTGATACCGCAACTGTATATGCTTTGTCCTAGCATGAAATGAGGGATTTTTTGTCAAGTGAATGGTGCTCTGACTGTCACTGTATAACGCACTTCTTTCTCGCTTGTGACCCAGTTCTTTCAGAAACGACTGCAACCAAATAATCTCCTTGCTCGCTTCTGTCATTGCCACATTTTTTGCTTCTGTTATAGAGAGTGCAACTATCTTTTGCAGCTTCGAGACCCAACTAACTATTGTGCCACCCAAAGTGTAGACATAATCTGTGGTACTCTTTCTGTCATCAATGTCTCCAGCCATATCAGCATCTACATAGCCCTGTAGTCTCAAGTCTGACTTCTTGAAACACAATGCTAAACCTGCAATACCTCTCAGATATATAAGAATCCACTTCATTGCCTCCCAATGCTGCTTGCCTGGATTGCTCTTGTACCTACTCACAACTCCCATTGCATGTGCAATGTCCGATCTAGTACACACCATGGCATACATTAGACTTCCTATTGCTGAAGCATAAGGCACCTTGGCCATGTGGTCTCGCTCCTGCTCCGTGGTAGGTGATTGCTCCTTTGATAACTTGAAGTAACTAAACAAAGGAGTACTCACAGGCTTTGCATTACTCATGTTAAATCTGTTAAGCACATTTTCAATATATTCTTCCTGTGACAATTTCAGACCATTACTGTTCTTCGTTATTCTCATCCCAAGGATTTGTTTTGCAGCACCCAAATCCTTCATTGCAAACTCCTTAGACAGCTCTTTCTTCAGCTTATCAATCTCTTGCCTACAACTTCCTGCTATCAGTATGTCATCGACATGTAGCAACAATATAATATAGGAGTCACCAAAATTCTTCACAAAACAACAGTGATCTCCCTAACACTTCAAGAAACCATTGCTGCACACAAAATCATCAATCTTCTTGTACCACTGCCTGGGAGCTTGTTTAAGGCCATACAAGCTCTTCTGAAGTTTGCACACCAAGTTCTCCTTACTCAGTACTTCGAAACCTTGTGGCTGCTTCATGTAGATCTCTTTCTCCAAATCACCATAGAGAAAAGTTGTCTTAACATCCAACTATTCCAAGAACAAGTCTTCATTTGCCACTAGCACAAGTATCATCCTGATCGTGGTTAATTTCACCATCTGAGAAAAAATCTCATTGAAGTCGATGCCCCCTTTTTGCTGAAAACCTTTTACCACCAGCCTTGCCTTGTACCGTTTGCTGCCATCACTTTCATCTTTTATCCTGTATACTCATTTATTATGCAAGGCCTTTTTGTCCTGTGGTAACTTTGTCAATTGCCATGTTTGATTGGACATTAAAGAATTCATCTCATCCCTCATGGCTAACTCTCACTTGACCAAATCTTTAGCCTGTACGGCTTTATCATAACTCTCTGGTTCTCCTCTGTCGGTCAACAAGATGTAATACAGAAAAGGGGAGTATCTCTACGGCGGTCTGATAGTCCTGCTAGATCTCCTGACTGGAGTGGCAGGAGTACTCTGATTTCCTTCTGGAGCTATATTCTCTTGATCTTCAACCTCTAGATTTTGCACCTCTACTTTAGGAAGATCCTTCAATGGAATCACCTCAAGTTTCTTAACTTTAAAACCTAAACTTCTACAGTCACTGCTATCTCTGTCTTTATACAGAACACATTCATTGAAGATCACATCCTTGCTCTTGATAATCTTTTGATTTTGGTCATTCCATAAATGATAACCAAACTCAAGTCCACCATAGCCAACCAGAAACACTTCTTTGACTTTGCATCAAGTTTACTTCTAGCAGCAGGGTCAATATGAACATAGGAAACAAACCCGAATACTCTTAAGTAAGAGAGATCAACCTTTTTATCACTCCATACTTCTTCCAGTAGCTTGAACTTCAACGGTGTGGATGGACTTCTGTTGATTAAATGAGCTGCTGTATTAATTTCCTCAGCCCAAAACGACTTTGGCAGCCCTGCATGCAACCTCATGCTTCTGGCACGCTCATTTAGACTCCTATTCATCCTTTTAGCTACATCATTTTATTGTGGTTTCCCTGGAATAGTTTTCTTCATCTTTATTCCATTCTCAGCATAGTACCGCTTGAAGTCATCATCTAAGTATTCTCCCTATTGTCAGACTGCAAGCACTTCACCTTCAAATATGTCTCGTTTTCCACAATGGCTCTCCATCTCTTGAAAATATCAAAGACATCAAATTTGTTTTTCAGAAAGTAAACCCAGACCTTCCTGCTTGAGTCATCTATAAACGTCACATAGTAATTTGCACCACCAAGGGAAGTAACCATCAAAGGTCCCCATATGTCTATATGAACTAGCTCCAACTTCCTGGACTTAGGCTCTCTACCTGTTGTTTAGAAACTAACTCTCTTCTGTTTACCAAAGATGCAGGCTTCACACAAACTATGATCAACAGCTTTCAATCCCGACAGTTTTCCTTTATAGTGAAGCACCTTCATTCCCTTCTCACTCATGTGACCGAGCCTATGATGCCATAGCTTGGTATTAGCAGCAAAATTAGCAACTACTATGGTATCTTTGTAGCTAGAATTTATATAGAGAGTTCCAGCCTTACGTCCCTGAGCAACAATCATCGCTCCCTTAGTGACTTTCCAACCTTTATAACTGAAGGTCACTTTATGTCCTTCGTCATCCAATTGCCCTGCCGAAATCAAATTGCACATCAATTTGGGTATGTGTCTCACCTTTTGAATCTTCCACGCAGACCCATTAGGCATTTTCAAACTAACATCTCCAATGCCAACAGCATCCAAAGGTTCACCATCTGCAAGGTAAACCTTACCATGATTTTCGGCAACATAATTCTCCAAGACATGACGGTGTGCAGTGGTGTGGAATGATACTCCTGAATCTATCACCCACGAATTAAGGGAATTGTTGACAGACAAGAGTAAGGCATCTTGTGCCTCTTCAGTAGCGGCGATTGCAACGTCATTGTTCTTGTCTTTATTCTTCCTTGGAGCCCTGCAATTCTTTTCCAAGTGGCCAGTCCTTCCACAATTCCAACACTCCATAATCCTACCGTTCCTCAACTTGCTTCTCGCATTCCTCGATTTGCCTCTCTTGTCATTATCCCTGTTGGAATGCTTCTCAAGTTTTCTGCCCCTATTATTAACATTAAGGGCCGAGTTCGACGTAGAGGCTTAACCTGAATCCTTCTTGCGAACTTCTTTCGCCAGAATAGAGTTTCTGACATCAACAAACTTTAGTTTTTCATTCCCAATCGAATTGTTAATGGCCACCCTCATGGGTTCCCAACTATTCGATAACGCGGCCAAGAGGATTAGGGCATTGATCTCATCATCAAATTTAATCTCTACCGAGACCAATTGGTTCAAGAGAGTGTTGAAATTATTCAGATACTCTACCACCGAGGCACCTTCAGGCATTTTTAAATTAAAGAGCTTCTTCATGAGGTGTACCTTGTTATTGGCCGAAGGCTTTTCATACATGTCTGACAAAGCCTTTATCATCCCTGCTGTAGTATTCTCCTTCGCAACGTTGTGGGCCACGTTCTTTAACAGGGTCAAACGGATCACACCCAGCACCTGTCTATCAAGGAGATTCCACTCCTCATCCTTTATGCCTTCGGGCTTATTACCCAAGGGCAAGTGTAGTTTCCTGCTATAGAGGTATTCTTCTACTTGCATCCTCCAATAGGAAAAATCCAAACCATCGAACTTGGTGATATCGACTGCCAAACCTTCTTTTCCCGTCATCGTTCTTGATCCAAACCTCTGCTCTAATACTACTTGTTGGTGAATTAGGCACCTCCTAATTCTAAGGATCGCAAGAACGAATAATTGCAGAAAAAAATTGGAGAAAAGAAAAAAAAAGAGACACCAAATTTTTATACAAGTTCGTCCAAATTTGAGACTACGTCCTGTTTCTGCCGCTGTAGATTCCACTATGATGAAGGAGATTACAGATTACGAGAGAAATTTCTCATACACTCGCAAATAGTGTTTCCTAAATCTCTCTTCTACCTAGCACCCTTTGTAGGATTTTTTTTTTCTTTCTCAACAATGGAGCTCTCAACCTCACAAAATAATGTCACTCACGCAAAGTCATACATACAACCGTAGCCACTTTATGTCTATTTATATACCAAAGAAGAGAAAAATAGCAACTGATGAGAAACCCTAACAGTTTTTCGTTTTTGGGCCTTTGAAACACGACTTTTTGCACTGAATATCACATGAAATAGCGCCTTGACGCCCGCTCAAAACGAGCACTGCGGCGCTCACCTGCCGGTGCCGCGCCGCTCTTCTGCCAGCGCGGCGGCGCTGCTTTGCTGCCCACGGGCGCTGCAGAGCCCAACCTTGGCGCTGCAGTGCTCAGAATCTGTCTTTCCTCTCCTTTTTCTTCCTTTTGCTGAGTTGTTGACTTGATTTGGCTCCATACCTGCAACACTAAGTTTGTGCCATGGCAGGAGACCAATGCCAGCATTATAAATTGAAACCGACTGATAATGTGATCAATTCAAATCATTTTATTACAATGTTTTTTTTTTTTTTAAATGTTAAACTTTTGGCCTACGGACCAAACAAGCCATATGTTTGCATTGACGGTTTGATACCGACTAAAACCATAACACAGCAGACAATGGTGGTTCGGTACCATCTCCGGTGTCATTTTTAATTTCTAGACCAAGGAGCTCGGTGTGGCTGGGAAGCTCGCCGAAAGCTGTCCCAAACAAACTGAAAATGCTCCTGGGCCACCGTAATTTTTTTTTTTTTCCTAAACGGCAAGCTATTACTTGAAAACAAGAAAAAGAGCAGGAAACTTTTACTTTTTTAAAACAAATAACTTTGACAATGATCGAAAGAATTATGTACCGACAATAGCTAGCTGTTGATCAGCGAAATTTTCTATTTTTTGTGCTTTCGACCAAGTTGTTGATTGACGATTCTATGCAGTTTATTAAACGAAAGAACGTTTTCATTTGCGTTCAATTCCATCATTTGACATCCAAATAAATCTACGTCGAAAATCTGTCAGAATTTATAACCTTGTTAAGAGAACCCAAAAAAATAGTAATAAAATCTAAAACATCGATCTTAGTACTTGTGCACACCAACCGACGTTAAGATTGGATGTCACAGCAAACGAGGTAGAAACTTAGGACTTGCTTCAAGTAAAAAATCTGAGAGAGACGCTGTTGTCGCAGAAAGATTCGACGGCTTAAGAATGAGAAAATTTCAAGAAAGAAGACTTTCGAATTTAATATCACTCGCAAACCACAGCCCGCCATAGCAAAATGAGTTAAGAAAAAATTAAGCCGGACATAAATTTGTTTCCTTGTCGGTATTCACTTGCAATCGAAACTAACTTCCAAACACATATATATATTTTTTTAACATTTCTCTCCAAATAATAAGAATCCCAAAGATAGTCAATTTGCTACTTGAGCCCCCCAATGGACCATGTAGCTAGCGAAAACAAAAACTGCAAGCAGACATGGATTTGTATAACTCACAGTCTTGAGAAAAGAAATTAAATTACACTAACTTGAGCTGCAACATTGGTAGGAAAAAAAAAAATCGCTTCCATAAGCGAAGCGGGAACCGTAACTCCCACCTGCCAAACTAATCAAGCGTTAATTTCTGAATTGCATTGATGCTCCCTGCTGCAGCTTCTTCTTCCCCAAAACATGCTTGAACAGGTTGTTCTTTCAAATCTTGGCCCTTCCGTTTTATCTTGGTCGACTGACGTTGCTTGTGAACGATTAGGTGAGTCATCTCCAGTCTCCACCTCACGGGGTTCAAATGATGGGCATGGACCATCATTGCATGTGCATAAAGGTATGGTGACAGAAGGAAACGGACTGCAGGAAACCGGGCAGAGTATATCGGAAGAGACTGAAGCGACACGGTTCCTTCGGATATCCGGCGTACGAGCTGGAGATTGACGATCTGGCTCGCGAGGATGAAGCATGCATGGGGTGCAGAGACCAAGGGACATATATTGTTTATTTTCTTTAGCAGGGGAACATGGCAATCTAATGAAAGAGATGATTCCCTGTCTGCAAAGGGGACATGGAATTGACCCAGGTGGGCCCATCACTTCAGAAGGAATGTTGCTTGTTGAGCAAAGATAGAGGGCACATCTAACGCAAAGCTCGTGCCCGCATCCTGAAAGCATAAGAATATGGCAGCGACAAGTTAGCAATGAATCTGCTCTAAATCATGTTCAAATCTTGAAATTGTAAAAACAAAACGTCAAGAGCTGAATGGAAGTACCCACCAAACCTCCTACCCCTTCCCCTTCAAAGGTGAACAAGGCAAGGGAGAAGAAGAGGAAGAGGATAAGAGAAGAAAGACACTCACATCACAGATTTAGTGCTTAATATAGGTAAAAGGAACGAACCTTCTGCAGCAACAGAACATGCTCTTTCAATACAGACAGCACAAAGATCGGAATCATCAGAGGAGGCTGTCATGGACTTGAATCCACACTCTCTGTAGAATTTTTTCAAGAGGTATCATTTCAGTTTCAGATTTAGATTAAACAACTTTGCCATTTAAATTTTCTTCCGTTCTAACGAAACACCAAAATTAAGCCATTAAAGCTACATGCTTAGCTCAGACGCCTAGTATTGACCACAAATGCCAAAATTATCAAGTTTAATGATAGGCACCAATTATCAAATCGTTTGCAAATGCCCATGCATGCTAACTTACTCGGCTTGTTAATAGTCCAGTCTTTGGGGCTTGCAGCTATTGTTGGCCCATTCGTAAAACATTTATATGGCACAATTTAAGTATTAATAGCTTCTTAAAGTAATCAAATATCAAATTTGATGGAACAGCAAAAGAATTAGAGCTGCTGTCAATCTGGAAATAAGTCCTTCCTACTTTCTTCCAATAAATTGAACCAAGATAGAAAAGTATCAGGAAACCACATGACTCTACCGCTCCCAGGACCCAAGTGTTATTATTACATTGGATTATCAAGGCATACTTTGAGAGGCACAGGGTCACGATAGCATTTAAGAATGCAAATTGTTTTACCATCAGAATGGATAATGAAGCTTTTTCAATAGCATCTAAGAAGGTGAGCAAGTATTAACACTATTAAAAATTTACCTTGCTATGTTCAACACGCTCATGAGAGGCAACGATAGGTAATTAGATAGGGGGAATGCTGGTATTACAGAGTCAGAAGTGGGCGTTAGCAAGGGTTCAAGCCAATGACGCCCCCACATCCTAGCAACGTCAAGAGGAAGCCACCTGAAAGATTACGAGTTTAGACTAATCGTTCATGTAAACCAATCGAATAGCTCTTGAAAACAACAAAGATTCCCTACCCGTTGCAATTCAAAGTCCTCCTACTAGCACCTCTTGCAAGAAGCACCTAAAGAATTATGAATATATATCATCATTTTCGATTCAAGAGAAACGGAAAGTGTACTGAGAAGCCATAAGAACCAAATAATCTTGCCTGACAACATTTTAAATTCCCCCCACAAGCAGCATAATGCAGTGGAGTGCTTCCAGCTCCTACAAACATATACATTTAGCAATGTACTAATGTAGTTTGATGCAAAATCAATAAATAATTGCTAATCATCTAATTTTGAACGTTCAAACTACCAAATAAAAATAAAAAATCAAACCTATCAAATCCATGGACGTTCCATAGTGAAAGGTTACAGCCGAGACATTTGCATGAAAGTCAAGTAATAGCTGAACGCAATCAAAATAGCCATTCAAAGCAGCCATATGAAGAGCAGTTACACCACCATCCGCCGACTTATTTACAAACTTGGACAATGCACTGCACTGGAATAGAATAAATCAATAGCAAGAATAAAAAGTTCAAAAATGATTCTATAGGAGCCATAATCAGCAAAACTCCACAAAGTGGCATCAGTTTATAAGCATACGCAACTATGTAGATTAAGTTTCACCAAGAACATAAAAGCTAATGCGAAATTTCCGCGCCAAACAAGTCATCCAATTATTAGAATGCTTCAATTCCTTGCTGCAAAGAGTGATCCAGCTTCCAGCTAGAAAATAGAATAAAACAACCACATACCTTTGGTAATTTCTGTTTCTCAAACTGGCATCGTCAAGCCTTTCATTGTCTATCTGAGTATACGTGGCTTCATATGGAGCGCTTGGAACAAAATCAGCCACAACGAGTCTTATACATCTTACATGGCCATTTAAAGCAGCAAAATGAAGTGCTGTTCTACCACTAAGATAGTCCGCTCTAGTAACCTAATAGAAACGGGCAAAAAAATCACTAAATTCATAAGCAAAGTGAATTGCATCAAGATATTCAAAATTCTATAGTCTGACTAAAATGCTTTTGCTATCCCTTAGATAGATGTTTTAACCTACAATATCCATCAAAAGGACTGAAATTAAAATGAAAAAAAATGAAATTGGGTTTAACTACTCAAGTAACTCACATTGCATCTAAAGAGCATAAGAGTTTGAACAACTTCCCAGTGCCCATACCGACACGCTTGCATCAACGCTGTCTTTATACACACATAGAACAAATAAATCTCGACACAAATCAATAAAAAAAAAAGATTCTTTTTCCATTGAAGTAGATATTCAAATTTCAAGCTGATCTTTTTATACCCAATTCATCCAACAAAATCATACCAGAATCATGAATCAAACAAACATAAAAACCAACAACACAATCTCGTACCTGCCCACAGTAATTCCTGGAATTCACATCAGCCCCATTCTCAAGCAACAAAGCCACTATCTAAAAATAAAAAAAATAAAAGAAAATCAACTCAACAAGAAACAAATTTGAACCTAGATCATGAACAGAATTGGGGGAAAAAGCGAAAAGAGGAACCTCATTGTGGCCTTTGGCGGCGGCGAAATGGAGCGGGGAATTAAGGCCACCGAAAGTTGAATACTTGGCGAGACAAGGATTGCAATCGAGAAGCATCTTGGCCTCCACCAAATCGCCGTCTCTCGCCGCCGACACGAGCCTCTCGCCGGAGGCCGAGCATCCGAACGAATTCCCCATTCTCTCTCCTCCCCTTCTCTCTCTCTCCTCTGTTTGTTTTGGTGAAGAATATTAGGTCAACCGCTCCAACCAAACTCAGACGCTCTAGTAAAAAAAATTAAAATTAAAAATATACGCCAAAATTCTTATATATATATATGTATAATTTATGATAATGGGTTTAGTGGGTCACAGATGGATCTGAGAAGGAGTTTGAGGTTTCGATTTTAGCTCGAGATGGGGGTGACGTGGCAGCTCTGAAATGGAGATTTTCGGAGGAATTGGAGATGGCGTGCTCTTGAGTGTGCAGTGGAGGTGGTTTTTTCTGCTTTTGGTATTTTATTTTATTTGTTTCCTTTCTTTCATTTCTTCTTTCCTTGCTTTGTTGCTCCTCCAATCGCGTAAGTAAGGCTTTTGAGGGGCAATCGTGGAGAAGAAAGGGACAGAGGCTTGGTTAGGCGGTACCCAATCGAGAATTGACGTATACCATCGTCCAAAAAAAAAAAAAAAAAAGAGGATGATCAAACATTGATGTTTTTCTTTTTTTTTTTTTTTTTTTCTTTTCTTTTTTCTTTTTTTCTTTTTTCTTTTTCCTGTCATTCATTTGGTAGTATTATTGTTTAGGTCCCAAAAATAAGGAAACACGCTTTAAAAAAAAAGGAAAGAAGATGGAGATAAATCTTTTGCTTTGTTTTTTTTTTTTAATTTTTGATTTTTTTATGATGGCGTTGATCAATTTTGCACTACCGACAAAGCATGGGCGTTTTTAACAATATCTACGGCGGGAAGCAATTCTATATCGCATGTTGTAAATTTTTAACATAAATAATGATAAATTAGACTGTTAAATTATTAATCCAACGACTAAAAAACTTTCTTTACCGGTGTTGTAAAATTTTCTGCTCCACCATTAGGATTCCTTTTATGTTTTTGATAAACTTTGCGTTTATATAGAATTAGGAGATTTCTTCAATAGGCATTGAAACATTAACTTATAAGTAGGTGTCTCTTTTTTTTAATGATTAAGTGTTGTTGATTAAATTTAATGGTTTAAAAATATATACTATCAATAAAAATACCTAATAAAAAAAGGACCTATAAAATTAAGGAAAAAGTTATTGTGAACTTAATATTTCACAAGTTAATAATTAGAATGGTAGATCTAACACAAACAATGTGATCTAACACAAGACAGCTGTCTCCTTACTCAACAGGATACTGTGAAAATGATTTTTTCCCCCTAGAAACCGCGTATATGAATTATGATTTTTTTTTTTTTTGAGGAAATTAGATTCTATCTATTATTTTATTACTTCTATCCATAACAGATAGAACTTAGAACTGCTAGTAATGCTTCTTTCTTTTATCATTTTTCCTTTTCAAAACTCAATTCCGTTCTATATTGCTCAATGTCTTCTCTAACAGAAAAATTTAGGCCAGATGAAGCTATGGATTACTTTAGTGAATGATTCAGCTTCTATATGAGTTAAATAAAAATTATAAATTAAATTAATTAGGTAATAAATTGTAAAAATATCTATGTGTATATATACGTCTTATTTTTAAATTTGAAATTATAGATAGAAGTAAAAAATAATAGAGTATAACTGAAAGTCAAAATTAAGAAGATAAATGAAACTCTTTCCAGCATCTGGCATATAAATTTTGAATTAGAAAATTTTAAAGAGAAAGTGTTAATTTTGGACCAAACTTAAAGACATAAATGAATTTTTTTTTTAAACATTCAACAAAAATTCGGGATTAGAAAATTTCGAAGGATAAATTAGAATAAATAAATAAAACAAGGGCAAAGTAAATTTTGGAACCGCTTTAGCTAGGGGTGCACAAAAACCGCCCCGCAACCGCCGGCCGCCCGCACCCACGCTCGGTCCTCCCGAAAAAAAGGACACTGCGGGTTCAACCCGCCCGCCTATATATGTTGGCGGGCGAGTATGGTTTTGAATTTTAGGGGGCGGGTTCAACCCGAACCCACCCACCTAATTCTTAAAAAAAAAAAAAAAAAAAACTTAATCTAAACCTCCCCACTCCTTACTCCTTAAAAAGAAAAAGAACATTTGACTTTGTTCATCATTTCATCTGTAGTATCCTGTTATTTTTGAACCCAATGAATAGGTTTTATGAAAGAACAAGAATTCTTTATTTTATTCATCACTTTATCTGTAGTTGATGTTTCTTCTTGCAATGAATGATTATGTTTCTTAATTTGTTGTGAATATGGTCATTGTATTTAGGCGTTAAACTTGGTTGTTGTTAGGAATGCTTCATACATTATCATCTTATATTTTCTACAAATTTTCTTCACTTTTTTTTAATAAAAAAGAGCTCAAAAAATTATATTGTACATTAGTGTAGACCAAACCCGCTCCACCCGCCCCACCAGCCCGCACCGTCCGTACCCGCCCGCCATTCCACGGGCGGTTTGTGAGTTGGTTAATCGCCAACCCGTCATTTAAAAAAACCAACCTGTACCCGCTTAAAAACCGCTAAACCGTCCGTTGTTCACCCTTAGCTTTAGCTTTGCTCTGTCGTTGATTTTGTTGCCTTTTTTTCTTCTTCTTTTTTTTCATCCTGCCACTGTGTCATTTTTTGAGGAAATTTTATGTAAAAGACAAAGGATAAAAAAAATTTCTCTTCTTGCTTTTAGATGGTTGAATTGGCTTTAAAATCTTGTTTTTTTAGATCTAGAACGTTGATATGTTTTTTTTTTTCTTTTTTTTTCTCTATACTATAGCTAACAATAATTTGATTAATTTGTTTAGAAATAATTTGATTGACTGAGCAGCGGCTGCAAATTCGTTGCTATGTGTGGCTTAGAAAGGATTTTTTTTTTCCCTCACAACCGGTCTGGCAGTGGCATTGTGGCAAACGAGGACTGCTTGAGGGCTTGGCTTCTACTAGGTCATGAGTTGCCACTTGAGGATTTGCCGAGCACCGAAAGTCTGCCCTGCCGATCGGCAGCAAATACTATGCCCTTAATGCAGACTCTTAAAGCCTATAGTTTGTTAAAGAAAAACCTTTTCATCCCTATAAAGCTAAAACCTTTTTATTTACAAAATAGTAGGCTACAGTCTAGTATTTAGTGTATTTTTAGGCCTAAACCCATTGCTTTATTAGTATCGAGATTATAACCTCGTAGGATTAAATAAGATTGTTCTATGTTAAATGATGAAAGCCCAGAGACAGGGGTCTTTTGTCATTTGATTATTGGTTCTAATGTTACCGCTGGAAGAGACCTTCTAGTCACTCCACTAGGCCAGTACGTAAAAACACCACCGATTCTCTTTTTTTCATACAAAAAAGTAATTTTTTTCATCGCCGTAAGTCTCAAAGCTAGTTCGCTTAATTCTCATAATAGTTAATTTGCTGTAACAGAGATTTAAGTAAGAATTCTGATTGTGGATTAATTAGCTTATAAAGTCATTTTTTTAAGCTGTACGTTTGTTGTTGAAATCTTCCGCATGACAAGTTAAAGAGTGGTGACCATATTTAAGTGGATTATTGCGCTTAAACATGGATGCTTAAGATTCCAGCTGACAATGAAATGAATAAAGCTAAGTATAAAGAATGGCCTATTCCTAAAATAGTGAAAATGTGTAAAGTTTTCAATATTTTCTTCCCATATGATGTCAATGCGAGTATTCCTAAGAAGAAAATAGAGAATCCAATTTCAAAAAACACTACTTCAAGGTTCAATCCTTTTTGTTCCCTCGTCCTTTAACACTATTGTTTTATTTTTTACCTTCCATGTTCAGTTATAGCGCTTCAACCTTTTTCTTTAAAACTTAATTTAGTAAGCATTTAAAAACGTAATTTGTTCAAATCAATTTTACTCTTCTGTCATAAAATTTAAATTTTAAATGATTTAAAATTTGATTTGAACTATGTTCTCAAACATTCTCAAATAGGTACTTTTTTTTTTCTTTATCATTTTATTGCCACGGATGAGAAACCTCATGCTTTTTTTTTTTCTTTTTTTGAGTGATTCACAAGAAGTAACATAGTATTTGTTGCTCTCATTACATTGAAACGATGACATGAAACACTGTTGCGATACTTAAGACTCCCATAAAAGGAGGCCCCACAATTCTCCGATTATTTACGAGTCAAGCGGTGGGGGGTAATTGCGCCTAGTCCTTATTCTTCCCATTCGGAGGTATAATCCATCACATTAAATATATTGATCAAATTGGTGACAAAATTATACCATTCTGTCCAAACCATTTAAAAGCACTTTTTTCTTTCATTTTTCTGTTCATATTTTTTTAAGTTGTGAAGTTGAGTTATTACCTGACATGTGTGATTTACTTTTATAATCTTCCCCTTTATTAAATTGAAACTTTTACAGCGACTAAATGTAAATTTTTTCCCCACATTAAAAATAAACCACTATAAAATTTATGTATTTTTTTTATTGTTCTTGATAATATAGAATCGACGACTTATTCTAAACACTTTCCAATGTTTCTTATTATCCTTGGTATTAATAATTTTGCAAATTAATATGACCTAAACATTTTAAAAATTTTAACCATTGATGAACGTTAGTATCATCAAACTCGAGTATTATATGAAAAAAAAAAAAAGGAAAAGAAAAAAGAAAAGAAAACTTATAGTACGAATGTTCATCAACAAATGTCTAATTTATAGTTTCTACTTCTAGGAAACTTTAAACATTATTAAAATAGGCTTGATCAGAGCTAGCTACAGTAACCTTTGTTTGATAATTCGGTAACCTTATTGCTTTGTGAAGTCGATATGGATTGCATGTTCGTGTGCCACCTTCTTTGACGACAAATACTATTTTAGTTACCAACCAGATTGCATAATTGAAAACTTTTATACATTTTAAAGCATTCGAAGAGTTTAAAAGCTTGGTTCATATGTTTTGCATTTTATATATAACCATACAACTTTTTACCCTGTCAAGAACTGGAGTTAACATGCTGCTCAACTTTTTTACATGCTATTTACTTGTCTTCGTCTACTTGTAGCTAGGCATAAAAGTACAAGCAACACCCTTACATTTTACTTGATATGACACTTTGTCCTTAAATCAAGACCTTATGAATTGCACACCATAAAATTCTACTAGTATTCAAGATCTCCACTTATGGTTTTCCCTATGGTTGTGCTTCTGGACTTAAATGTATATTCTCCCCAAAAAGGAAAAAGAAAAAGAAAAAAAAATCCTTACATCTAGTAGATGCCAAAAAACTCACCTTTTAAACCTATCAAATAATTTTAAGTTTTATCAAACATTTGTAACCAAAGTTTTGGGACAATTACGTAAACATATAGTAAATGAATATATAACGTCCCAAAATTAATTTAAGTGTTATTAGAGTATAAAATGGTGAATTAGAGTGCCATAATATATTTTTAAATTTAATATGACTATTTATTGATATTTTTAACCGATGTTATTTCCAATTATTTTTAATCATTTTTAACCACTCTTAATCATTTTTATTTGTTATTTTAGATTTTGCAACAAAACAATTTGTCAAAAACCAAATACGTCCCTTTTCGCAAAACCATTGATGGCACACGGTTTTCATATAGTGAAACCACCCTCTATTTCTTTTATTTAATCTCTCCCTCTCCCTTTCTTTCCTCACTATCGTTCTCTCTCTCTCCCAGCTCCCTTTCTCTCTCTCTCTCCCTCCCTCTCACTCTCTGCCACTCTCTCTCTTCCTTCTCTCTCAAATTTTGATTCAAAACTTCAAGCCCGAGTCTTCCTCTTGCTTGATTGAAGCTAAGGAATGAGGATTTAAGCTCCAAATCTTCCTCAAAATCGTCTAATTCGAGGTTAGTTTTCAAAATTTTAAACTTTTTCTAATTTTTTTATTTTTTTTGTATTTTGAAACCCGAGCTTCTTTGAGCTTAAAAAACCTTAAATCTAAGTTAGTATGACTCAAATAATCTAGAATCTAAGCTTAGTTTGATGAAAAACAGATTTAAATCAAGTTTTTTTATTTTTTTAATTTTTTTATTTTCAGATTTCTTTGAAATTTTTGATGCAAATCTTATTTAAATTAGTTTAAAAGTGTTTTATTATGTTTTTCTATCATTTATACATGTTTTGCATGCCTAGGAATTGAGAAAACAGATTGGAAATGAGGATTTGGATTTGGGGAGACCGAGACGTGAGTTTGGAAATTTCTAGAATTTTTCCAGTTCGGCAGGCTGAACTTCGAGTTCGCAGGTCGGACTTAGATGGTCGGCAGGCCGAACTGTGTTGTTTGGTAGGCTAGACCAGCGAAACCGGCAAGCCGACTTTGTAAAATTTTGTTGTTTTTCACCAATTTTTCCTATTTTAAACCCATATTGGGATTTTAACTTTTTAATATGATTTTACGGACATAAATGGCACACTAGAACACCATGTGATAGCTTAGCAACGTAGAATATCTTAAGTTAGATATTGATGAACTTAGTTTATATTTAAGGTTGTTCTGGTTCCATGGAGTTAACGTATAGCGGATCGGGACTATGGTGTTGAGTTGCAGTGCCAAACATTGAGGTAGGACTTCTACCTTTTTTTTGGTAGCCAAGTTTTTAAAAGATTTTTGGCCTTAATATGATTTCTTTTAAAATATTTTCAATGAATGATTGAAAAAGATTTTCATCGGTTGTTTTCATAAATAGTAGAATGAGGTGATTTTCATAATGAATGTAAATGAATATAGTTGGTAAAATGATAATTTAATAACTATAGAAATACTAGATAGGTATGATACTATACTTAGAGATCAGGTCGTGTAGAGTGCGACCTTGGGGGCAGGTCTTGAAACCCAGCTGGGCCACTACGGTGATGATACTTATAGTTTGCCCAAAAAAAGATTATAATATCCTTTCTGGTTGAACAATAAACGGTTTTTGGTAAGATTGATTTTTTTGAATTTATTTATCCATTCATTTGTTTAATTCTATTTTCTAAATATTTTCTTAAATGATGAATTTTACATTCAAATTAAATGTTTTTATAACCTAGTCCTACTGTCACGCCCCGAAATATGGGTAATGACGTGATGGATTAATTAAGTTAATTAAAGCATATTTTTTATTAAAAACACCAATTAAATGATTTGGGTTATTTTTGAAAAAAAAAATGATAAATTAAAACATTTTTAAAGCTATTATCGTTAATTTGAAAACAGTTAATCATAAAATAAAATAACAATGACTATTAAATGTAAGCCGGGCCCCACCGGACCCATATTAGTGTACACATATGGTATCGATAATAAAATATTGTAATCACAGTCCAATATGAGAGAATAAAAGTTTAAATAGTACATGCATTGATTAAAATAAAGAAACAACCTAAATAGAATTCTTATAACTCACGTGTTTACCCTGTTGCCTTCTAGTAGGTCCTAAGCTGCAATCCACCTACGAGAAAGGTTTTAAATCAGATAAAGAAAAGGTGAGCTGAAGGCTCAGTAGGACTAGGTTAGAAAACATTAATTTTAGACATAAATTCTCATATTTGAAAACAAAGTCACAAAATTTCATATAGATAAATAAAACATATTTAAATTCATTCTTACCTTTAGAATCTCTAATCATCTAGAATTATTCTTTATTAAATAGTTCTTTGGCAAAGCCATACTATCACTACCGTAGTGGCCCAGTTAGGTTTTGAGACCTGGCCCCAAGATCGTACTCCCCACGACCCGATCTTTGTATATGGCATCATACCTATTTTATCATTCCGAACCATACTAACCGACACATCCGATGTCATATCATTATCATGTCTCATTTACTGGATATTTTCATTACGTTCATTATTTGATTCATTATGATCATTCATTCTTCAGCAAGTAATGAAAAATACTAAGAAGTTCATTCTAATTGTTCCTTAAAATCAATTTGAAAGAAATCATTTGGCAACAAGTCTTTTTATGGCCAAGGCCCTCTTTGACAATATTTAAACAATTTGTCATTTATTGAAAACATTTTGAAAGAATCTTTTAGGCCAAAACCATTTAAAAACCTGGCTACCAAAGAAGGGGTAGAAGTCCTACCTTGACGCTCTGCATTGTGACTCAACACCGTAGTCCCGACCTGCTATACGTTAGCTCAACGGAACCACGATCAATCTTAAAAGTAAATAAGCTTTATCAATATCTAACTCATAATATTCTATGCTACAATGCTAGTTCATGGTGTCTTAGTATGCCTTTAAAGTTCACAAAATCATATCATCATGTTAAAATCTTCATCTAGGTTTTAAATGGTGAAAAATAGTAAAATTTTATGAAAGTTGGTCGACCTACCGAACTTCCATGTCTGGCCCGCAGAACTACACAGTTCGCCCAGTCGGCCATGCAGCACCGGCCTGCCGAACTGGTCTAGGTTCAGCCTGCCAATGGTATGAATCCGGCATGCCGATGTTCAAGATTGGCCTACCGAACTGGAAAAATCTAAGGACCCGAGACTTTGAATCTTGTCCTCCGCAAATCCAAAATTCCATTTAAACCTGTTTTCTCAGTTCTCAAGCATGAGTAATGTTCATAAATGCTAGAAAAACATACTAGAACACTTTTAAGCAACTTTAAACATGATTTACATAAAGATTTTTGAATAAATCCAAAAATAGAAAAAAAGAAGAAAATGTTATTTAACCCAATTTTTGTGAAATCAAGCCTAGATTCTAGATGATTTGGGCTCTGCTAACTTAGATTGAAGATTTCTTAAGCTCTAGAAACTCAAATTTCAACATTTCAAAGAAATTTAGAGAATTAAAAAAAAGTTTAAAATTTGAAAGTTAAGTAAACTAACCTTAAATCCGAGCTTTAAATCAGGTTTATGGAGACCAAATCTTGCTTCTTGAACTGTCTAATCCAGCTTGAGGTTCAAAGCTTTTGCTCAAATTTTTGAATAAAAATCAAGAGGTAAAGGAGAAAGGGAGAAAGAGCATAAAAGTGGAAGAGAGAGAGCAGGGGAAAGAAAGAGAGAAAAATGAAGGAAAAAGAAAAGAGGGAGAGGGGATTAAATAGAGGGAGATATGGATCTATGGAATAAAAATCATGTTCCAATACATGGTTTTCCAAAAGGCACATATTGGACATTTGAACAAATTATTTTGTTTCAAAATTCAAAATAACAAATAAAAATAACTAAAAGTAAGATGAATTTAAAATATACCACAAAATGTTTAAATTAAATTTAAATCATATTAAGGCATACTAATCCTACCATTTACATGCTAACCTTACTTAATTAAATTCTGGGTGTTACAACTACTAAGCCTTTCGCTCACATTTATTTGTTTTTCAAACCTTTTTTCCCCTTAGGTGGAATACAACTTAGGACCGATTAGAAGGCCTACCGATCAGTACTCGAGAGCAACAGAAGACTTAAATAGCTTATCTGTATTAATTAATTAAGGCATGTATCATTTTAATTTTCCCTTTTCTCATTGGACTGTGGTTGTAGATTTAATTATTGTCTATACTATGTATGTACACAAGTTATGGGTCCAATGGACCCGACCCGTATTTCCTTTCTTCTATTTTGTTTTATTTTATTTTCTGCTTATCTGTTTTATTATTTTAACAATCATTTAAAAAGTTTTAGATTTATCACATTTTTCATAATTAATCAAATTCTTGAATCTGTAATCTTAGTTAAAATTTGACTTAATTAACCTAATTAATCTGTCATGCCACCTCCTGGGTTCCAAGGCATGACGGAATAAAAACACCTTTTAAAAATTTTGAGATTTATAAAACAATTGTTTAGCAAAATTTTAAAGAAGGATTAAAAAAATGGAACTATACCTTTTGCACTGCGTCCTTTTATGACCCTCATAGCTAGAGTGACTTGGGTGTGTAAAATTTTTTTTATGCAACTTTCTGATGAGATTTTAAAGCTGAGGCGTATTTGAAATTTCTTTAACTACTCGTACTTATTCATTTTATGTAAAATTTTGAATATGCAACTTTCTGATGAGTTCAAGAAAAGATTTTACAAGGTAGGAAAGGTTATGTCTTTTGGTGTGTTTTGAAAACGAAATAAGATTTCTTTTATAAGGTCCAGTAAAAACTATGACTTTACTCTCCTTTGCATGTGCAACAAGACACTTTTTCACTTTAGTTTTTTACCTTGTGGGCATTAGGTGTCAATTTTTCATTCACTCGTATACATTTTGAGCATATGAATATATCATTTTGGTCTTCTTATTGACCACTTAGATTTTACAAATTAGAAGCCTTAATTCTACTAAAGCAAATAAAATTGTAGAAGAAAAATAAATAAAAACAAACACATAAAATTTATAGTGGTTAATCTTTAATATGAGAGCTACATCCTCTTTCAGCCGTTACAAAAAAAAAGAAAAAAAATTCATTATGATGAAGAAAAAAGCTAATAAGAGAAAATCGCACCATCCTTTACAACTCTCTGTGATTTTTCTAACCTCTCTAAACCCTTTATATATAAAAAAACTTAATGTAATTGAATTATACAAATAGGGACAATAATTCGTCAGAACGTTAAATTATGCTCTCCACAACTTGATGTTTGATAATTGTATAACAAGATATTTAAAGTGATAGGAAATCCATCAGAAGAGCATGCTTCTGGATCTTCATTGTTTTTCCCTTCTATTATTCCGTTAATTTACTATTTTATTTTATTTATTTTGGCATTGTCATGTTTGTTCTTGCATGCCGTTAATTTACTACATACTATTTGTCACACACACACACACAAAAAAAGCCACGCTAATCTTTTTTTTGCTTTATCTTTTCAGATTGGACTCATTTGCCAGAATACCTGTTAAACTCGACTCTGGAAGAAGTCGGAGTTTTTACAAGGTTATTTGCAATCCAATTCTGTCTGTGTCTCGTGCCACTATGTAGCAATGGATGTCCAAAGCAAAGGGTTTAATCTGAGTCATCAACAGATTCCAATGCTACTGCTTCCGAACACTGAGAGTGAAGAAAATGATGAAGCATGGAGTGTTTATAGCGTGTTGGACAGCAAGTTCTTGAACATGAAGCTCTTACTTCCTCCGTGTGACAGACCTTTCGGCGCCTCTTCAGGAGGATGGCTAGTAACTCTTGACGAGAATTTAGCCGTAACACCTTACAAACCCTTACACAAAGAATATTGAAAACATGACTATTACGCCTTCCTCCCTTGTTCCCTCCTATGGACGTCTTGGCAAATAATATTATGTTTTTAAAATGACAACGATTGCACCTGATCCAGTAGCAAATCCGAAAGACGTAGTAGTCCTTGCGATATTTGGAGAATTTTTGCAGCTTGGCTTACGTTAGACCTGCTAAAGGCAACACATGGACTCGTGTTACTGGTATAAGGTCGGGATTTGACGACTTTATACCAGTAAAATCCCGACTTGATACCAGTAATAAAGCAGGAGCCATACCCATATAAGCCTCAACACCGTATATATAGATGTATATATTGTCATTTACTGTAGTAGAATGTCGTTTCTTCTGTCTATGTTGTTTTCCTATGGTTGTGTAGTTTTTTAATATTGTTGAAGTAATTAGTGTTGTCCTGTTCTAAGATGCTCTCGTTTTTAAGATCTTGACGTTTTCGATATATTGTCGTTTCCTTTTTTTTTTCTTTTTGAGTTGTACGCAAAAGTTGATGTCAGGAACGACAACTACGTAAACATCACGACATATTTTTAAAACGGCAAAATCCTACAAATCGACAATAAATAAGAAAAACGACACCACTTTAAACGTACAAACTACAAACATAGAGAATTTTGCCAACAACAATAAATAAAGCTTTTTAATAAGCAGGTATCAAAGACTTTATTTGGTAACGTCGTTGAACTTATTAGTTTTAATTGCTATAATGTAAAACTTTCAAACAGTATAATGTAAAATAAACGTATGCTGCAATGTAAACCACCTCTCACATGTTTCAATGTTTTGATTTTAACTTATTTATTCCAACTACATTCCCAAACACACTCTCAGTTAGAATAAAAATGTAAAAGAGTTCAGTTTTTTACCTAGCCATTTGTAAACGTTCAGAACAAAAGTCTCAAGATAGAGTTCAATTATTAATGTGTCATACAAACAAAGCAGCATTTTACCAAGTGTTGGACTGAAATTTGAAACAAATAAGTACACGGCTTTCACCTGATATCCTCGAATCTTAAAATTTTATCAAATCTTCAATCTGAATAACATGATTAGTTTGGATATTGTTGCGGATTAAACTGAATTATTTTTAAATTTTTTTTTTCTGATTTTAAAGAACTCTTTGGGTGTTAGTATTTAGAGGAGGACTAATGACCTGTAACATCAAGGAATTTATGAGATGTGACCTCAGCTGCCTAATAGAGGAAGATTGTGTTCATGTGTTGTGTTGAAGAGAGAAGAAAAAGAACAATGTTCAACGACTCTCTTATTTTTGAGCCCAGAAAGCTTGATTTTCTTTCCAGTTTTACCCTTTCACGTATGCGCCGGTTTTTCTTTAGGAGGCTTACGAGAAGGGTGAGTTGATTGAGCTCATTTGGCAAAGAGGAAGTTGGCTTACGTGGTTTTGTTGGGGGCCCCCTGAAAGGCAAAGGTGGATTGGAATTTAGTTAACTTAGAAATAGGGAAAACAATGAGATGAGATGCCATAAAAGAGACTTGTGGTGGAAGATGTTAGCATAGATTTTGGACGGGAAAACTTGGAGGAATGTAGCACAAGGTGGGACACATGAGGATGGATTATACTTGAATATAGTATTGTGATTCTGGCGCTGGTTCATCACTGATGAAGATAATAAATGTAACTAATTTTTGGATGCAGGGGATGTGGTTTGAAAAATACGGCCGTTTTTCGTATTTGATTGGCAATTTTGTAGAACTGTGATTGTTTAGGAATTATGCTTTAGAGGACTTGTAATTTTTTGGTGATATTATCAGTTACCTATTGGTAGAACTTGCAAGATTACATAGAGGCCCTCATGTTGGCCCCAAATTTGTCTTTTCAGCCTCTTATCTCATCATTTTCCCACTCTCTACCGTAGTTAACCAATTCCCTATCCACTCTTGCCTTCCTGGAGCTCAATAAAACCAACTCAGCCAACTTCCTTCTCGCCAAATACAAATCATTGGGCTCAACCAACTCGCCTCTCTTGTAAGCCTCCCTAAGAAAAACCGTATGCATCTTTCCATAATTTCCTCTTGTTGAAATATAGAATATACCCTGATGCTGGAGAAGAAAGTCCTTCAACTTCTTTGGCAAATTCATTGCCATCCTAAAATGTGCGATCCTTTCCAATGTGATCTTCTTCTCGACGGTCAAATTTAACAGCTCGTGGATCGTGGCGACCGCCCTCTTCTCCACCCGCTTCTGCGCCTCAATCGACCTCAAATCATACCCCGAAACATCCTCATAAGGGGACCAATAGGGAACCCTCTGCCATTTCCACATAGCAATCCTAAAATACTTGCCAATCTTGAACCCGGGCGGAAAATTCACAACGAATGAAAATCGTGTGTCCTCGGCATCGGCTCCTTTCTCCCTATATTCTCTCTCCCTAAGTTTCTCTATGGCACAAACAGTCAAGCTCGGATCTTTTTCCTTTTCAACACCCTCAATGTACTTATTCCTAGTTTCTTCAGCATCAACCAATCGAAAATACAAAGGGTGTTTGAGAATTACCGACTCCTCAAAATCGTCCGGCAGACCGAATTCCTTTCTCGCAATTCGCACGTGCTCGAGCCGGAGCCGGCCATTGTTGGACATCATTAAAAGCTTTCGGAGACGGGTCACAGGCATCGGGGATTTGGGCATAAAGGGCCTGCTTCTCTTGCTCGATTTGGAGGTGGGCTTTTCGAGTTAATCGGCAATAGAGAATTCGCTGAACTGGGTGCTCGTAAATCTCAAAGACGTGAGGGAATTTGAGGACGAAAGCCCCAGCTTCGTCCTGTTTGAATCCCAGGGGACGAGCGAGCATGTCGAGGCGCGAGACTTGAATTGTCTCGTTGCGTTGTGAGAGAATGAGACTCTGAAACTTGAGGACCTTTCGGGTCTTCTTCTCGACCTCCATGTAGTTGTCGAAGCCATGGTCTCGGACCCTCTGCAAGTTCTTGGGTATGGAGGTCGATTTCGACATGGGTCTTGTGGAAGAGAGGCTGTAGAGGACGAATTTGATGATGGGTCTGAAGGATTCGCGTTTTGGTTTGAAGAAATTGGCCGAATAAGCGAAGAAGACGATCATTGTTCGACTCTCGAGTATGGGTTTATGGTTTTGGCATCCAGAAATTTTGAAGCATTACAGCTCCATGGACCATAACCCCAAGAGTAATAGGCCGGGTATTAACATCAATTACAAATGACAACCGCAAATAATGCAAAATATAATAAAAAATTTTTACATTTTATTGCAAAACTCTTATAGGTTATATTTTTTAAATCAAAATTATTTTTTCAAGTGCCTATAAATTAGGTTTTCTTTGTTGTATTTTGCTAAGTTTTCTTCTCAAAATATTTATCCTAATTTAAAAATCTAAAATACTCATAAATAATATGTATATATCTTATCCTAACCTAAAATATATTTGAAAATAACAGTGTTTTTATATTAATTGAAAGTAATATGTTATATATTTTTCATTGAATTAATGAAATTGAAAATCAATACACCGTAATAGTATTTCTCAAATTAACCGTACTAGACACAAAATAAAAAAAATGTTCCAAATACCTTCAAAACTGCTTTTTTTTATGGACTCCTAAAATTTTTTTAGTACTAGCATTTCTTCATGTTGTATAACCACTGATGTAAATACTTGTGTTGGATTGAATTTCATTTGTAAATATATATTATTATTTGTAGATAATGATAAGTTTTATATACTAATAATAATATTATTATTTATTATGCAATGATCACTTCTTATCATACATATTATTATATACTAATAATACTTATATACTAATAAGTATTTTAATTAATAATTTCATCTAACTTATGTCTATTAATTTTTTAGAGGTTCTTAAGCTTTCTTTTAAAATTCAATTTGTTAGTATAAATTTTTAGAGTTTCATAAATTTTACTTCAATTTCAAATAAGATTGATATTTCTATTAATATTTTAATCATATTTGATTACCAATATTTCTACCAAACTAATCATTTTTTCATCCGGTACAGCATGTTAAGTTTAGATGTTTTATCATTTGATTAAAAAAAACGACCATTTGAGCTTAGATTATTATTGTCATTATTATTTGGATCTAACATTTAAGCTTAATTATCAGGACGTTGAACAAAAAAAAAAGATCATTTTTTATGGTATAATGTGAAAAATATAACCACTTATGGAACAAATTATAAGTAAGATAATTATATCTATGTATATATATAAAGGGAATTTTAACATATGCATGAAAATCATTTGAAATTAAGAAGATGTGATAATTTACAGAAGTTGATGTTTTGATTTTTTACTACTGATAAACAATATAAAATACCGACCCAAAAAATTAATAAACGAGACAAGATTATTATTGTGTCAGATAATAGCGGGATTTTCTGAACCAAGCAACAATAGGGTGCTTTTTCCGAGTTTTAGCAAAAAAGAGAGTAGTAAGGTGTAGATTAGGCGGAAAAGAATACAAGCGTGCACACTTTTAAATCCCGAAAAACTTTTGGTCCCAAATATAAATAATAGAAAATTTCTAAGCTCCGACGGGGTTTCTCTGCAAAAACAATAACAGAAATCTGCATGCGGCTTGCCCTTTCTCTCTCTAACACACAACTTCTTTTGCCCCCCTCTCTCTCTCTCTCTCTCTGGTTATTCTCAGTCCGCCATAGCGTTTTTTCTTGCTCTCAAATTCTGTACCGTGTGCAAAAATGGAACTTGGTATTAAAGCCTATAATTTCCTTTACCCATTTGCCGGTTATTCTTCAGCTTTAGACCGTTTCTCTCTCTTCTCCCTCTCTCTCCTCTGTCATGGCGTTTAACCTTCACGTCGTCGTCCTGTTTCTTCACCTTCACCTTTTCTTCTGTTCCAGCGCCGCCATGACAGAACAGAACAGAACAAAGCTAGCGCAGAAAAAAAAAAAGAAGCAACATCTCTCTCCTTTAAATCCACCCTCAAAACCCCACCTTCTCTCTTCATGGAACCCCTCCCACGCTGCAGCGAGTGGCTCGGCGTCTCCTGCCCACTCGGCCGAGTCGACTCGCTCCCTCCATTTTCTCTTTCACCAACCTCACCTTCGTCGACCCTAATCTCGCCTGAGACTCTCCTCCTCAAAGACCTGAAGCACATCTTCCTCGGCGACAACCAGCTCTTCCGCGAGACACCGAGTCTGCTTGGCGAGTTAGATTCACCTCCAAACTCTCAAGCTCGGATTCAGCTCTTTGTGAGGAAAAATACTGTCGGAGCTCTAGGAATTGACTCGGCTCGAGACGCTAGGCCTCTCCGGAAATGTGTCGACCAGAAATGTCCGTGCCCAGACTGGATTCAAGCTACAACCTTCTCTCAGGTTCTTTTCCATTAGCTATCTTCAGAAATTCGGAGTCTTTAACTTCCTTCGACATATCAAACAACTTGTTTTCCGTCTCGATCCGGGGGATTGGCAACTTGGTGAATCTCACGGACCTTTACATTGGCACTAACCATTTTTCCGTTCGTCTGCCTCGTGAAATTGGTGAACTTTTTAGGCTTAAAAACTTACTTTTCGTCTTTTTTTTTTTTTTTTTAAAAAAAGGGGCAATGGCTTAATAGGATCAATCTTTCGTATAATCTTCTGAGGTGTTCAACTCCGAAATCTGTTGGGAAATTGCTGTATTTGAGTATTTTGATTCTGGTTTCTTCTGAGCTTAATGGGTCAGTTTCTCCTGAGCTGGGATAGTGTAGGAGCTTGAAGACTATGATGCTTTACTTCAATTCGCTTTCTGGATCGTTGCCTGAGGATCTTTCTGAGCTTCCCATGTTGATGTTTTCTGCGAAAAAGAACCAGCTTTCAGGGCCATTGCCTTCTTTGGCTCGGGAAATGGAATCAGGTGGACTCGCTTTCGCTCACAACAAATCGGTTTTCTGGGGAAATCCCAGCTGAGGTTAGAAAGCGTTCTTTGCTTAGACACCTCACTTTGAGCAATAACCTGTTGACTGGTGGAATACTGAAGTAGCTCTGCAATCCATTGTCTCCTGTGGTACAATTGAGAGCACTTTTTGTTAAGTATACTAGTCTTACTCAACTGGTCTTGGAGAATGAGAATAAACAAATGGTTGGGCGAGTTCCCAAGTACCTCGCTGATCTTCTAGTGATGGCACTTGACCCTGATTCTAACAATTTTACAGGTGCGACTCCCTGTTGTATTTGGACATCGAAAAAAATGATGAAATTTTTAGCTGCAAATAATCAGTTGGGGGGTTCTTTGACTGAAGAGATTGGAAAAGCAGCTGCACCGCAAAGGATTGTGTTATAAAAATAATGAGATAGAAACAAAAATAAAAATACATAAAAAAAATTAAAACAAGAAAAAATCATAAATAAAGAAAAAGAAAATTATTAAATTTTTGAAGATTATAATAAAAACGTTAAGGAGGCTTAAAATTAGTTAATAATAAAAAATTTTAACACAATATATCATGTATAGGTATAGGTATAGACAAAACCTTATAGGCCTAAAAACATAAACTTAATGGCCCAAAACCAACAGTCCGTACAATGAGACACACCTCGATAAGATTAGTGGTAGATTACGAGATCGAGCCTATCCATCTCCTACCGCCACAAATCTCATAAAAAATCTTAAGTTTATTTTTTTATTACAATTATCATACCATAAACTTTTTAGATTGAATCAAACTAAATTCAAGCCACCGGCTTGTTTTGCGTAAAAACCAGTTAGTCGGCTTCATAGTAAGAGATTGGCTCAACTTCAATGTCTGCTCCATTTAAGATAAGTACAAGCAGCTAAGTAAGTTTGTGGCTAAAATTACCGTCCTTACTTGTAGTATTTTGAATTTACTTAAGATTGTACTTTTTACTATTCAAATGACTATATAAATAAGGAAAACTCGCGCTGAATCCGGACAACATTTCTATAAAAAGAAAAATGAAAAGATAAAAATCATAAGTAGTTCTCAAATTTTACTCTTCTTAGTATTGGTCTTTATCGTCAATTTTGTCAATAAATAGTTACTAAATTTAAAATGTGTCTCACAAATAATCTTTTTATTAAATTTTAGATAAAAAAAGTTTTCTTTTTTATAAATAGTCCATAAAATATCCTTTATTTATAAATAGCTCTTATGCACAATTTTTATTATATTTAGTCTCTGAACTAAAATATGTATATATTAAAATTAATTATATTGTTAAATAAATATATAAAAAATATTCAGCTGTTATACTAAACTTAAAAAATGTTTGGACGAAGACCAATTTGGGTTGTGCCTGCATGTAATATCAGTATTTTTGTACAAGTCTTGCTTATTTCTATGTCCTCACTTTTATAAGAAATAATTGTTAGTATAAGGATTCTGCAATATTCATATTTGTGAATTTTCTAGTCCTAATTTATTTCTTCTTGTTGTCCAGTTTCTGTTGCTTCCCGTTATATTGTCGTTTTATGAGAACCTGTCGTTTCAATCTATATGTTAGAGCATTTTTTGTCCTCTTCATATGACAATGTCGTCTTTCTGTCATTGTTATTGGAAATATTAAAAAAAAAAGTATTTGAGAGAAGGACAACACCTTAGAAACAACAATATATTAAAAGGTTGTTCTATTTACATCCTTTTTAACTTTTCAGATCTCTTGGCTAAATACATCCCTTATAATTTTGAAATAAGTGATTTTACTTAATGCATTTCTTATAGTTCTAAAAATTATTACTTCACTTCACCTTGTTTTTCTTTTGACACCTACTATTTTATTTAAACATTTTTATTCTTCTATCTTTTTCTTTTGTTTTTATGGATGCTTTAGGCCTGAAGTATTTTCATACATAAAAGAAAAATGTAAACTAAAAATTATATATTCATTACAATTAATTAAAAATATTATATTTATTAATTATATTTTCTAAAAATATTATTATTTATTATTACATCTAGTAATTTAATAAAAAGAGAAAATTAATAAACAACCGTGCAAATTGTTTGACAATACTGGATTAATATAACGATCATGTAAACTTGTTGCTTTCAATGTAGCCTATTTTGATTTATTCTCATATTTCTTCCGGCAATCAACAAAAAAAAAAAAAAAGAGAAGGTAAAGAAATAATTGTGGTGAATAATAAAAAATATTTAATGTACCTTCATATGATTTTTTTGAATAGTCATTTATCATGGAATAGTCATTGAACGGAGAAAATTAGGGATTTGTCATTTTTTCTCTTATGTGAAAATTTATTTTCAAAAGAGGTGTAAATAGTCAAGTGAAAGCTGTAAATAAATCCACCCTATATTACAAAACGACAACATATCAGGAAAACAGCATAGATAGTAGAAACGACACTCTATTACAAAAAATGAGATGACTTTGAAAAAAAATCAGATCGTTGTTTTGCATTATATTGTCGTTTTCATTGTGTTTTTTCCCGCACTAAATCATAAGATAATGTTGTTTTTAGTAGAAAAACGTAGGGACTATATTGAACTACACACGTTGCTTTAGAATTTCTCTTTAGAAGTCGTCAATTGAAACAAACATCTGCTTGACTCCAAACTTGAATTTAAACTCTTTAACCCTCTCAAACAAACACCCTTTTGAAAATCTTCCAGTTCTAGAAACAGGTAAAAAGATCTTAAATATTATAAGTCTTCTAAGTGGGCATAGCCATGTTAAACCGAACCACTATAAACTCCGATATCATTATTTACCTTTCACATTTACTTTTTCATTTTTGATTTAGCATTAATTGTTCGCACAAGTATACCTATTCTCTCTCTTAACATTTAGTATCTCGTGTTGGCCAATTTTGGTTGTCAACAAATTACAAAAAATAAACCATATATTTCAGTCCACATCTGCTGCATCCAAAAATTAGTTACTTTATCATCTTTATCAGTGATGACCGATGAACCAGAGCGAAAATCACAATACTATATTCAGAGTTTAATTCCTCCTCATGTTTCCCACATTTTATGCTTGAAGGTGTTGCAACAGCTCCTTCTAATAGCCCTCACTACGCATTTTCTTTTCTGTGTTTATATTTAGTAATGGTTACTTGTTGGTTCCCACATTTGTGCCCTTTTTGGGTGGAAATATATTTCATACTTGCATAACGCCCTTCAGGCTAAGTGTCGAATAAATGTTTAATAAGCCTATCCCTCGTACTCCTTGATTTTGAAATATAGTAATTGTTCATCAATGCATTATCTTTCTAAGTTTCCAGTCTTTATCAATTTACGTGTAATTGCATTTATACCTACGTGAGTAATGGAAAGATTATAACGAAACTAGTTCGATCTAGAACTTTTTGGTTCGAACATAAATGTTTGAGACTCTAATAAACAAGTTAAGGTAATGCATATGATACCAACTGTTCGTAACGTTCAAGTATATAATTAATGAACCACAAAATAGAGGATCTATTCCTCCGATAAAGTTAAAACGGCAGACATAAAATTGACAAGGTCAACTCCAAAAAAATAAATAAATAAAAAAGCAATAAACATAAAGTCGGAGGAAAACAAACACTAGAGTTTCATATTGAAATTAATTAGTACAAAAAAAACCAACAATTCCACAAATAATGTCCACCACATTATTTTAAAAAAAAAAAAAGAGCCGAGACTACCATCGCAGGTCAACCGAGTCAATACCCGAACCACCATTCCTTTAGAAGCTGTTGTTGTACTTTCAAAGCGGAAACCAAACCCCTAAACGACAACACAAAAAACCACCCACTTCTGCTAAACTTAGAATCAACAGATATCTACCACACGTGCGGTTCGTTCTTGACTCGAAACCCCTCTTGTGCGACTTCATCTCAAGCTCTTCCTAAACACTTCCCTATATATCATTTTTCTTTATTTATTTTTTTAATATTTTCATGAGTTTTTCTCAAAAACACAAAAAAAAAAAAAAAAAAACATATCATGAACTTCACAAAATAAGTTAAACAAAACACACAATTTAAGCACCAATTATATATGCTGATCAGGTTACGTGAAGAGCGGCTTTGATCTTCTGGATTGTGCAGGATATAAGATTGTTAACAGTCTCGACCGACTCCACAGTGAGCTTGGCAGTTGGAAGACTATTGACCAGAATTTGGAACCCGACTGAGAGGAGGCACCCGCCTCCGCCACCTTCACCATTGTCGGCTTCTCCCTTCACGGAAGGTCCACTGCAATTGTTTGGCTGTGATGAGCCATCAGGGAGAATGGCGAATCCTGACGGTAGGAGGGCCACATAAGCAGAATCCCCACCATGCATTACGACGTTTATCGATGCAGTGTCAACTGGGGCGTACACTACCATGGAGCCCGAGGCGTCAGTCCATGTTTCTTGCAGTATAAGCATGCTGCCGTCGTTTGTTCCAAGGGTCTGAGAAGTTCATTGTGGAAGCCAAATACTACGTTAGAAAAGAAAGACCAATGAGATAAAGGAAACAAAGAGAGAAAAACATCGATTCCTTACGCTGGCACGAAGAAGAGAAACATGGTTCCCATGTCTTTGGCCCTTTGTGATATGGATCATCTCTTGCATTGGCCCGCCATTCGACAAAATATCCCAGTCGCTCCTGAACCGTTCATCGTGCAAGAATTCAAATAGCCTCTTTTGAGACACCGGAATCCAAACAGAAGTTGCAGCGCTCAAGATGACACCGGGTGGCTCGCCAGGGTCATCCACACTTTTCCGGGTCATCACCCTCACATCTTCACCAACATTACCAACGCAGAGCTTGTCCCACTTGCGCACAGTGGAGGCGGTCACTCCAGCACAGAAGTTATCCACCATACGTTGCGCCAGCTTCAGCATGCTCCTCTTACCGCTGGGGCTGATGGCTGTTGAGTAGCAATAATTTGTTAGAATATATCTGTAACATGAGTTGCAAGAGTATCACGGAAACAGGGACTAACCTAGTTGATCTTCGTTACGAATGGAAGGAGAAATGAGGGTCGCCAAGCACTCGCATTGTCTTTGGAGGGTGGCAAGCCACCTCTGTGCACCAAAGCCCATGCCACAACTGAGAAACGAGCGGAACATTTGATGGACACTGCTACCATCGTATTCCGAATGTTCAACCCAAATAACCTGCAAATTATCATCCACCAATAAAGCTAGTTTGCACCACGCATCCATTACACAACGCTAGGTTTCATGTCTTTCTTCTCCTATAGCACGTCATACGAAATTTTCATGTATCACATGGTATTAAATATTTTTCAGATAACGCAATAAAATGCGTTACAACATACAAATTGAATTTTTAAGCTCCAATTAGCTAAAGCACTAATTAGTAATTTGATATTTAACTATGTTAAGCTTTACACACACACACACACACACACACATACACATATATATATATGTTGTGAACCGTTAGGTGTTTACGTGATTAGTAGTCCTAAAATGGTCCAAAAGTGAATTCAAATATTCCCGGCTAAAACTAACATATTTCCTGAAAACGTGAGGATTTTGAGAGACCAAAACTGCGAAACAAGGCAAAGGGGATCACACAGCTAATAAATTTACCAACATAATAGTGGTTTTAGTCATGAGGTCCAGTCAGCCTTAACATAAACCTAACCATATTTTTCAGACAGTTCGCAGAAGAGCAAGGAAAATTTGACTTTCCTTCGTATTATTCTTGTCAGCAAGGTCAAACAGTTAGCTGTTACTTTGTTAATTTACCATACAACCCCTTGACATTTTTTCCCATGAAGAAGAATTACGCCCAAATAAAACATGTTGAGAGAAATGTCTACTTAAGACAAAAACGATGCCCTGAGGTTAATATGGAAATAAGAGTCTTGAGATAAAGATAATATGACCTAGTGATGAGTTGACATGAAACCCAATGCAAAAATAAAATAATATTAGAAATCAGATTCATGAAAATGATGAAGGGAAAAGTCAAAGTTCCAGTGGCTCTTTCAGCAAGATATATCAGAACAGATATATTCATTTCTTTAAAGTTCGACAAAAAGATTGCGGAAGCTAACATAATGTTAGAAAGGAATATATGAGCACATCACATGTATCTCAACATGTTATGATTAAAAAAACTGGATCCAGGTCATTCAGCCTCGTGGAAAATAAAGAAATCATCAGGAGAGAGAGAAGAATAGAAGCATCAAATATATAGTTTAACAACAAAGATTGAGAAGTCCAAGGTTTTTCTCTTGCTTTTATTACTGGATATAAATTTAAATTCTGAAAATAATATAATAAGGTTGGGTTAATCGACATGAACATAAACAAAATAAACCGTGACGACCCCTGATTTTCTCATCGTTTAGAGTGGCTGTGGACGAATTTATAATGATTATAACAAACAATAAGCAAAACTTGCGTTGAAATTTGAAGATTATATAATGATCAGAACCAAAAGGCATCTTTTAGAATAATATAACAATAAAAGGTTCAGATTCTTAGGTAAAGTTCCTACTATATTACAATTAGAGCAATCCCATAAAAGTGAGAGCCCTTCTTTGGTGAGCAATAACAAGAAAATAAATTCTTAGAAGCAATAGTAAGGAAAGTTGGGGGAGTTCAAATACCAATAATTTCACCTAGTTGTAGTCTCAACAGATCTCACACTTAAACACAGTTACTTCAACTACCCCATTTAATATCAACAAGGGAAAAATATACTTAAGACAAGAAAAAAGAAAAATCAATGAAGCCAGTAAATGACAGCACATAATGGGTGTAAAAACAAAGGCAATGAGGGCCATTTAATATTATTTTCAAAATAGGTGAAAATGTTTTTGTTTTAAAAAATGAGAATTTTTTTAGAATTGTGCCGAGAGTGTTTAAAATTTTTGCCTCGAAAAGTGTGCAAAAACATTTTCAAAAATTCTGAGAACAAAAACAAACGGTACCTTGGAATAGCCATCGGGCATATCTTGCACAAGACATCCAGAAGGAAGTCTCCTACTGTGAAAATATGAGTTTGCATTTGTAGTGTCTCGGTTGATGTCGATGGAAACATCAACCACAGCCCAGATGCCGTCCGCATGTTGCTTACAGAACCGAAGAAAGTTTAGGGGACGAAGAGGGACTAATGGCGACAGCACTTGAAGCTCAGCATTCATCTGTGAGATAAAAATATATAGATAAATAAATATAACATACATGATTTTTTGCTTTTTGTGCAGTCAGAAAAGAGAAAACGGATCGAAGATAGTTCATACCACTTGGAGTGCACCATTTCTTGTTCCGCCTATCCCAGTGGAAATCATTTCAATGGTGGAGGCTCTAGAAACCAAACAAGGAAACATTTCCGTCCATCGATTCTAATGAAAAAAAAAAGTGTATATTAATAGTTGCAGTGCAATTCATATAAAACAATCTTCTAGCCTTTCAAAGGTGAAAGAAATTAAAAGTCAAAAAACCCAAGTACAGACTAGGATCATTCTAACAATCTCACAAGTCACTATTGAAATGGCATATATCAAAAATATTATACATTAGTAGAAAATTGACCCAAAAAAAATAATAATAGCAGAATGATGTAAAAAGGTAGAATCACATACCGCATCCATTAATGTCTCTACGAGAGCCAAACTGTTGATGATGACCACAGAGGAATCCCTAGTTGCCTCAGACACATAACTACTAGGTTTTGGACCAATACAAGGTGGAAATGTCCTCAAATACTCCTCGTAATTCAACGTTTCTTTACCTCCATTTGTGCTTTTAATCCACAGTGGACCTTCAGCCTGAGCCATCTTAATCAACTCATCCATGGCTGCCAATGCAAGATCTATCAACATCGACCTCTCGAACGGGATTTCAGTTCCCATCACATTCATTCCCATTGTATGTTTCATCATCGGAATCATAGGCACACCGCTCGAAATCCCATCTCCCAACTCAAGTCCCATAGGCAATGCAGGGCCAACCATGTTCAAACCACCCATCCCATTTCTCCCAACGGCAAGTTCCAAACCGGAGGTCAAGCTCGGAAGGGGAATTGGAGCTGCCAATGATGAGAGAGGTCTTCCCAAGAACTTGTTCACCAAGGCACATATCCGGTTCAATTCGTCCTTCAATCTAGCATTCTCAATCCTGAGCTGGTGCTCCTCAAAAGATATCTGACCGGGAATCGCTGGGCCACCACATTGGTTACACATTGGACTTGCCATGGCATCCTTCATCATGTTGCTCTCAGCTCGGAGCTTATCATTCTCTTGTCTAAGAATTATATTCTCATGGCGTTCGAGTTGTGTCTGATGAAAATTATCACATTATTTTCCCATTCCTAATAGCAAGATTATCAAAGAACAAACTTGGCAATACATATTGCATTTTAAATTAGTACAAAAATACCTTCATTTGAGTCCGTCTATTTTGGAACCAAAATTTCACTTGCTTTGTCTCCAAGCCAAGCCTCTTGCTAAGTTCTAATCTCTGCTTTTCATCAGGATGTGGGCATTCCTTGAAGAAACTACACAAAACCCAAAATAAAGATTAAAAAACATGCAAACACAAAAAACTCTACATTTCCAAGTTTCTCCGTCACTAAGATCTATATATAGTAAATAAACAAAACAAAATAAGAATCATACGCTTCAAGTTCTTGAATTTGATTAGGAGTGTGTCTGTGGTACTTCTTCTTCCTCGGCGGTTGATCGTTGCCGGCATCTTGATCATCGCCGGATGCGCCTTCTAAATTGTCACTTCCGGACCTGCTCTCATACCCATCATCCCTAATCCTTCCAATAATACCCAGATCAAAATTCTCCTCTAGTAGACCAATTTCACCATGACTATCCATATTCCTCTGCACCCAAAAAAAAAAAAAATAAAAATAAAAATCGTGACACTAGAAATAAACATGTGACATGCGCGGGCAAATTGAAAAAGAGAAACAAATGTAATGACTTAAAAGGTTTTATGTTGCGATGAGGCATTACTATGGAAAGAGAAAAGGCAGAGGAAGTTCTCATTGAATTATTTTAGTTAGCTTAGCTTTGGTAGGGAAAGACAAAAAAGTATGGCCTAGTAATGGCAGTTAGGGGGCTTTGTGGAGCAATAACAGCCACAAAGTCTTAGCAACCCCTCTCTTAAAACCTTTCTGCCTGATCAAACAAACAAACCCACCTCCAAAAAGCTTGTCAAAAATTGAAAAAATAAAATAAAATAAAATAATTCAAATATCTATGAACTGTACTAGTAGTCACTATCACTTTTTTCACACCCCTATGTTATGTATTTTGAGTTTCTTTTTTATATACATATATATATATATATGTATATATATTTTTTGACCTTACCGAGCGACTCCCGGATTCAGCCAAGACTGAAAATTGCATTTCTCAGTGGAAACAGAAAGAGAAAGGTGTTCCCTTATCAACGCCCATGCATGACACGCAGTCAAGCTCTCTCTCTCTCTCTCTAGAAAACACTGTTTCGGATAGGGGAAAAGGAGGAAAAGGGGAACAGGACAAGAAAAGCCCTTAAAAAAAAAAAGATCCAAGGTTTCACACCTCCCTAATTCTTTCTTTCACTGTAAAGCCTGTTCAAAGAAGAAAAGTCTTTGAAAACGATATGCAACGAAAATGTGTCGTTTTTATTTTCCATGTGTGAATGTGAGAAAAGGCCTAAATGTTGTAGCTTTTTTCTAGATCGTCGCGGCACGACAAGCTTGACAAATAGTTTGGCAGTATCCAAAAAGACCCGATATTGGAGAAAGAAAAAGAGAGAGTGGGAAAAAGGCTATCTAGGAAAGGGAAAACAAATTCAAAAAGGTCATGAAAAAAAGGTTCATCTTCTAGTTCTAACATTCACACCGTTCCATTCCCACACTTGAGTGAGAGAGACTTGACTTTTCAACTGCAATAAAACATATAATACCCAATACGGGTAAAAGGACCCAGTTGACCTTTCTCTTTCTCTCTCTAGAGTTCTCTCTCTGATATGGTTCGATGACATAGAAAAACCAAACCAACCCAAGTACGGAGTAAAGGGCTACCTTTTAATTTGACAGTAAGCAATAGTAAAGGCCAAAGAGGAGTCTGTTCCTGCCACACAGCGAAGAAAGTTATGGACTTTCTCAGATCTCTCTCTCTGGGATCTGAGGAAAGAGAAAAGGACGGGAAAAAAATACATAAATTATTTCATTAGAGAGTTTAATAAATCTTTATTTTAATTTTTTTATATAATAAGGAAAAAAAAACAATTTTGGACGGTTGCGGAGCTGACTTAGGAAAGGACCCACACAGGAAAATCAATGAGTCAATGAGTTTGTTTCTTTCTTTTATCTCTCTTTTAAATTTAATATTTAAAATATCTTAATCAAACTCCTTATGCCAAGCCTAGATTGAATCCAGAATCAGACCCAGATGGGACTCCTTTTCCATGCACAAAAATTAGATCAGAAATCTCTTTTTTCTAATTATAGCTTCTATTGATAAATATAGGAGCACTTACAATATTAGGAAAAAAATTGCCAGGGGAAAAGAGAGAAAAATCTGGAGAGGTCTTGTGAGGCGGGACCCACCGACCCTGAAACTAGGGTTCCTAAAATATGCCCCTCTCGGACTTCACGCGGGCACACGCGCGTGCGTGGGGCTCGCTCTTGCTGTCTTTTTTGTCTGTGCGAGAAAACAATCAAGTGCGGTCGTTTGTAGCCTGTTTGGCGCATATTCACTCCCAATTTCCCATGAAATGGCAAAAGTTTAATGCGCAGAAGGGTGATATGGTCATTCTATGAATTTGGTTAGGACTTTTTTGTACTTTCATATAGTGGAGATTGACATTGGTGATTGTCCGATTAGTCTCATTACCAGATTTGGTTCACTCTTTCTTGAAGCATCTTATACAACGTATTGGTTAAGGCCCGGTCATTAATTGAGAAACCTATATTAAAAGTTACACTATATAGTAAATTAGAGTTAACAATTTTATAAAGTTTAATATATAAGGATAAAATTGATAAGATATTTGATAAAATGGTTAAAACCGTTAGTTATAACTATTTTTACTTTAACATGTGAGAGTTTTACATTATAGTAATTTTTTTATTGTTACTGTAACATATGAGAGCTTCACACTATTTATAATTGAGAAAGTAGTCCCAACTACGTCAAACAACCTATGATTTTCTTCTCTTTCTACCATTTTTGTAATTTTTCTTTTTTCGATATTCCTCTTGGGGTTTTTGTTTTTTGGAGAGTATTCCATTTAAAAAGACATAAGGGATAATATTAATGAATTTATACGTTGGTTCGCGTCCACACAGTTGGGAAATAATAAAAGTTTTTTTCTTGAAAAGAATAATAAAACTTTTTTTTACCTGTTGAAAATGTTTATTTCCTTCTTAAAAAGACATAAGGGATATTGGACAATATTAATGAAATTGATTTTTTTAGGTCGTATAATTAACCTACTTGAAACAACCTAATTTAGTTTAGTGTTTAGAATCTTTCCACGGAATAAACTGTCGCCTATGTTTGTTTTTTCAATAATTTCGTGGATAAGCTATAATTCTTCTAAAATTACAGTGAATTACAATAATAATATTGGATACTTAAAAGCTATTAATCTTTGTAGTTGAAAAATCATGTGCGTGAGTTATTACTCTCTCTCTCCCCCACTTTTTCACTCATAAATCTGTCTAAAACTACGGACGTAAAAAATACATTATTAAATAACTTGAGTGACAATCCTTAAAGAGAATAAATGAAATTTTCTACCTTTTAGATCTTTGTTTATGTGATTCGGCTGAGAATGATCAGTAGGAGTATGCTTACGAGTTTAAATATATGTGGGACCGAATCAATGATAATTATAGGTAAAGAGACTGAATATTAGTCAATGAAATCAAATAATGGCTCTAGATTAGTATGATGATTGCAATTATTTGTTGAATGAAATCAAATGACGATTGTAGGATTTAGAGACAAACGCCTCATTTGATGGGACAAACAAGTAGGGCGTCACTTGGTAGGACCGTACCAAGTGACGCCCACTTGTTTGTCTCTCACGGGTTCAGAACCCATCGGACAAATTAAGAGCCCGTTTGTTTCGTGGTTTGAATCACTGTTCGAATCATTTTGTTACAGTATTTTCTCTCACAAGAATTTAAATCTTCATTCAAATACTCTATTTAAATACTCGAACTAAACGGGCTTTAATATTTTTCTTGTAAGATTGTTAATATAATAATCTTTGGCTTGTGATATACTTCAATTTTACAAATACCCAGTCAAACAACCAGTTATATATTACTATACGTAACCAAGTCAACTGAGAGAAGAACGAGGTAATTACACCGACAAGAGAAGATTGCATACACGACCAACGACCATAAAATAGCTTGTCATCGGGCTGTCCCTTGTTTTCACGAATAGCCCGAACGTAAGACACAGATAGATTTTTGTTAGAAAGTTGCAATCCTCATTTCTCTGTAATTTTTTTTATTATTATAGTCTTTATAGAGGTTTTTGTTGATCGGTCTTAATCATAGAGTTGCTAAATTTATTACAGCCACCATCTTCACATTATACGTAAATGTTGTAGATCTTTTCAATTTTGTAATCTCATTTTACTATCATAAGATTGCAATCTTTATATTATTAGATTAGGGGTGGTAATGCTATTATGCATATGATTTTGGATACGTTTACAATACAATGAAATTATAGACAACTTTTAAATTTAGACACATTTATAGATTGATATCCACGTAGTTTAGGAAGATATTTTCTACTGTTTTTGGTGGTGAGCTAAGCATGTAACATAATCTTGTTACCATGTTGGAATATAGCCAAAAAAAAAAGGAATAGTTTACAAATAGGAAAAATAAAATAATTATAATAAGAAGAATAAAATAACTATAATAATTGCCAAGTAATTTTGTAGAGTAAAAGTTGAAAAAACATTACAATAATTATTTCATAGTCTTGATAATTTTAAAATATTCCTAGAATTGCAATTTTATGACCGTGTCAAGTCTTATTTTTTTATTTTTTTAGAAAATTATGTATGAACAACTTATGCATGTCTTCAGATTTACGCCATTACTTTTTTGTGGTTTGAATTTATGCCATGCTTTGTAAATATTTGACTAGTATGTGTTGCAAATTAAAAGCTCCAATATTTATGGTATGAATTTGAAACTATGGTTTTTTTTTCTTTCAAAATTTCTATTTTTTTAAGAGAAACCTGAGTAGTATACTACAACTTTTATGTCTTTTCACTTTTCTATAATTATTTTTTTATGTTTTATCATTATCTTTTTGTGATTTATGTTTATGTCATATTTTAGGGGGATAATCACAATGAAACTCCTCATTTGTTCACGTCAATGAGAACCATTTTTTGTCCATCAGATCTAAATCCAATGATTAAGAATAAATAAGCTCACCACAAAGTGAAATGAGTACATACACACCTATCTGATCAAGAAACCAAAAATATAAAAAATAAAAAGCATAGACTTTCCAAAAAAAAAAGCTACAGATTACATCTGCTCTGTTGCCACATGGTGGAGATTGTCGACAACCCCACGAAGTAATGATTGGTAGTGACCCAACCTCCGTTCACAACATCGCCACCACCATCCCTCAGTCGTCATGGGACCCTCACAACCCTCGTCAACGACGACCTAGCCAAAGGTGGTGTGTAACGTCCCGAAATTTATTTAATGTTAATGTAATGTAAATGATGAATTACTGTGCCATAATTAAAGTTTTAACTTTAATTAGAGTATTTGATTGGATTTTGAGTTTTTGGTTGTTTTGTTAAATTGATGCATTCAAATGATTTCTTATTGATTTAAAATGATGTTTTGAGTTTTAAAACACAACAATTTGTAAAATATTAAAAATACTCTGTTTTGCAAAACCGTGGGCTGCACATGGTTTTCGCACAGTAAAACCGCCCACCGATTTTCTCTATTTATTTCCTTCCTTCCTCTCTCTCCTCACTCTCACGTTTCACTCTCTCTCTCTTCCCTCTCTCTCTCGGCAGCTCCCTCTCTCTCAATCTCTTTCAAAAAAATTTTAAAACAAATTCGAATCCAAGCTTCGGGATAGCAAGGAGGAAGCTCGGGGACGTGATTCGGCAACCGAGAACGCGGATTGAAGCTTCGATTCGAGGTTAGATTCGAAATTTCTAAACTTTTTACAAAATTTTTAATTTTGTGCATTTTTGAAATCTAGGTTTGATTAAGCTTAGAAAACATTGTATTTGAGTTAAATGAACTTAGAACAACTAGAATCTAAGCTTAGATTGAAGAAAACGGATTGAATTCAAGATTTTTCATTTTTCCCCTCATTTTCTCATTTTCGGATTTTTGAGGATTTTGAGTCAAAATCTTGTTTAAATGAGTCCAAACATGTTTTAGAATGTTTTTCTATCAAGTATAATTGTTTTTCATGCCTGAGATTTGAGAAAAACAGGTTGGAATCCATATTTGGATTTTGGGGATCGAGAAACCCGTGGCTGAGATTTCTGGATTTTCCCAGTTCGGCAGGCCGAACTGTGTGTTCGGCAGGCCGGAGTGATGATCGGTAGGCCGGTGTTCTTCCGACCGGCAGGCCGAATCTGGGGAAATGTTCGGCAGGCCGAACCTTGCTTCCGGCAGGCCGAACTGTGCAGTTCGGCAGGCCAAAGCAGGGCGTCCGGCAGGCCGACCGATGCATGGAAAACTTTGTGATTTTTACCCGTTTTCACTGTTTTGAACCCAGATTTAAATCCCAACCTTATAGAATGATTTTAAAGGTACAAATGGCACACTAGGACATCATGAAATGATTTAGTAACATAGAATGTTTCGAACTAGATATTGATTGACTTAGTTTGTATCTAGGATCGTTCGTGGTTCCGTGGAGCTAACGTACAGCGGACCGGGATTACGGTGTGGGGCACCGGCACGAGTATTGAGGTAGGACTTCTATCCTATTCCGTGGTAGCCTAGTTTCAAAATGATTTGGCTTTGAAAATGATTTCTATCAAAATGTTTTCAACGGTTGTTTGAAAATGGTTTTATCGGTTATATTTTAATATACAGTGATCTGAAATGAATTTCATAATAAATGTAATTGACAACACTCGGTAATTGGGTTTTGAATGATAATGATAATAAACACATGGCATGATCCCATATCAGAGATCGGGTCGTGTAGCGATCGACCTTGGGGGCAGGTCCCGAAACCCAGCTGGGCCACTACGGTGGTGATATCATGGTTTGCCTAGGTAAAAGTAAATTGGTGTTTTGATTTGACGAGTGGACTGTTCTGTGACACAACGGTTCTACTCAAATTAATTAATTATTTATTTATTTATTTAAGTTTCCTCTGAATAACTTCTAATGATGCTATGTTTCTTTGCATTAAACTATTTTATAAAACATAGTCCTACTGAGCATTTTGCTCACGTTTTATCTGTTTTAAATTCCCCCCCCCCCCCCCCCCCCCCCCCTCTAGGTGGTTTCCCATTTAGGTTTGGAGAAGATTCTTCGGACCGAACTCAGGAGCAATAGGAGAGTTTATTTATATTCTGTATTATTAATCAAGGCATGTAAGACTTAACTTTATTTGTACTTGGACTGTAATTGTATTTATGATATTGTCAGAACCATGTGTGTGCACAAGTTGTGGGTTGTGGAACCCATATTCGCGGTTTTTATTTAATTTTTATTACCTGCTTAATATTTATAAATTCTTTTATAAAAATGTGGTGAAAAATCTTCTTAATTTTTATTTAATTTGATTCTCAAACTCTCGATTTTTAATTAAATTCTCTTTTGATTAATCTAAATATTCCGCCACGTCACCTCCCGTACTCCGGGGCGTGACATGGTGAGACATAGTTCCCATCGCGACTTCGTCTTGTTGTTGTGACGCCACCATCACAGCGGGGGTCCTCCTTCACCTCCTGTCATCGATTGTGCTTGCCTCCAAATCGTCATCTACGTCATGCCCTCAACCCGACCGTCAAAGTTGCTACCTTTGCATCCATGGACAAATGCCTTTTTTGAGATCTTGATTCTGTCGTGCCCTTCGCACCCTTCACGGTTTTGTTGCAATTCGGCCACCATTGGATATCTTATTCTATGTAGGGTAAATTTTTACCCGTGATTTTTTATCTAATGGTTATATAAAAGGAGTCTCATTAATCAATATAGTAGTTAAGAAAACAAGGCCTTTTTGTAGGCGTGTTTATAGAATCTATCCATCCATTCAATCCAACCCAATCTGACGGATTGGATTAGATTATAAAAAAATACGGATTGATTTTATATTAAGATTTTCCCAATCTAATATTATACAGATTAGATTATGGACAAATGTCTTTGCGTCCATGGACAAATGCCTTTTCTGAGATCTTGATTCTGTCGCGCCCTTCACACCCATCACGGTTTTGTTCCGATTCGGCCACCATTGGATATCTTATTCTATGTAGGGTAATTTTTTACCCTTGATTTTTTATCTAATGGTTGTATAAAAGGAGTCTCATTAATCAATATAGTAGTTAAGAAAACAAGGCCTTTTGTAGGCGTGTTTATAAAATCTACCCATCCATGCAATCCAACCCAATCCGACGGATTGAATTAGATTATAAAAAAATACGGATTGGTTTTATATTAGGATTTTCCCAATCTAATATTATACAGATTAGATTATGGATTGAGTACCTCTCAATTCGTGCAATTCGTAAATCCAAACTATATATATTATATATATTTATCTGGATATACATATATACACGCAAACACATACACAAAAAAATTAATAAATATATAAACTTAAGCTTTTACAGTAGTGTGTACCTTAAAGAAAAAAGCTTAGCTCAATTATAAAGACCAACATTATTCATCTAGGACATTTATTAATGTCTAAAATTTATTTAAATTTGTTAGTTTTAATATTTTGTAATGTTACAATTTAGTTTATCATCAAAGACTTGCACCCTACTAAGTTGTAATATGTTGGGTTTTATTAAATTATGTTATGTTATACTATGTTAATTTTAATTGCGAGTTCTTTTGATTAATTTAAAGACTCAATCCATTATCTGCATAATCCAATATGCAAAATTTGTGTTTTTTATATTAGATTAAGGAGTTGAAGGATTGATTTTTTATTAGGATTTTTTTAATCTAATATGTACGAACTGATTACAGATTGACCTTTAATTCCTGTAATCCGATCCAATCCGTGAAGTCCCTTGGCCTTTTGTTGCATTCTTCAAAAAATCCTCTATCTTCTCTCTCTGTGGGGTTTTTTTTTTTTTTTTTTTTAAGGTGATCTTAGGCCCAATTGGTTGAAAAAGGGCCCTCGTTTATTCCAGCGTTTAGCCCCCAACTACAACATAATATTTCAATTTTCTTAAGGGATTTCCAACCAGCAGAGATGAATAATAAATACGTTTGATGTACACAAATTCTTGCTCGCTTTTTTTACAAGCACCAAACTACACAAACTTCGGCACAAGATCTACCATCCTTTAGTTCCTTTGACGCACTTGAGAGAAATGAAAAATAAATAAAATAAATAAATAAAACTGACATGTAATGTTGATTGCTGGTGGCGCGGTGGGTAAACGTTCCTCAAGAGACATTGACAGAGAGTTTTGTCGGCAGTGAAGTACTCTATTATTTGAGATTGAAGTAATGTGGTTATCTACTTTGCTGGTACGATTTTGATGCAAGTTGCTGCACAGAAACTAGTTTTTCAGTTTCCAAATGTAACTTATTAAATTGGATAGACACATATTAACTCAAGTTCTTTTAATTAGTGAAAAATAATTGCTTACGGCATTTTGATTATGATTTAAAGTCATATACAGTACTACTTTACGAACCATAATTTTGATTGAAATTTATCTAATGAAATAGTAATCCCATTTACATGCTTAAATGGAAAGAACTTCACATATCATAATTAGTGATAGAATTTAGATTTGCTAACGAATTGGGTTTATATTTTAAAAGATCAACTTGTTCAGTAGAGAGACTTGATGTCCTTATAAGTTGGTGTTTGGTTTTATGTTTTAAAAGTAACTCGTTTGAGCTTGTTGGGTTCTGATACCACAACAGAATTAAGGCTTGCTAAGAATTTAGACTTATATTTTAAAAGGTTAACTTGTTAGTGGAAAAACAAAATATTCTTCTAAGTTAGCGTTTAGTTTCATGTTTCAAGTTTGTTTTTTTACCCGTTTATAATTAGGATCTTATAACTAATAGCTTTAAACTGAGTACCAACTAATTATGTCAAAGTTGATAAACTGGCCATATATAGCTAGGATGGTGATATCATGCGTGTGAGGTAGGAAGTTGACAACGAGCAAATAAGTTTCTCAACAAATTCTATCAATACTGACTGAGGTAGTTTTGTGTTAAAGACATGACAACATTACAATAAGCAATACCACATATTATATTGTGATCGTAAGCATAATTTAATGGTAAATTTGTACCTAACTTCTAATAGAAGGTGTAGAATGTAAAGTTTTATCATCCCACCCTTAAGCTAAAAAAATACCATATATCAAATTTAAGTTTTGGTAGCAAATAAAAACAGTTTTACATAAGAAAGACACATAGATATCTTATTGTGTATAGTAAATAAAATAGTGTTTAAGAGCCATGGTTTAAACCGTTCAAATTAATTTTGTTACAATATTCTCTCATAAAATTTAAATTGTTCCTATGTTTTCAATTTAAATAATTAGTTTGAACCAAGTTCTCAAACACCTTAAAGATGCCAAAAGTTTTGCCATCCCCTTAGGCTTAGCAATGAAGCAGGAAAAATGTGATTTTTTATTTTTAAGAAAAGATGTGACACAGGTTCATGAAAATCCAACCATATGATATAGGTTCATGCAATTATTGAAGCAACAAATACTCACATCCTTTTTGGCTCAATTATTGGTAAAATATATTGAATGCATTTCAAAAATTAGACTAATAAGACTTTTAAACAATTTACAATGTAAAACTTTTAATAATTACTATAAAAAAATAATTATAATGTAAAGTTTTTATACATTATTATGAACCAATTTAAACGAAACTCCCTGTTAATGGTCACATAAACAAATTGATTTTTTTTTGAAGTGAGAAACAAGTTGATTCATTTTGCTTGAGAAAAAAGGTTGGTGCACTTTTTCATTAATATTATTATTTTTTAAAGGCATTTTTGGGGGGTGGATAACGCTTTAGAATAAATAAAAATCAGTAACAGTTTGTGAAGTCCCAGAAACGGTAACTTCCAGAGTCCAGTTAGTGGGAACCTAGAAAACTACGGACAAGACTTTAATCCTAATCCCCACGTCCGACCGAACTAATCTAGTGACTCTCCCATACAAATTACTAAAAATCTAGCCAATAACACATCACCACGTAAACAAGAATATAGTTTCAGACAACAAACAAGGCCAACAATTGACGTGTAAGAAAACTATTCGCTAAATTTTTTTAGCGTACGAATCTAACAACTTTTGGTGTACACGTTTCAAGCACGCTGTGGCAGTTAAGAGAAACCTGAAACTGAAAGTGCTCTTTTCCCTGTCCACCCCATTAAAGATTAAAACCCTTCACCAGCTCCATCGCTCCGAACTTTCTCTCTCAGGTCCCAAGTCTAATCTCAATCTCACCCACTTTTTGTTAGGGGAGAGAAAGTTAGAGAGAGAGAGAGAAACTCACATAATGGCAGAGGAAGATCCGGAGAGCAGAGGAGCTCCAAGATCAGGAGCGAAGAGCAGAGGAGGAAACGACAACGACAACGACAACGATCACGGCAACTACCACTCTTCGTCGTCGTCGTATCGGATGGAGGATTCGGAGACCCAATGGACTTCTTGGTTGGTCCCGATGTTCGTGGTGGCGAATATCGCCATGTTTATTGTCGTCATGTTCGTCAACGATTGTCCAAAAAAGGAAAAGATATCTGCGATCCAGGGCAAGTGCGTCGCGAGGTTTCTCGGCAGGTTCTCCTTCCAGCCTTTGAGGGAGAATCCTCTCTTTGGCCCTTCTTCTTCAACGTAATATGATTTTTAATTTTTAATTTTTTTATACTTATTATGTGGCTTTTCCTTTATAAGTATGAATTTTAAATTCATGTGAATTCAAGAATGGTTCTTTTCTTCAGAACATTGCATTTTGAGAATCTACTTTAAAAATTGGTTTCTGATGTGTGTGTGTGTGTATATATATATGTAAATCTATCTCTTTTGTTCTTCTCGTCTGTTTGATCGCCTTTTTGGTGGCCAGAAGAGGATTGATTGTTTCTTATGTCCCAATATTGGTGATATTCTTCAGATTAAGTATGTTGTATTTGCTGTTTGGCTTTTAATAAAAGTATAAAACTTTATCTTCAAAGGCAATAAATGTGGCGGGAAAAGTTATGCTCGTGTAAGCTAAAACATGATTACTTATATACAACATTATCATAACAATTTTAATTGTATTATGACATAGTACTAAATTGTTAATAATGTGCCTCTGACTTGGTTGTTGAGGTAATGGCCGTTCTAATGGTCTTCACGTTCTTTATAAGTCTAGTTTTGTTGTTGATTTTGGTCTCTATATATTTGGTTTTTTTTTTTCATGCTTGGATCTCTTTTGAGCAAATGCATGGAAAAATTGAAGCTTTTATTTAACCTTTTGAAGGTTGGAGAAGTTGGGAGCTCTTGAGTGGAGCAAAGTAGTTCGTAAGCACCAAGGATGGAGGCTTGTCACTTGCATTTGGCTGCACGCCGGTGTCATTCATCTCTTCGTAAACATGCTCAGCCTGGTCCTTGTCGGAATTCGGTTAGAGCAACAATTTGGATTTGGTATGAAATCTCTTTGCTTCTTTCCATTGCTCTAAAACCATCCTCTTTATGCTTTTCAGACTTGGGATTTATATTAAAACAATCTCCATTCTGCTTGTTTTCTTTTGGCAGTGCGGGTTGGGATTATATACCTATTTTCAGGCTTTGGAGGAAGTGTACTTTCCTCATTGTTCATACAAAATAGCGTTTCGGTTGGTGCCTCTGGCGCTCTTTTTGGACTTCTTGGAGCTATGTTGTCGGAGCTTCTTACAAATTGGACTATTTATTCCAACAAGGTAGACAATACTCCACGAGTTTCGCAGTTGTATTTGAATCAAAATTAAGTCTAGACTTCTGCTTTTTTCGTGATAAAAAGCTTCGCGGTAATGGTCTATTTCTTTGTTTCAACAGGCTGCAGCCCTCCTTACTCTTCTTGTTATAATCATAGTCAACCTTGGGATCGGAATTTTGCCACATGTCGATAATTTCGCACACATTGGCGGGTTTCTGACGGGATTCCTGCTTGGCTTTGTTCTGCTGCCTCGTCCGCAGTTTGGATGGTTAGACCAGCGCATTAACCTTCCTGCTAATGTTCCTCTCATATCCAAATACAAGCCATACCAATATGCTCTATGGCTTGTTTCCGTTGTTTTGCTTACAGCTGGGTAAGTTAATGTGCAGACATAATAAGAAACTTTTTGTTTTATAGAAGTAGCTTGAATTTTGTATCTTAACTTCAAAAAAATGCAGGTTTGTCGTTGCATTGGTGATGCTCTTTCGCGGAGAGAATGGGAATGCTCGCTGCCATTGGTGTCACTACCTCAACTGCGTTTCCACTTCTAAGTGGGATTGTGAATGAAAATACTCAACACTTTCAGGAAATACCTTTTTTAGTGATTTTTTTAAATTCCTCTTTTGTAAATGCTCAGTTATTAGTCATTGGCTTATTTGCCATCTTACTTGTTCCTTTCTATTCTCGTTTGTTTTGGTGAGATAGAATGATATATGCATTTCATTTTTTGTTTGTTTGTTTTGGGTTTGGCTTCCTGTCAGGTTTCATGTTAGTTAGCACTTATTTTCGATTGTTGGTTAGAGTTTGTTCTGTGACAAAGTCTGAGGCCTACTTATGGGAAACCGACCTATTAAAATGACTCATTTTCACAAGTAAAGTCTAAAAGCCCTAGCAATGTTTAAAAACAAATAAAGACCTATGGAAACAAATCCATTTTACGGAGTAACTAAAATCTAATACGGTAAGAGAGAAAAAATATAAAACCAAGCTTTGGTGTCGCCCGGACTTGAACCGGAAACCTACTGTGTGTTGGACTGATCTGATAACCGATTACACCACGACGGGTTAGCGGTTCTACGTCTTTCTAAATATTACCTTAAGAAAATAATAAGGACAAAAACAACATGCTTGCGGTCAAAAGTTCATTCAATTTTCATGACGAAAAACACACATTCCACATTGCGCACCAACTCATAGTCTAAACTCTAAACCACATGGCAAAAGCACTATAAACCAGTTTCTTCAACAATCACTTTTCTCAATCAAAACAAAAACCAAGTCTAGAGTTAAAAAAGGGAAAAAAAAAAACCCCTTTTTTTTAATCGTAATTTTCTCAAAATGGGGACTCAAAAAATGAGCGTTATTATCAATGGCTTGATGATATATTTATCGTTATGGGCCTCATCGGTATCTTGCGCAGCAGAATGCTCAACAGTCACGGAACTCGTCTCTGCCTGCTCCACCTTCGTCACGTACGGCTCCCCTGACCCTTACCCTGGCTCTCCTTGCTGCCACGCCATGAACAGCCTCAATTACGACGTTATTAACGACTCCAATGAACATCGGAGATTTGTCTGTCGCTGCTTAATGGGCCTCATTACCGCTTACAACCCCAGTGCTTCTGCTATCGCTTCTTTGCCGGGCTTTTGTGGTGTCTCTCTGGGCTTCACTATTGATCCCGACACCGATTGCAACTTCTAAGCCTGGCACATATCAAATTCACAATAAATTTGACCTTTTTTTTGTGGGGGGTGTTTACTTGTGTTGCTCGCTTTCCGTTATAATGTTTTACACCATATTCCAGACTACTATTAACTTTGTTTCAAGATAGAGATATAAAAAGGGCTATAATTTACGTCGAAGTATGTTTTGTATTGGAGCACTCTTATTTAATTTCAGTTTTATTAAAATTCCCTTACAAAATAATAAATTTCAGTTTAGAAAAAAAAATTATCACTCATTAAGAAAATTGGTTTGAACCAATTAGTTTAAACTAATAATAGTATAAAGTCTTATATGCTATAATATAAAGTGAAAAGCCGCTGCAATATAAAGTTCTCACATGCTACAGTTTTTGAACTAATTTTTTAAGTTCAAATCAATTTGTCAAATACCATACACATGCTAATATGCTAGGTTTACTATTTTATAAGTAATGGGTTTTACTTCAAAACGGATGAAAAGGATTTTTCCTTGTATTATGGCGTTTTGGAAAAGAATTTTTCATTGTATTATGATATTATTTCTTCTTTTGTGCGCGTGGGGATGAGTTGTGGCGGTGTATATGATCCGCCAATGACGAATTTTTCTTTCTTTTTGATAGTTGTTCCGAAATTCGAACAAAAACGAATAAAAGGTTTTGGTGGGCAATAGTTCTAATGGACCCAACATGGGACTCTTTGCAGTACAAAAAAGAAGTCTTCCTTTTTCTTTTCGAGGGAAAATGGTGAAAAGTTCCCTCGTTAAATTCCACTCACGGCATGATTGATTAACCGAAATAATATCGGACTTTTTACCGATCACGCTTTTATAAAAGCAGTTAAAAAGAAGTACTCTTAGATTGCCATATAAAGATTTGATACCCATGTCATTAAATTTAATATCTAAAGCCAGAGTTACTATGATAATAGTGACCTTCAGCTTATTTTTAAGTATTTTAATAGATAAAAATGATTCAGATTTGAGTCTGATATATTAAGAGGAATTTGGATTGCATATTATAGTAATTGAAATTTTGTGAGGAAAACGCTAGCGCAAAACTGATTCAAAACTGATTCGAACTAGAAGTTTATTAAAGAAGCGCTAGAGAATACTTTTGGGCTACCGACGTAACGTTTATTAGTCCTCGATGCTATACGGTTGGTTATGCATTTCATCTCACGACCTTAGTCCCCACACTTGTATTCCTGGAAAAACCAGCTAGAAGCCCCAGTTGGCGAAATTATTGATTATGGACAACATTCACGGAAAGGACTATTTCACATCTTTTCAACAACGTAAAATTCTTCCTCAGATCAATGTTGTAATGACCCATAATAAGGATCCAAGGCAAGCATTTTGTTTCGACATGAATTCACGTTAGTGCCAGGAATTAGAACGTTTTCTTGTCATTTTGTTAATAAAGGCAATTAGTACAAGCTAGTGACTAGTGTAGGCCAGAGACAAAAATTAAAAGAGGATCTAATCTCCGTGAACGTACAGTTAAATATATGTAAATGTGATTTTAAAAAAATTTGGAAAGTTTATCGTGGTAAAAATGATTGCAACACATTTGAATTTTAAAAATGCAGTGTTAACTATGGGCAACAGATTGGCATTGTTTGCATTTAACTTGTCCACGTTCTTCCCCCACTTTGTAGTTAATCCTCTCTTTTTGCTTTTCTTCAATCAAGTTTTAGCTAAAGGTTAGAATCTTAACTATGTATGGATAATGCCAGTTTTGGCTTAAAATACGACTTTCCACGATACCAAACAGAGAAACAGAATTTTAATACAATCCTACTGGTGGAGTTATGGCGCTCTTTTCCTTCTCCCAAAAGGCGTTGTTGAGTCAGATCATTTATTTCATATCAATTACTCCGATAAGATTGGATCCTCTGTTCAATTATGTGTCTAAAATAATCTCTTACTCATTAAATTATGCCACTTTTTAAAAAATTAAAAATATTGTTTAACTGATTTTTACATGTTCATTAAATGACGCATCATATTATGGTTGGTACTTTGATTATATACTATTAAAAACTTGATAAATGATTCCAATGCACTTGGAGGTCTCAGTTAATCAAATGCACTTGGAGGTCTCAGTTAATCAAAGGTATTGGTAAGATGTTTTTAAACTAGTAGATTTTTATCGAATTTTGTCAGATGCACATGTGACATACTTTTAATTGAATTGAATTCCCTCAAAATTATTCTCTACCACAAAAAATGCCCATCAAGTTTTGCATTTAGCAAGGCGAAACAAGTCAATGCCAGGGAAACTTTACTATAAATATGACTTGGAAGGACAATTTGGGGAACTAAACAAAGAGGTGTAAGATCCTCTTAAATGGGCACTACCCAATAATAAGGATGGAAAAAGAAAGGACCACATGTTGATCACTATTCACTACAATGAAACCAATATGCAATGAATGCTTAATGGTGGATCTTAAGCGAAAAATGGTCACAATTTTTATGTGCTGCAAAAATATATAGCTAGGGAAATCACTTCACAAACATGTCTTTCAAAGAGGCAGAGAAATCCTGATTACAAGAAATAGACTATCACAAGAATAGTAATTTTGTAATGTTAGGAACACGCTGCATAAAAGCACAACAAAACATGCACCCGAAAAAAGTCGAATAGATGAACATTTTTTACTATCTTATCCACACTGTCAAAGCTCGCAGAGTCAGCATTCGGAAGAAACTCCTAAAACTGCTTCCCCCACAGTAAATCAAAGAAAAAAAAAAACACAATTATCTTAAGCTAGCACTCCCAAACTTATCCATGTGGTTAAAGGACGGATAAGCACTGCCTCTTAAATTAGCATCCTGGACCATATCCGCATCCGAATGTGTCCATCCATCCCAATATCCTTGAGCAGACCTTTTGGTTGCGTCATATTTCTCGAACTCAAGCCTTGGTCTCGGGGCGCTCTGCGACCTGACCTTAGCCCGGGATGACTCCGTATTAGCCATGTAATTTGGATAGCCTGAGTACCCACTGAAGTAGCCCCATGAGCGCTCGCTCTTTGCCGGTGTGAAGGGACCTCTCCTACCACTACTGCTGCCAGGTCTAGACGATGCAGAGAATGCTTGTGGACTGTTCCCAGCTGTCCTCACAGTTGCTTCTTCCTTTTCTATGGGATATTTCAGTTGGTTTAACGGCAAGGGATCGATGGAGGACATATTTGGAGCTGTTATCGAGCGCTTTGATGGGCAGTCGAAAGCTGCAGAGCTCCGGTTCTGATAGTCTGAAGCCAAAACATGCCGTGGCATTTGGAAGGATCGAGTACTTCGCTGGGAATCCAGGTGAGGCTTCCATGTGTCAACTTCAAGGATCTTGTCATTCTTCTCGTCATCGACATGGCCAGGCCCATATCTCATTGAAGTAACTTGGCAGTTATTCCATACACTTTCCTCCATCCAACGATCCAACCAGTTCGATCCCATCTGTGTTTTGTCTAGGTTCATGACATCCCTGAAGTTTGAATTCGAACCGCATCTCTACACATATACGTTGAGATGAAAAAATAGGATTAAGAATACGAGAGACTATCTACACTTTGTGGTGGCATCAATATTACCGTCCAAGCAGGTTTAAGACTGTCTTTTTTGGATTGAACTTTTCAAAAAAAAAAAAAAAAGATTTCTAGCATCTGTTGAACTTCAAAATCCTGCTTCATACAGGCCATATAAGACGAAAAATCAAAGTGAAGCTGATCTTGAAATGAAGGAAGCCAATTATAATGGCTTAGGCAGGGGCTAAAGAAATATAGTTTTGGTACGTTGAAGTCAATCAATAGTCAAGCTACATCTTCTTGTTTCCACTTATCGTAAATGAAAATTAGGAAAGAAAAGTACGGAAGATAATTGATGCCCTGAAATTGCCAGCAAAATTGTAAAGAACAGAAAAGTAATACCTTAAGGATTGAGGGTCCATCATATTTGCTGCTATAAGCACGTTGTTGGTGTCCATTTTTGTTGGGATTTTCGGGAAACTGCACGTTTGAATAAAAACCATAAGTTTGAGTTCACATTGCGGCCAATTATCAAAATTCAAACATACAAAAGAATAATACAGTTTGACAACACACTAAGATGGTAAATGGCGATTACCAAATTGTGATCAAAGTAACTCATACCCCAACAATACATCAATCTTACAACTGTAAAGGAAAAAGCAAATGTGTTCCTTCTATAAGGATAAAAGAAATCACCGAGCGCTCACGTGTTTTTGAGGGGAGGACTTGCTGAAAGAATGTAAGGGTTCCGACACGTGGGTGCGACTTGCACGAGCACGGGCTTGGACTCGCACGAGTGTCTGCATCCGCCTTAGCATGTCCGCGGTTTGTTTCCTCACAATGTGGCCTCGAACCAATGCTTGAAGCTTCACCAGTGCTTTAAGTGCCCTCAAGGCTCTCCTTGCCTTAAAGAATTTCCCAATAAATATGTCAAACTTTTACATTAACTCTCTCTCCTAAACCAATAAATTCAACAATATAACTATATAGTCATAACTATTACAACTCTCTCCTAGCTAGCTACTTTACCTAACTCTTTAGAAATTTATAAAACATATGATTACTGTCTTCTGGTAGCACTACAGTCTATACAGCCCGGGAATTTAAAAAGATTCAAATTGACTGGCATTGACTTTTAATATAGGCCATAGCAGAGTCTTGTGGACGAAATCATTGACTATCATCACACAAAGGTGTCAAGAATAATTAACAAACAACTCAAAGGAGGAAAAAAAAGTGACATCCATTATCCATAGCCTAAAAGTTAAAATACATTATCGCAATGTGAATGGGTGTTTGGAAAATAACTTCAAAATCATGAGTTTAAATTCAAATATTATAGTATATAAAAATTTTATACTACAATATACTACTTTATATTATAAAATGCGAGAATTTTACGCTATTTACGATTTAAACTTATGAGTTTGAACTTGTTTTCAAAAGAGAGTTACAAGTTTTCTTTTGCTCTCACACCAACAAAAGAAAAAAGAGAAGAATAAATCAATTTAATAGATTTTTAAAATTTGAACACAATTTGTATTTGGTTCCAAATTTGCCCAAAAGTTTTTTTTTTTTCTTCTTGGCATGTAATTATTGCCCAAAAACTCCATGAACACCATTCACAAAGGGGAAGAATTTCCTTGGCTTGAATCTCAAGTTCTCAACTTAATAACGTCCAATAAATACAAATTAAATTCGAAATAAAAGGAACCACAAAACGTCCAAAGTACTTAAAAGAAGGGTCTTGTTGGGCCATCATTGCCAAGCTGTAAATTGGGTAAAGGGGTATGGGAATGGCGTAGAGATTGATTACAGAACAAAATCTCGACAAGACAAGAGTCAAAACGTGTGACGTGTTGCCCATTCCTCCCTACATAATCCCGCTTTGGAAAACAAAAAAAATAAAATGTGGTGAGGAAATTTTTGGTCACAGGCAACGTCCAATCAAAAATCCAAGTACGAAGATTCTCTAACCAACCACTCGACGACAGGTCGACTCCTAAATTTTAAAGTACCAAAATTACCCACATGGAGGCAATCTGGGAGAAACTAATCTACGGGTAAACGCACATTAAGCTTGGTCAGTTCCAGTCTTCGAACACAGTATTACGTCAATACAGAGAATCATTTACTCTCTGGCTCCTCTGACAGTGAATGACACACGTCCACAAGTGTCGGCGCAATTATTTTTCTTTTTATCTTTTTCTTTCTTGAAAAGAATTTTATTTATAGCCGAATCTTCCGAACCGAACCAATTTCGACAAAACCGTGTTTGTTTCCCGAGAAAAAAAAAAAAAAAACTAAAAAGCCCAATAAAAAGACACTAAAGGAAAAATCCAACTTTAAGCATGAACAACGAGAAAATGATTTTTTTTTTTTTTTATAATTGCTCCAGAACGATTAACTAAATTCGCGCTGAAGATAGAAAAAGCTAACCAGATATCCACGGAAAGAAGACTGAATCTTAATGGCCGCCACTTGTCGGTTCCTGCTAACTTGCGCCGCGGCGGCAGAGCTCCCAGCAGCGCCGCTGTTCGTCAGCCGCACGACCTCAGCGGCCGCATGAGCCGCTGCGAGAGCCGCCTCGGCCACGGCGGCTGTAGCGGCGGCTACTGCTATGGCATGCTTGTTGGCGTCCAAGGCTGCGCCGGAGTACGGAACATCGGCGGCGAGGGAATCTAGGTTGTTTGGGCCTGGGGCCTTGTCCTTGGAAGAGCCTTTACCCCACCTCTTCTTGTCCTTAACCGGTGGCGAAGTGGTGGGCCTTTTGGGGCCGAAGAGTCGCCGGAAAAAGCCCATGTCTCATTGCTGGGAATGGGCCGCTGGGCTATGAGAGAGAAGAGGTTCCGGCGAGGCAAAGCATGTGAATTGAACTGAAGAAACGAGAGTCTGAACTGATGGAGAGAGAGAGAATAAGAGAGAGATGAGATATGAGAGAGCTCGAGGATTAATATGTAGTCGCTAGTCAGAGTCTAACAGACTTCGGATTTAGGGAATTTAAGGACTTTCGAGTTCTATGTGGACGCGCCATTGAGGGAGCTGTTACTCACGTTCTGCTTTTTTATTTTTTATTTTAAAAAATTATATTTGTATCATATTATTTAAAAAATATCAAAAACTTCATGGTTTTTAAAAAAATTATTAGGATATTTGAGTTCATAATTTGTGACACCGAACTTTCAGATTATTCCTTTATTAATAAACCCCATATTATATTGTTAAAATTATAGAAGAAAATAAATAAAAACAATATAAAAAACAAATAAATCCACGTGTATGTTTTTTTTTTCAAGTTTTGTTTAACTTTTTATTTTGATTTTTAATTGTAATTTTATAAAATTAATTTAGGCTTCATCATTAAAAGGGTAAAAAAATTCACATCAAAAATACTAATTCAAGATAATATTTTAAAAAACTACAAAGTAAAGTTTTGATTTTTTTAAAAATAAAATGATTATGATGTTTATTTAAAATATAAGGTATCGAAATAATAATAACTTTTTTTAACCTTATACACGAGTGGAAAAAAAAGCTTTATATTCAGATTTTAGAACCAAAAAAGAAAGTTACCTAAGGTTTGGGGAATGTGGAGAACAGAGGAATGGCTGTCTATGTTTTATTTTCAAGGGGTGGTTGAGTTTTTAATTAGTTAGAGCTCACACGTAATATCGTACTGGGCCTCTATTATAATTAATGATTTTTTTATATAGAGAAAAACATATTTCACAATGAAAAGTGAATATAAACATTAACTCGTACCCATACTATTTTTAATTATTAAAAGAGCCCGGACAAACAATTAGTTTTTGTCTATAGACTCGAGGAAAATAGTATGTATTACATTCCACAAATAAACACTTGAGGAGTTGTACCAAAGATCAAGCAAACACTTTTTAATATATGCTCTATAATTGATGAAAATATTTGATCAATCGATGTTGGGAATCCCATGCTACTAAAGCCACAAAAAAAATGCCAAGAAACAAATCAAATGGAACCAAATAAACACACAAACAAGTTGGGAGTAAAAACCATTGTTATTACAAACCTGTAACGCCCCAAAATTTATTCAATGTTAATGTAATATAAATAATGAATTAGTGTGCTATAATTAATGTTTTAACATTAATTAGATTATTTGGTTGGATTTTGAATTTTGGTGGTTTTGTTAATTTGTTGAATCCAAATGATTTCTTATTGTTTTAAAATAATGTTTTGAGTTTTAAAACACAACAATCTATAAAATGTTAAAAATACTCTGTTTTACAAAACCGTGGGCGGTACATGATTTTTGCACAGTAAAATCGCCCACCGATTTTCTCTATTTATTTCCTTCCTCTCTCTCTCCTTACTCTCACGGCACTCTCTCTCTCTCTCTTGGCAACCCTCTCTCTCTCTATCTCTCTCAAAATTTTTGAAACCAAATTCGAATCCAAGCTTCGAGTTAGCAAGGAGGAAGCTCGGGGACGTGATTTAGCAACCGATAACGCGGATTGAAGCTTCGATTCGAGGTTAGTTTTGAAATTTCTAAACTTTTTCCAAAATTTTTAATTTTGTGCATTTTTGAAATCTAGGTTTGTTTAAGCCTAGAAAACCTTGGATTTGAGTTAAATAAACTTAGAACACCTAGAATCTAAGCTTAGATTGAAGCAAAATAGATTGGATTCAAGATTTTTCATTTTTCCTCAATTTTTCCTATTTTTGGATTTTTGGAATTTTGTGTTTGAATCTTGTTTAAATGAGTTTTAAAGTGTCTAAATATGCTTTTCTATCATCTATGAATGTTTTCCATGCCTGAGATTTGAGAAAAACAGGTTAGAATCAAAATTTAGGTTTTGGGGAAATCGAAACCCGTGGCTGAAATTTCTGGATTTTCCCAGTTCGGCAGGCCGGAACAGGGATCGGTAGGCCGGTGTTCTTCTGTCCGGCAGGGCGAACCTGGGGAAATGACCGGCCGACCGAACTTTGCTTCCGGCAGGCCGAACTGTGCAGTTCGGCAGGCCGAAGCAGGGAGTCCGGCAGGCCGACCGAGGCATGGAAATTTTTGTGATTTTTACCCGTTTTCACTGTTTTGAACCCTGATTTGAATTCCAACCTTATAGAATGATTTTAAAGGTACAAATGGCACACTAGGATATCATGAAATGGTTTAGTAACATAGAATGTCTCGAACTAGATATTGATCGGCTTAGTTTGTATCTAGGATCGTTCGTGGTTCCGTGGAGCTAACGTATAGCGGACCGGGATTACAGTGTGGGGCACCGACACGAGTATTGAGGTAGGACTTGTACCCTACTTCTTTGGTAGCCTGGTTTTGAAATGATTTGGCTTTAAAAAAGGATTTCTATCAAAATGATTTCAACGGTTGTTTAAAAAAATAAATTTATCGGTTATATTTTTAATATACCGTGATCTGAAATAAACTTCATAATGAATGTAAAAGACAACACTCGGTAATTGGGTTTTGAATGATAATGATAATAAACACATAGGCATGATGCCATATCAGAGATCGGGTCGTGTAGCGATCGACCTTGGGGGCAGGTCCTGAAACCCAGCTGGGCCACTACGGTAGTGATACTATGGTATGCCTAGGAAAGGAAAATGATATTTCTGGTTATCCAGGTAGAATGTTTTGGGTAAGAATGATTTTACTTAAAATTGTCTATTTGTTTATCTATTTATTTATTTAAGGTTTCTTTTAAATAATTCCTGAATAATGAAATGTTCCTTTAAATTAAATTATTTTGTAAAACATAGTCCTACTGAGCCTTTCGCTCACGTCTTATTTGTTTTAAATTCTCCCCTTTAGGTGGTTTCCCATTTAGGTTTGGAAAGGATTCTTCGGAACGAACTCAGGAGCAATAGGAGGGATTAATTTATATTTTGTATCATTTAATCAAGGCATGTAAGATTTAACTTTATTTGTATATGGACTATGATTGTATTTATGATATTCTCAAAACCATGTGTGTGCATAAGTTGTGGGTTGTAGAACCCATACTAGTGGCTTTATTAGTTTAATATTTATTCGTTTAATGTTTTAAATTGTCTAATGTATGTGAACTCGCTATAAAGTGTTTTAATGAACATCACGTTTTATACTTAATTCAACCCCTTAAACTCTAGATTTTAATTAAATTCTCTTTTAATTAATTTAAATAATCCGCCACGTCACCTCTCGTACTCCGGGGCGTGACAGAATGGTATCAGAGCTCAAGGTTATGAACCTTGGAAATTGTACACACATAGGTTTGACAATGAAATACCTCTGACAGTCCAAATTTTGTTTTCAAAAGTGAGAGAATGGCACCTAGACGTTGTTCGACAGCTGACGCCGAGTTCGAAAATGATGAGAGCATGATGAGGTCTATGTTTGAGGCTTTCCGGCAGATGGCAGCCAGGGCTAGACCGGGAGATTCTGTTGTTGGTAGTCGGCATGCATACTTTAAGGAATTTCGGCGGGCGTCAGTTTCGACTTTTGATGGCAATGGGGATCTGCAGTTAGCAGAGTATTGGTTAGATTCGATCTTGAAGCATTTGGATACTCTTGGTGTGCCTGAGGAGTATCGTGTGGAGTTTGCTGCGTATAAGCTCGAGGGTGCCGCTAACATTTGGTGGAAGCAGGCTAAGCGTCTGGAGCACGGTGGTGATATTAGTTGGGACAGGTTCGAGGAGCTGTTCTATGATCGATATTTTTCGCAGGGGTATAGAGATCAGAAGGTAGTTCAGTTCTACAGGTTGCAGCAGGGTGATCTGTCAGTTCGAGAGTATGAGGCAAAGTTTAATGAGTTGGCTAGGTTTGCTCCATCGACGGTGGCATCGGAGCGTGAGAAATGTATTAAGTTTCAGGAGGGGCTCAAGGCTCCTATTCGGCGGCAGTTGGTTGCTCTACGGCTTAGGAGTTTCGGAGAGCTTGTGTCGTCGGCGATCTCCGTGAAGAATGATTATGTGTAGTATTGTGAGGACCGAGCCAAGGCTTCAGGAGGACCACAGAGGAGTGGCAGGAAGAGCACTAGTAGTCATCCAGCTCCGGGGAGGATGCCAGTCGTAAGTCTCAGTCTCAGCCTCAAACCCTACCTCCGCCTCCGCAGTTGCAGTATCCCCAGTTCTCTCCTCAGCAATTCTCATATCCGGCACGGGGGCAGCAGCCGCAGCATTTTCAGCGCAGTGTTCCTTAGCATCGAGCGCCGAGTACAGGTAGTGTGCAGTCGTCTCCATCTCAGCAGCATCGGCCGAGTAATCCAGGACCCAGCAATGTCGATAGAGGAAAAGGGAAGGCGCCAGTGCAGGTTCATGCAATGGCATCTGGAGGGTCAGATTCTCATGTTGGTAACACGGTTGTCGATGATATGATCTTGGTTTCTAGATCTTTAGCTCGCGTTTTATTTGATACCGGTGCCTCTCATTCTCTCATTTCGAGTTCTTTTGTACATGCCTTGGGATTAGAGGTAGAAGAGTTTAATGAACCCCTAGTCATAACTTCTCCCTTGGGGCGGGTGTGTGTAAATTGTATGTGTAAATCCTGTAAAATAAAGATTGGGGATGAGATTTTGAAAAGTGATTTGATTATACTCCCCATGAGCTCCTATGATGTAATTCTAGGGATGGACTGGTTGTCCAGGTATAGTGCAGTCGTGGACTGCCAACTTAGAAAAGTGACCCTAGTGTCTGATAGGGGGACAGTGATCACTTACCAGGGTGGTGGTGATTGGTTAATGAGTGAGCGTCTCATGAAGTCGTGTCTAGGAGGGCGAATGAATCTAGGTTCTTGTGCTTTTCTTGCCAATCTAGTTTACGAGCCCTATGTTTCGAGTGGCAGTGTAGCGATTTCGGTGGTTGATGAGTTTGAGGATGTCTTCCCCGACGAGTTGCTAAGATTACCACCGCATCGGGAGATTGAGTTTGGTATCGAGTTATTTTCAGGGACATCACCGATTTCTATGGCACCTTATCGGATGGCGCCGGTAGAAATGAAAGAATTGAGGAAGCAACTTCAGGAGCTTGCTAATAAAGGGTATATTCGGAACAGCACATCTCCATAGGGAGCACCGATTTTGTTTGCCAAGAAGCATGATGGGACTCTCAGATTGTGTGTGGATTATCGGCAGCTGAATCGTGTTACGGTGAAGAACAAGTATTCCTTGCCTAGGATTGATAAGTTGTTTGATCAGTTGGGAGGTTCACGGTACTTCTCGAAGAATGATTTATGTTCGGGTTATCATTAGCTCAGGATCAAGGAAGAGGATATTCCCAAGACAGCTTTTAGGACTCGGTATGGGCACTTTGAGTTCCTGGTTATGTCGTTTAGGTTGACGAATGCTCCGACAGCTTTCATGGATTTGATGAACAGGATATTCAGGCCGTATCTGGTTCAGTTCGTGATCGTGTTCATCAATGATATTCTTGTGTATTCTAAGACTTGGGAGGAGCATGAGCAGCATCTTCAGGTTGTGCTTCAGACTCTGCGGGGAGCACCAGTTGTATGCTAAGAGGGAAAAGTGTGAGTTTTGGTTGACTAAGGTCAAGTTTCTGGGTCATTTTGTCTCGGAGCATGGTATTTCTGTGGATCCGTCCAAGATTGAAGCTATATTGGAATGGGAACGACCAAGGAATGTAGTGAAGATTCGCAGCTTCTTAGGTCTTGCTGGATATTACAGGAAATTTGTAAATGATTTTTCGAAGATTGCAGCTCCGTTGACGAGATTGATCAAGAAAAATGTCAGGTTTGAGTGGAATGAAGATTGTGAGCTTGCTTTTTAGGAATTGAAGAACCGATTGACTTCGGCTCTAGTGTTGGTTATTCCTAGCAGTGACGAGCCATATGAGGTTTATGCGGATGCTTCAAGGCGCAGACTTGGATGCGTGTTGATGCAGCATGGACGTGTAGTTGCGTACGGATCGAGACAGCTACGACCTCACGAGCGGAATCATCCTACTCATGATTTAGAGCTCGCGGCGGTGATTTACGCGCTGAAGATTTGGAGGTGTTATTTGTATGGAGCGTCGTTTCAGGTCTTCTCCGATCGCAAGAGTTTGAGATATTTGTTCACTCAGAGGGATCTTAATCTGAGGCAGCGTAGATGGATCGAGTATATGGAGGATTATGATTTTGCGTTAGAGTATCATCCCGGGAAGGCTAATGTGGTCGCGGACGCGCTTAGCAGGAAGTCTTCAGGGATTCTAGCTTGTTTGGTTTTTGAGGACTGGAGCAGGGATACGACAGTGAGTGAGTATCGGCTACGGTATCATGAAGACTGTGATCAAGTTTCGGTGTATCATGTGGAAGCGACTCCAGCTTTTGTTCAGATGGTGAAGCAAAGTCAGTGGCAGGATCGGCATTTGCAGGGGATTTGGTCGCGGATTCAGAATGGGGAGCAGTTTGAAGAATGGAGCGTGCATGCAGATGGATCGTTGTACTTCCGGGCACGTCTTGCAGTTCCAGTTATCGCCGAGGTGATGAAAACCGTTTTGGACGAAGCTCATAGGTCTTAGTTCGCTATTCATCCGGGGAGCACCAAGATGTATCGCGATTTGAAGAGGCAGTATTGGTGGAGAGGCATGAAGAAAGATGTTCGAGAGTACGTGGCCAAGTGTTCGACGTGTCTTCAGGTGAAAGCCGAGCATCAGAAGCCTGCAGGTCAGCTTCAGCCGCTTCCTATTACAGGGTGGAAATGAGAGCATGTGACGATGGATTTCCTCACAGGTTTGCCGAGGACGGAGCAGCGGCATGATGCAGTTTGGGTTGTGGTCGACAGGTTGACGAAATCGGCGCATTTTATTCCGTTTAGGTCGACGTGTTCTAGGAAGGTTCTCGGGCAGTTGTATATGCAGAACATTGTGAGGTTGCATGGAGTTCCTTTGTCCATCACCTTTGATCGAGACACCAGGTTTAATGCTAAGTACTGGAGGAGTTTTCAGGAGGCTTTAGGTACGGATTTAAACTTGAGTACGGCGTTTCATCCTCAGACTGATGGGCAATCTAAACGGGTTATTTAGATTCTCGAGGATATGTTGCGTGCCTGTGCGTTGGACTTCGACGGGAACTGGAAGCAATGTTTGCATTTGGCGAAATTCGCGTACAACAATAGCTATCAGGCTAGTATCAGTGTGGCACCTTTTGAGGCGTTGTATGGGCGACCGTGTCGGTCACCTGTGTGTTGGGCCGAGCCAGAAGATAGGGTTATTCTTGGGCCGGATGAGATCCGTGATAGTAACGAGAAAGTCGCGGTGATTCGAGATCGGTTGAGGGCAGCTCAGAGTCAGCAGAAGAGTTACGCGGATAGGAGACGTAGACCCTTAGAGTTCGCGGTTGGAGATTTCGTTCTCTTGAGGGTATCGCCTCGTAAGGGAACCATGCGGTTCAGAGTGAGTGGGAAGCTCGCGCCGAGGTATATTGGGCCGTTCGAGATCACTCAACGTGTTGGTGTGGTCGCTTATCGGCTTGATCTTCCGCCCAAACTTTCTCATGTTCATGATGTGTTTCATGTGTCGATGCTTAGGAAGTGCCCACCTGAGCAGGGTAAGATAGTTTCAATTCGCGATGTGCAGGTTCATGAAGATACGACGTATGAAGAAGTGACGATTCAGATTATCGACCGAAAAGTGATTAGTTTGCGTTGTCGTGAAATACCGTTAGTAAAAGTCGTGTGGCAGCATCATGGGGTTGATGAAGCCACCTGGGAACTAGAGTCGAGTATGCGGGAATTGTATCCGCATTTGTTTTGTTTCTGAAATGAGTTGTAAATTTCGAGGGCGAAATTTCTTTTAGGGGTGGAGAGTTGTAACGCCCGAAAATTTATTCAATGTTAATGTAATATAAATGATGAATTAGAGTGCCACAATTAATGTTTTAACATTAATTAGATTATTTGGTTGGATTTTGAATTTTGGTGGTTTTGTTAATTTGTTGAATCCAAATGATTTCTTATTGTTTTAAAGTAATGTTTTGAGTTTTAAAACACAACAATCTGTAAAATGTTAAAAATACTCTGTTTTACAAAACCGTGGGTGGCACATGGTTTTCGCACAGTAAAACCGTCCACCGATTTTCTCTATTTATTCCCTTTCCCTCTCTCTCTCCTCACTCTCACGGCACTCTCTCTCTCTCTCTCTCTCGGCAACCATCTCTCTCTCTATCTTTCTCAAAATTTTTGAAACCAAATTCGAATCCAAGCTTCGAGTTAGCAAGGAGGAAGCTCGGGGACGTGATTTAGCAACCGAGAACGCGGATTGAAGCTTCGATTCGAGGTTAGTTTTGAAATTTCTAAACTTTTTCCAAAATTTTCAATTTTATGCATTTTTGAAACTAGGTTTGTTGAAGCCTAGAAAACCTTGGATTTGAGTTAAATGAACTTAGAACACCTAGAATCTAAGCTTAGATTGAAGAAAAACAGATTGGATTCAAGATTTTTCATTTTTCCTCAATTTTTGGATTTTCGAGATTTTGTGTTTGAATCTTGTTTAAATGAGTTTTAAAGTGTCTAAATATGCTTTTCTATCATCTATGAATGTTTTCCATGCCTGAGATTTGAGAAAAACAGGTTAGAATCAAAATTTGGGTTTTGGGGAAATCGAAACCCGTGGCTGAAATTTCTGGGTTTTCCCAGTTCGGCAGGCCGAACTGCGTGTTCGGCAGGCCGAAACAGGGATCGGCAGGTCGGTGTTCTTCCGTCCTGCAGGCCAAACCTGGGGAAATGACCAGCCGACCGAACTTTGCTTCCGGCAGGCCGAACTGTGCAGTTCAGTAGGCTGAAGCAGGGAGTCTGGCAGGGCGACCGAGGCATGGAAATTTTTGTGATTTTTACCCGTTTTTACTGTTTTGAACCCTGATTTGAATTCCAACCTTATAGAATGATTTTAAATGTACAAATGGCACACTAGGACATCATGAAATGGTTTAGTAACATAGAATGTCTTGAACTAGATATTGATCGACTTAGTTTGTATCTATGATCGTTCGTGGTTCCGCGGAGCTAACGTATAGCGGACCGGGATTACGGTGTGGGGCACTGGCACGAGTATTGAGGTAGGACTTCTACCTTACTTCTTTGGTAGCCTGGTTTTGAAATGATTTAGCTTTAAAAAAGGATTTCTATCAAAATGATTTCAACGGTTGTTTAAAAAAATAAATTTATCGGTTATATTTTTAATATACCGTGATCTGAAATGAACTTCATAATGAATGTAAAAGACAACACTTGGTAATTGGGTTTTGAATGATAATGATAATAAACACATAGGCATGATGCCATATCAGAGATCGGGTCGTGTAGCGATCGACCTTGGGGGCAGGTCTCGAAACCCAACTGGACCACTACGGTGGTGATACTATGGTTTGCCTAGGAAAGGAAAATGATATTTCTGGTTATCCAAGTAGACTGTTTTGGGTAAGAATGGTTTTACTTAAAATTGTCTATTTGTTTATCTATTTATTTATTTAAGGTTTCTTTTAAATAATTCCTAAATAATGAAATGTTCCTTTAAATTAAATTATTTTGTAAAACATAGTCCTACTGAGCCTTTCGCTCACGTCTTATTTGTTTTAAATTCCCCCCTCTAGGTGGTTTCCCATTTAGGTTTGGAGAGGATTCTTCGGACCAAACTCAGGAGCAATAGGAGGGATTAATTTATATTTTGTATCATTTAATCAAGGCATGTAAGATTTAACTTTATTTGTATCTAGACTGTGATTGTATTTATGATATTGTCAGAACCATGTGTGTGCATAAGTTGTGGGTTGTGGAACCCATACTCGCGGCTTTATTATTTTAATATTTATTCGTTTAATGTTTTAAATTGTCTAATGTATATGAACTCGCTATAAAGTGTTTTAATGAACCTCACGTTTTATACTTAATTTAACCCCTTAAACTCTGAATTTTAATTAAATTCTCTTTTAATTAATTTAAATAATCCGCCACGTCACCTCCCGTACTCCGGGGCGTGACAAAACCCAAACTAAAATATACAAAATACTAACAATAATGATAAAGCTTTCAACAAAATTACAATTATCAACGCCTAGACAACAAGAAAAAGTGAGGCACCGAATGGGGAAGAAGAACCGTTAAAAACACATAGGGGCACCACACAAACATCCCAACATGCCTACTCATCATGGCACTTTTGACACCATCAAATACGTCGTACCATTAGAGACAAGATCTCAAGAGAATAAGGATCTAATAAAAGCGAAGCTCTTAGCAAACTACTCAGAAACAACTAACATCCCTATCCTATTTTGTCTCATGTTTGGCCCTTATGCTTTAGCATCAAATTTCAAACACCACCCTTATCACCATCTCGGTCTCATCACTGCAGGCTTCTACATAAAATATAAGCTTGGAGTCCAACAACATGTCTAGAGGTAGTACTAGGACTTTAGTCAAAACACTAATAGGGTGTTTGGCAAAATCGATTAAAACCAATTGTTAGTTAAGAATAGTATAAAGCTCTCACATATTATGATAAAAGGAAAAAAATTGCTATATATAAAATTAATTCTAAACATTTTGAACTAAAAAGTTTATTTTAAACAATTTTATCAAAGATCTTATAAATTTCGTTTTCTCTGTTCTTTATAGGACCGATGCTCTTTTTATTTTGCTAGTTTTATAGCATGTACTATGCACATATGTATTCAATTTGTTAAAGTTTGTTAGGAATTTAAAATTTTCCCTAAAGCTCAACTTTTGTTTTCTAATTTATTATTTATTTTAGTATGGTGAAATAAGTACTTGAATACGCCACGCTTAGAAACAAATTCCATAAGATAAACTAGATAGTATGTTATTTATAAGTTACAAATGAGACAACAATGGATTACATGATAAAAGATGTGTAGATAGAAACAATATCTGAAGAAAATAATTTCAACATAGATTGAAAAAAAAGTATATATTTTTGAGGGTCACATTTTAACATGGGTACATTCAGAAAATATCATAATAAAACAAAAGAAAAAGAGAAAGAAAAAGAGAAAAGTGATAAAGAAAGAAAAGGAAGAAAAGAAGATTAAAAACCAAAAAAAAAAAAGGAAAGAAAAAGGAAAAAATAGAGGAAGCACACTTGACATTCATTGAAAAAAATACAAGTTGTCTTATCTCTTTTATATATGTAAAGAAAAGGTATATTAATGAATCTTAAGATTACATGTAAATGTGATTTAATCACTAATAATATTATCTAGCATTTTTTTTTTGGCTTCAAAAGCTAAGTCCGGAGCACAAAAATTGCAAAATACTTCAATGCAAAAAATTATGCAACGTTCTATTATTTTCTTTTAGTTATTACTATATTTAAAAGTGTGCGTGGGCTTTTTTGCCTTTTAAAATTAAATGGATAGTTTTTTTTTTTTTTTTTTTTTTTTTGAAGATAAGATCAGGAATAATTTTTAAGAAATATAATTATAAATGTTCAGTGTCGTATACGATCTTGTCAAAAATAATTAGTTTTACCACCCACCAAATATACCGGTGGTAAGTGTTATTTTGTTACATATGCGTAGTGCATTATAAATCTAATTGATATACGTCAATTTCAAATAAATTCAACAAAATCTCTTCCACACCAACTTGATCTTAAAACGCCATAATTTATCCATTCTCCAGTAGAACTAAACTCAATCAGTAATGTTATATATTTTTGCAAGGCAAATCTATTAGGGTTGTATTTTTCTTTCTAGGCGGGATTTGTTTTTAAAAGGCTTTCTTTGCTCTACTAATTGACAAGCTTGGTGAGAGATATGCTTAAATATATAGGAAAGTCATGGATTTCTCATTGGTAAACTGAACTTTCTAGTACCTACCATCATTTTAAATATAATCCCAGTACATGCTTGAAAAGAAGGGGCAGTTTCAGGATGAAGACTAACTTGACACAACTTCCTCATTTCTCTACACGACATTGGTTTCCGCACATGTAAGACGGGTGGTAGGTTCATAGGGATTCAAATTAAAAACACCGCAATAGCAATTTAAGTTTTGTTAAAAAAAATTTTATAACAAAATTAGTTTGAACTGTAATAAATTAGACCAAACTCGTATAAATTCCAGCCAAAATTTGGTAGATTCCGTGAAGGTCAACACCTAGTACCTAATTCATTGCTCTATTAGAGGCTTTGAGAAAGCACACATTGTCAAGAAAAAGAAAGAAAACAAAAAAGGTGTTTGACAGTGGTAGAAACCGCTCAGTTTCTACCACAATCTCAGTTATAAACAATGTAAAGCTCTCATATGTTACAGTAACAATAAAAAAAATATGCTACAGTATAAAACTCTCACATGCTACAGTAAAAGTGGTTTCTATTATTGGCTCCCACCACCCTTTCAAACACCCTTAAAAAAATAAAAGGAGAGAGTTCCTACTTTGCCGCCGTGTATGGCAGTGAGGGTGTTAGACGTTAAAAGCGTTTCTTTAGTGGGACCCATGTACAATTTGAACACATTTGCGGGCTGAAAAGATCTTTTTTTTTTCTTCTCTTCTAGTCTTGCTCATGTTTTTTTTTTTTTTTTTTTGGTTACTTCTAATTACAATATCACCTGCATTCAACAAAAAATTACACTGACCAACGCCCCAAAATTGCTTGAGCCGGCCTTATTTTCGAGTAAGATCATTACTAAGTCGACATATGCAAATCGATTTATATGTAATTTATCAGAATTGGATAAAGTCATGTAATCAACATATAAAATCAGAATTGTTACAATATTATATTTGTCATGTGATAACTTTATTTTACTACCACACACGTAATAAGAATACTCCTAAAAGAAGTGCTTTTCTGCATAGTCGGTGCAATAGTCTTCACTATAGTTTATAATTCAGGCTATAATGATTCATGGCAGCTCGCTAGCTCTAAATTGTTCCACTTCAATTTGGGCCGAATAAATATTCAACGTCCATTTAGGCCCAACCATTGAAGATTAATGGGCTTAATTGAGAGCCCAATGTGCGTCTGAAAAATGGGACAATTCTGTTCTTCAAAAAAATTGATAGAAACGGTTCAAGGAATGAAACTGCCTCCTAGCTGCCCTTCAATAGAGAAAACATAAGTGAAGAAAATGAAGAAAGAAGATAGAGAGAAAAAAAGAAATGCCTACAAATAAATGTAATCATTTTATTCTCTTGGTAGATAAATTGATTTGTATCATATCCTTCCACTTCAATATGGCTCACCGTATTCATAGTCTAATTCTTACATAAAATTTTGGCATTAGAGGTTCTGTGGTGTACATCTGAAAACAAGAAGGATGGCATTTTTTTTCCCTATCTTTTCCTTCACTTGTGGCCAAGATATGGTGTGTTCGGAGCTCTGTATCTTTGATCAAAAACCAAGAACGAGGCTGAATGCGGATGTTGGATTTCGAGATCCATATCCTACAATGAATGAAACGCGTGAAATAACTCGTTAGGATCAGCTGTTAAGCAAAGGGTTTTTGTATGAGCAAAAATTTTAGGCTCGATTAGCCATATGATTCAACTTCTACTATCAATTACCTGCCTCAACTGCACGGTGTTTGATACTGATTCTGAGTATGTGCCATGGATTAGAGGCTCCTGCAGGACAAATACTTGAGCCATATATGATAACAATATTATAAAAAAAAAATGAGGAAAAATGAGTGAACAACTAGCTACCTGTAGTAATTGGGACTGGCTAGGTGAATCATGCTGGTTAGTGAAGAAGTTAGGTGGTTGATACATGTTAGAATTGGTTTGCTGGTCCATAATCAAATTAGGTTGTTGGTACATGCACTTGACCACCTGATTTGCTTCAAAGTTGTATAACCCCTGTGATGTTCATATGGAAGATCAGAACAATAGGCAAAATCTTGTATTGCAGTAAATAAACACGGACATCGTTTAGCCATGAATGTAACAGTTCTACTGGAATATTTATTACCTGCATAATGGGATTTCCTGTTGTGGCCTGAGGTGAAACATAAACTGGTGGGGAGCTAGAAATGCAGGTTATAGCACTTTGTGCTAGAGCTTCCACATTGCGAATTCCTTTCACAGTAGACTCTTTATTATTTAGATTAGTTGGTTGGCTTCCATCTGGGACAGCTATCTCCCTATGTTTTACCCTGTTGTCGTCCTGGTCCTCAATTGCATTGCCATCTAGAAAAATCTCCCCATGCGCGCTTTCGGATGCATCTGCACCATTACTACTTGAGGTTACAGCTTGAGCTTCCTCAGATTTTAATATCAATATTTTCTCCACTCCTTCCATCACTTCATCAAGTTGTCTAGAAGCAAACAGAAAAGCTTCCTCAGATTCACAAGCCCCCGCCGATATTGTCAGAATTCTGTGGCACAAATCCTTGTAACGGCTCGCAACAATCTTAGGGCTGTCTCGAGTGGTGAGCTCATTGCACCCTCTTACACCCCCTAGCCTTGCATCTTTCGTCCATCTCTTCAAGATATATGTGGATGGGACCACCTTTACATTTCTCTGGTCGAGGACTTTCAGTGCATGGCTACACAGGAATCCAGCATACTCAAACTTCTTACAGCTGCATATAACTGTAACATCAGAAGAGTTGAATGTAATGTCGTATTCCCGTGTTTGTCCAAATTTATTAGCTTTGTACTTACACAATGAACCATTCTCGCTGCAAAGGTTTACAACAACGTTTAAACACTTCTCATATCCTTTCTGAAACACTTCAAATGCCCTTGGGGTGTAAATCTCACTTGAATGCTTTAGCAAAACTACATTGCCCATTAGTCTTGGCATACATCTACCCATTTCATCACTAGCTTCTATTTCTTTATACCGAAGCTCATCTACAACGTTCTCAAAATGCTTGAAAAATTGAAGCACATCAAGGCCAGAATTTAGGTAGTTTTTCAAGTCATTAAATAAACTTTCAGCAACATGTGAGCCCTTCTCATCAACAAAAAAGGTATTTCTCCCATATACGACAGCCCATTTTTCTCGTTCTCTAAACATCCATTTCAACCACTCGTTTTGCTGAAGACTATGTTTGCTCAACATGTCCTCCCAAGCATGAATGAAGTTCTCCTCGTCCTTGGAATCATAAATACACCTCCTAAAATCACTTGCAAAAGATTGAGAATCTTTTACAACATTGCTTACGTTTTTGACAGCATTCTCGTACATCTGCCACCCGCAAAAACAATGGTTTGTTTCTGGTAAGACTGAATGGATTGCCTCAATAATTGCTGCATCTTGATCAGTGTATATGGCCTTTGGCTTCTTCCCAGACACTGTCTCTAGGAAAGTGTGAAAAAGCCACTTAAACGATTCCACAGTGTCATCATATAAAAGTGCACCAGCAAAGATTACTGCTTGTTTATGATGATTCACCCCTACAAATTGAACAAATGGGAAATGGTCCTTCTTTGATCTGCAAGTTGAGTCCAAACAAACCACATCGCCAAAATGAACATAGTCCAATACCATATTGTGATCAGCCCAGAAAAAATTAGTTACCTTATCATCAATATCCAGCTGTAATGCATAGAAAAATAACGGATTTTCAAAATGCTGCCTTTGAAAATAGTGCAACATATTTCCCGCCTGTCCGTCCTTCATATCTCGGATTCTTTCTGTTTGAAGGTGATTGTCAAATTTCAAAGCAAAATCATCAAGAGAATCGCAGACTCTAAATTGTCTATTCATTGATTCAATCGTTGATTTTGACTGCGGTCCTAAATCTTCAGCCAAGTCAGCTTCAGCAGATTGATCTACACTGAATTCCCTTTGCAGTGTTAGCATTTGGACATCACCTGGATTCACATCATCATGATTGTGTTGTGCTTCAAAATGTGTAACATGGTATTTACCATCAGGTTGGCGAGTAATGATCATATGCGCTAAGCAACCGGTTCTTGTTTCCTTCCGATGTTTCTTCACATTAACATCTCTTTTGTCTCTCCGGCGATAACCCTCTCTAGAACAAGTGAACTTCCTAGATACCACCTGACCATGTACCTTGCTTCTATTTACCCAGTCTTTTCTAACACTAAAACCAATTAATTTAGCATACTTATTGTAGAATTTGTAGGCATGTTCATCGGATTCAAACTCTGTGCCAATTTTTAATATTGCATCTGCGCTAACTTCATCTTTTGACGAGAGAGTGGAGTGAATACCCTTAGCATGGACAACCTTTTGGTTGCAATAGTCCTGCTCTACATTCAAGTCCAAATCATTTGATGTGTCAGGTCGGACATCCCTGTTTTCTTCATTTAGACTGCCAAGGTCATTTTCATCCTCTCTATCCATTGACCTTGATCATAAACAATTCACAAGTTAAACAACTAAGCTGGAGTGAGAAGAAAGTATTAAAAAGGAAACCGTGTCCATTGGAAAACGGCATCACTTATTTTCCCCTCAGTTTTTAAAGTAAAATTTGATCTCGATACAATGATAGTAAAACTATTAATATAGCCCAACAACATATCATAATTGGAAGGAGAAGAAGATCGAAATAAAAATGAGATCCTAAATAGCTGGGTTTCAGTCAGTATATAACACAAACATATTGCATACCCACATGCAAAGGGAACAAGAAAGTATACATAAAACCAGTGTCAATGAGGAATATTCACCCCTTACATGATGGGAATGAATGGAAGTCATGCTGAGAGTTTACACTCGAAAATAAAAATTTTGTTTTGTATTTTTTGCTTTGATAATCTATTTTTATGAACCATCAAAGGTATATTTGCTAAATGCACAGGAAAGAAAAGTCCGTATTTTCCAGATAAATTCTGAAACTGGGTAATAGCAATATTACGAATCTCTTTGTTTCAGCAATAATTTTATAAAACCTATTTGCGTCCCTTTCATATAGCATTCAGAATTTTACAAAATATAATAAAATCGCCTATCAAAAAAAATTGGAGCTTGGACTCAGATTTTATATTCTTAACTGAAAAAGCCATTTTTGAAACCAAAAAAATAATCAAAATGCAACAAGAAACACCGGCACACTAAACACATGAGCTGCAAATTAAAATACAGAACATTCATACAATTCGATGGGAGAGAATTACCTAAAAGGCTTGATTTTGGAATTAAACTAGGGCTTCAGATTTTTAGCAGTGGAGTTCGTTGGTCATCGGAGTTGGTCGTTGGTGTTATTGCTTGCAGCAGCACAGATGCAGGCTAGAGACAAGAAAAATGAAAAAGAAAAAGCCTCTTCAGCCTATGTGAAAAAATGGGTTTAAATAGTCAGGGAGTTTGGCCTATGTACGCTTTAAACTTTTTTAAGTTTTTTTTGCGACAGTGTTGGTTGACTCTTTTTTTTCGTGTAGCTATTGAACCGTTAAACTTGACTAAATATGATAATTAAATTCTAATCATAGCTTTTTATACAAAAAAAATCACATAAGCTATATACAAAAAAAATTATAAAATTCAAGCATTATAGTGATTAAAATGTGCATATAAGTCAACAAAATTGTTAAAAAATATTAAATGATACATTTTCTTTTGCTTTTTTTGGGCATAATATTGAACAATTTGACCTTTATTATACGCAAATAAGTTACATATATTTTCTAACAGAGTCATGTGCCTATGTGTCTGTGCGTCTCACATAATTTTTTGTCTTAATTTTCATGAAAGTTTATCATTTGGACTTAATTATCATACTTTATTAAATTCAAGAACTCAATTTTCTTAAAAAAATAATTAAAGGACCATATTGTAAAATCTAAAAAGTTAAAAGACAAAAGTGTTAAAAACCTCAAATAGCGGCGATAGATTATAGTTATATTGTCGTTCAAAACACACGGCAATTCCTCTCTTTTGTCATTTCATCCATGCGACGTGCCATTTTCTAAACTCAATGCTAGTGTATTGAAGTGTGTGCCGGTGTAGTTGTTTAATAACATATGACATCGTTTATACTTTTTCGTTCATTCAATGTGTCATTTTCTAAACTCAAGGCCAGTATTTTGAAGTGTGCACTTGTGGGGTTGTTTGGTTGTCTACAACATCATTTGTAGTTTAAGAGCTCCATACATTTCTGTTAAAAAAAATGACACATCAGAACCTGTAGTGGTGTTATTCACTGTGACAGTGGGCGAGGCAGAGGCAGATCTTTGCATGGGTAGAGTGGCTTAAGCAGGGGCACGAATAGATCGTACTTGTACCGGTCCGGACAGAGAGGCAAGTATACAAAGGGAATCGATTGAATTATTATTGTTTTAGATGAGCCGTAGTCCCTCTCTACCCTAGCCATATGCAAGGGGATGGTGGCAGAGAGAAGAGGGGCGAGAAGTAAGAGTCCTATTGGAGACTTCACTCTTGGAATGAGGGTGGCCCTCCTTAGAAAGAGGAAGAGAGTGTAATGCCATAAAATTGCATATATTCTTTAGAATTCTAATTACGCTAGACTAAATAAGAGCGAAGGATAGGCTTTTCTAAAAACTATCATAAACTCTCATTTCTCTTTCTACGACGTTGTTTTTTCTTTTACTAGTCTAATGTGAACGACACATTAATGTTTTTTACTGTCTTGTTGTTTTTTACACGAGACGTTTCATTTTCTAAGCTCAACATTAGTTTTTTTGAAGTGTGCGCCAATGGAATTGTTTCGTAACGTATGATATCGTTTGGGTTTATGAGTTTTGCACCTTTTTGTGTAAAAAAATTGTCATGTCATTAAGGATGAACAAAAAACCCAACAATACAACTAACTCAATTAATTCACCTAACCTAACCTAACCTAACCTAAGATAACCCAAACCCAATTAACCTGATGAGTAAACCTAACCTAACCCAGACTCGAGGTTTTATTTGGTGGGTTCAGGTTGGGATTTTCTTAACCTATCTTAACTCGAACCTAATTTATTTTTTTCTTTTTGTTTTTTGCTTCCAAGGCTCTACAAATGTAAGAAATCTGATGAAGGAATCATCATATGACTAAATTTCTCATAGTGAAATCTATTTTGAGTAAAAATTTAAACTTCTATATACGAGTTTATGATTTGGACAATGTCAAATGAAATTGAATCTCAAGTTAATTTTGTGTTTTTTTAATCTACAATTAGAGAAAGACAATTCATAACAAAATTGAAGTTTTTTAAACTTATTGAGACAATTTGGATCTTTATAAGACCAATATCTCATGAATTTAGCTTTTTAATTCATTTTAGGTTAAATTATTAATTAATTTTTCTTTTTATATTATTTAACCCATCCAACCTAAGTAAACTTTAATTGGGTGGGTTGGTTTTGAACTTTTGGCCGATTGAGTAGATTACACTTAAAATCAACTCACCCAACTTTGATTGGATGCGTTGAGATTTTCAAAAAAACTCATCAACTTCACCCGATCTTCATCCTACATGTCCTTTTTTTGGACGTCTAATGTCATTTACTTTCATAAACGACTTCTATTTTCTTTTTAAAAAAAATGTTGACTTTCATCTCACTTGTTTTCTATCATTGTTTGGTGACTAGGTTAGCTGTCGTTTTATAGTGGGAACAACGTGTCGTATTGCATGAAAAGGCACAGGATTAATAATACTGGCCGTGTTACTATTATTTCAGTAATGTCTAGCTATTCTTGAACTGTTAGATCAAATATTGCATCACATTGAAAGTCCCCCGCATTTATTAGTAGAAGCTGATCAATCCTAATATGTTTCCCAGCAGAGCACAAATGTATTTTTATTTCATTGAACAACCTACGTTCTCTTCCCAGTCTCCACGGCAGTCCTGATCAATAGCAGATCTGAAGACATTACGCAAGAAAAAAAAAAAAGAAAAGAAAAGTGAACTAGAAAACTGAATCATAAAACTTCCAGATTATTCATCGAGCAGTCGAACCCATCCAATTGATCCATCAGTTTGCATCTGCAATTTTACACATAAAAAAGAAACCAAAAATCATCAAGCACAAAAGAAAAAAATAAAACCTAGGGACATTGTTGAAATAATTAGATTTTTGTATGTTACATAAAAAAATGCTGTATTATAGCTAAGTAGTATTAGAAAGGAAATAAAGAACGGACCACAAGAGAGGGCTGGAATATTGCAAAGGGATGGAAGGCTGGAAGCTATGCGGAGAGTGTTGCAGACGCAGTCATGATCAATGGCTTTGAGGGCAGAGCAGCATTGGACGCTGGGAAGCGGATTAGGTGAGCCAGGCACTACAAACTGCGCGCAAACGCTGAGGTTGCTGAGCTGAGAGGAGCAGGCCGTGTGTGGCTGAGCCTCAGCAGTCTGGCTCAGTTGGGCCACCAGGACTGGGAGGATGAGCAGGACAAGCAGACAAGCTTGGTAGCAAACTGACTTTGGAGATGCCATGAGGAGGCCTTATTGCTAAATGCTAATTAAGTCGTTGTAATGGCTAGTGAATACTAATATTACTAGTAGTATTAGTACTGCTTCTGTTGGTGTGTAGTGAACATGCTCTCTCGTGGTTGTTCATTTGCTAGGCATTTTGGGCCCTTTTTTATGCAGTGGCTGCGGTGAGGAAGGGATCATATTGAGTTTTTGCGTGAGTCACCTAACTTGTAGTTTTGAGCTCATTTAGTTTTTGTGTTTGGTGTATGGCAAATCAGGAGGACGGCAAATTTTCCATGTTTAAAGGAAATCACCTTTTTTGCCCTCATGAAAATCATACAATTTGTTAACTCCTTTTCTCATTAGTGGAACATAGATGAAGATGATATCTATTTGATTTTAAAAGAAAATGTTGGAGGACTTTGTGCTATTTATTTCAATGTTGAGAATTGTTGAGCAGCACAAGGACTTGATGGTAATGATCATCATTAGTACTAACTAGCCTTCTTTTATCAATTATTTTAAATAGCGATTTTACATGAGTATTGGAGTTCTATAGGTGGATTTAAAAAGAAGAAACATATGAATAAAACTTGTATGCATTGCAATCAAAATATGGTTATGTAGATTGTGCTCAAATTTGAAAGGGAAAGCGGCGATCAATCTGAACAAGATATAATAAAAGAGAACAAATAAAAGAAGAAATTGGTTTTGAAACTTCATGAATTGCATATATTGAATGCAAAGGAGCGTGCATAAACAATTAACCAATGACACTAATAACAAAAAGAATCATAAAGTATATCTGAAGGACAAAAGAAACTGCAGAAAAATGAAAACAACATAAACACAAATTTAAGGCAACAAATTCCATAAATAAAAAAAAATTAGGGACCAAAAAATAATATTTTTTAACTTTTTTCCTAGGAAGCTTTCCCTATATGTTGATCAGAAATAGCAGGGGCCGTCCAATACGTCTTGACGGCTAATAAAAGTTTCTCCCTCTCGTGAGGCCCATCTTCATGGTCCACAATTTTGCTTTCCCATTCCATTGCATCAGTTATTCTTTTAATCCTCACCAACACATCCACGTCATCTCTGAATATTACACTCCCCTCTGGCCTCAAAATCCTATCCATCTCTAGCAGTATGTCTTCCATTTCACATCTGTTAAATAAGTCAACAAAACATACATCAAAATCAGAAACATCATGGGTAACATAAGGAATAATAAATAAATAAAGATGACTTGCCTATCCATGTAGAGACTAATCACTGAATTTGCGTGGAGGAGATCATAAGTTCTAGGATAGGTAGACATTGCTTCACACCTGAAATAAATAAATAAATATTAACACTAATGTTGAGTACCATAACTAATAAAAAGTGAGTAAAATAAGCGTGTTTTATGTTCTGGACCTGTTCGCGTCACCTCGCAATCTTCGTATAATCATAGCTAATTATTTGAACAAATTGTTTGACTTACCAATTCTGATATGTTCCAATTAGACCTCGTTCATAAATAACACCAAGTGTGTCAACCTTGACATCCACAGGAACCACATTCATGACCCAAACAGGAAGGTCAACTAGTGCTGCGGCAAATCCTCCCAAGTATGCATTCATGTCAAGGATGTTCCGGTACCTTCCGGCTCGCCCAAGCATGTTGTTCACTGACTTATAATGCGACAACCTTTTCTTCCACAGTTCTGAATCTTGTTGGAAAATCTCATCAGTAACACCTTTCACTTTTCCTTGTCTAATCCTTGGTGGGACTGAATTTAGTCTTTCTGGCCATTTCGGAAGCTCTCCGCCCGCATTTTCTTCGTCGTTTGAAACCTCTGGCAATGGGGTCAAACAAATCTCCATCTTGGTGTACCTAAAAAATAGTTAAGATTGATTGATGAGGAATAATTCACATTTACATATAAAATGTTGAAACACATAAAACATGTGATGGGCACAAACCAAGCTTTATCAGGGTCCTGATCAGCAGTGCAGAATGGAGGATTTTGGCCTGCGCTATGTTGTACTTTGCAACTTATGTGGTTAATGGGCTTCTGCCAAATGGCAATGTCGTCCTTCTCAACCAATTTTTTCCAGCAAAGGCTCTTGGCAACTTCCTCAATAATACTCTGCTCATCGCTCAAATCCTCCTTTGTTCTCTGCCACCCTTTCCAATGTTTCTTCCAATTGATTGGTGGGCCCGACAGGATCCAGTACCCACCTGGTCTTAGAACTCGATCAACTTCCATCAAATAAATTCCATCTGCACCATAACATAAAGATTAAATTAAAAAAAAAAAAAAACTATGCCAATTACTTCTCAATACAATTTTTTTTTTATACAAAGCACTTATGATAGGACGCATGTTTTGCCCGTGATGATAGGTCCTATCATTTTAACTGAAATATTGACTTCATAATAGTTTAATATGTGATTGCACGCAATACAAAATTGTTTTCAATCATAGATGTGACTATTAAAACGTTAATGATCAAAAGGCATGTTTTACAATAAGTTTTGCCTTTCTTCTAATTCATTAAAATTTTTAATACCAATTGTATTGACTATGATACCTATATAGAGTGTGTTTAGGAAGCAAGTTAAAACTTATCACAGTATAAAACATTTCACATGTTAATATATTTGAGTTTCAACTTTCTTCCCAAACATTCTCATAATTGGTCTAATTAGGACCAAGCTGAACTTGATTAGAGATGATCACAAAGTGATTATTAATTTGTGTGGATACCAAATTGGCCCCAAGGAATGAGGCAGCGAGAGCAATGGGCCATGTCAAAAGCTCTAGAAGGATAAGGAAGGCGCTTTGATGCAAGAACTCCTATTAAAGCAGGCACTCCTCTTTCAAGAGCAAATTGGACTTGGGCTTCATGAGTGTCTCTTGGCGCAAACGACATCGTTAGGATGTTTCGTGACAAAAGGTAGGCTCCCCAGCTTGCAACCTGCACAAGGTAATCATAAATCAGATAATTTTTTAGCTACAAAAAAATACAGATAATTTCTTCTTCTTTATTATTATTATTTTAATTTGGTTATTCGATGAGATGTACTTCAGAAAGCAATTAATAATTTTCGGGGTTTAACTTAAGGTTGACCATGTTAAATTTTTTTTTAAGAAAAACTAAATGTACGGCCCAAAATTAATTATCTTTGTTTCCTTGAATGGTCAATGCAAGTACTACTACAAAGAAATACGGAAAACTCTAATCTGCCAGACAAGATGTGGGCCCCACCTAGATTGCTAAAGAAATAGCAAAGGACACGCATAAACCGAAACGGCACAAACAGCAACACAAATAATGAGAAAAGGCTTCTCTTTTTTTTTTTTTTTTTGTTGAATTTAAAATAAAAAGTAGGTATCTTGGATGCTCTTCCTACTATTCCAAATTAAAAAAAGAAAGAAAGATAGAAAAATTGCGTTATTGTTTTTTTTTTTTTTTCAGCTGAAACATGATTAACTGTTTACACTTAGTTTGAAAAAGTTAAAATTTAGAGTTAAAACTTAAATACTGTAACATATAAGAGCTTTACATTGTAACAAACTACTATAACGTCTGAGAGTTTTACACTATAACAAGTTTCAACTTACTTTTTAAACAAACCTTAAATGATGTGAGAAATGAAGCCTGAAAAATAGTTGGCCATTGAGATTTCTAATAGAAAATTTGATTTTTTAATGTGTCTGCAATTGGTCGGCAAATAATATTTATAAATTTGATTTTTTAACATGTCATTTATGTAGATAAGGACACTATTTAGAATTAGGCTATAAATTTGAGTCATAGCCTTCTGTTTACTAAATGGCATGACGGTCCTATTGATAATGGTGTTCCGAAATACAAAAGGCTGTTTTAGTCCGCCTCATTTCAATTTTATTAAATCACCTGCACTAGATTCATTAGAATTTTGTCCACATAATGCGCTGATATATAGGTCGTTTAATATGATAGATCCAGATAATGGCATTTATTATTTAACGAGCCAAAAAAAACAAAGAAATTTGATAGAGACAGTATGTCGTTTAATAATACAGTATAATACAATGCAATACAATATAATACGATGTGTTAAACATGCTCTAAAACCAGAATCCCAATAGAAATTTTTTTTAGAAAAAGCAAAATTGACTAGAAAAAATAATAAAAAAACAGCACATCAAAAAATAAATAAATAAAAAAAGAGCACGCTAACTTATGAAATAAGTAGTGCGCTCGCACATTGATGGCAAAATTTTCAACATCATATGGTCTGTTTGGTTTAGGGTTTTGAACGAAATGTTTAAAAAAAATAATTTTTTTTTCAAAAAAACATTATAACAAAATAATTTGAATCATAATTCAAATATACTAAACAAATGGAACAATAATATATATGTGTACGTACACAATAGTATTACAATCTCAGAACCAATCAAATCTTTAGATTATGAATCATAACATGCAAATTTTGTGATTAAGATCGGAAACAAAGGCAAAAAAAATTAATCAGAGAGGCAGAGAGTATACTAATATTATTAATAATAATTAAATAGAAGAGATATAAAACTTTAGAGTAGAACATAGTTTGAGAGATGCATGATATAATTTTAAGGGAGGTAAAACATAATTTTTATAAAATTTCATATACAATATTAAAAGAAAAAAAGGTTTAGGAAGGATGGTTGTCTATCATCATTCATGTGTAGCTCCAGCTCTGATTGAAATGGAGATTTATTAAAACTCTTTCTCATCCGGGCCCCTTGATTGGGATCTTGATTTATTTTTTAAGTCAAACTTCCCATAACTGGTCCTATTAACAAATATAAACTTTCCAAGTTTTTCCGTTTAATATTGCAATATTCCTCACCACATACACAATGACAGAGATAGGCCCCTTAGCTTCTCTTTTACTATAGTGGTTTTAATTTTAATATAATAGGAATGCGTAGAAATTAGACTTTGACTCTTGCTTAAATTAATAATTTTTTATATTTTATTAGACCAACCATTTAGATTTTTAAAAATAAAATATTTAATTTTATTAAGTTTATAAATATTAATATAATCTTGATAAAAAAAATTGGTCTATCAATAGATGTTGCCTCCGTCACACTTTGTAAACAACCTAGAAACATCATTAGCGTTTTGCACACTTTACTATTACAATATCATGCTGAGGCATGATAAATAAATATTCCAACTTCAACATTCCGGTCACAAAAATCACTTTTTTATCAAATAAAAGTCCTATACACGAGTCTAATACGTTTAATATATTTTTTAGAAAAAAATTAAAAAGAACACGTAAATATTATTTTTCTTCCTATCTAAGTTATGCATATTCCTTCTGTACTTCCATATCTTAAAGTGAAAAGTTTCACACTAGGCATCACCGTTCCCAGAAAACAACTAAACATAGCATATTAGCGATTAAGAAATCAGAGAATTAAATAATAACTAGGAAAGTAATTAATTAATTGATGATAATAATAATTAATTAACGCGAATATGGCTGTTAAACTTGCACTTACCCCACAGCCCGTATCAATGGCGGTCCGAATAGAGCCGTCCTTGAGATTGATCAACTTCCCAATATCATCGATATACGCATCAGCACCGTTGGGAAACATGGTCCCACCTCCGGGAAACCTGAACCGGTCCCCTTCAAACCTGATCCAGTTCTGCACCGCCTTTTCCACCGTCAGTTCCTTGTGCGGCACGTTGGCGTACCACACCAGATCCCTGCTCCTCGGCCAGGGGAACGGGTTCCGGTACCCTTGCGGAGCCGGCACGCGGCACTTGAGGGCCTCGCTCCTCTCTGGACAGTGCCGCTCCCTGTACACCAGCCTCTCCCGGCTGAACTTCAGCGACCGCTTCGCGTCCTCGCACGGCGTGTACTCGCTGTACTTAGCATCGCACGGCGGGTACGACGCCGAAACCGGAGAAGATGAGAAGTTGAGAGAGTGGTGAGTCAAGAAGTCGAGTTCTAATTGTCGTGGTTGTGATGATGAGAGTGAGACGACGTCGTTTCTATTGCATGCGGAGGAGAGGACGGGTGCAGTGGAGATGGCGGTGCCGCCGTGTTGCCAGAGGCCGAGAAAGTAGGAGGAGATGCAGAGGAAGAGGATGAGTGGTAAGGTGTAGAAGTTGGAGAGTTTCCATCGGGAGAAGAACAAGGACATGGTTGTTGTGTTAGGCTTTGAGAGCCTATTGGTGGCCATATTGTTTGTGTGTGTCTGTGTGTTTTGGTGATTTTTCTTTGTATTTAAGGATTGAAAGATTTGAGGAAGGTTGGATTAAAGGAATTAGGACAGATTAGAGGAAGGTTCAATTAGGGAAATATTATAGGTGATGGATTGGCGGTGAGTTGGTCTTGTGGGTGGTGGGCAATTTTGTATTGATTCTGGGAAGAAAAATGATTTTTTTTTTTGAGTTTATACTTTTAAATGTGTGCGGTCTCGAAATGGGAAGGGAGAGAGACCTAGAGAGAGAATCTCAACGGCTTAAAAATGGAATTAAGAGAGTTATTATGGGAAGAAAGAGATGTAATGATAAAAATTTCTTGATATACTGAGATTCGCCATATTCAATTTAGCCCTCCAAAATATGAATTGAAAGGCCACGATACTATTATGATTTTCTTTCTTTTTTTTTTAGGTCAATACTGCATGATTTTAAATATAGGCTTTTTTTTGGGTAATTAAATCTTGCTCACTGCAATTAGACGTATTAATTTATTTTTTGCTATTCGTTTTTTTTCTCATGTATAATATGATCAACTCTTCTGTAATTACAAAAAGATGCTCTTTGTTTTCCACAACTATAATTTTATATAATGAATGAAGTCAAAAGGGTCGTTTTATGAAAACCTCATGGCCTATATATGTTTTATGGAATTAGTGGATTGGTACGTAAAGAAAAGCTCCCATTGTTTCGAGGGGCTCTGTCGAACGGAGCATGTCGACAAAAAGATTCCAAACTGAACAATCACTTATCCGTAAAAACTAGAAATAATGTCATGGGTCTCTCTCTTCTAGTGTCACGCACTGATAAGGCAACGTTTTTAACATTTGAATCCGGTCAAGATCACATTTTTTGGTATAAATGTAACGGGAAAGATAGAGTCATACATGTAACATATTTTTTCAGTTTCACCGGAAAAACAGTGTTATTGTGTCAGTCTTTGGCACGCTCTTGCTATTTCAATTTTATTTGTGTTGGTTTTTTTATGCAAATTTTTATGGTAGTCCCTTTGGTTATACTTATGATTACTCTTTGAGGTTGGGACTGAACTTTATATTTGTGACCCTTCAAAAGTAATTTTACAACACTTCCGTCAAGTTGCAGGTTGTCGAAAAGTTGAAGTTCATATAGAAAATTAACTATGAAAATAAAAGAAAAAAAAGAGATTACATGGTTCGGCAGTGTACTTCCATCCACAAACTATAAAAAGTGAGAAGATTCACTATTAAGAAGCATTATAGTTGGACTTCATATAAATACACGTTATAAAACACATGAATAGGTAAATTACTTAAAACTAAAATCAAAACATTTCTTCACACAATAAAAAGATAGAAATAATGGCAAGACTATTAATAAATATACTTTCCCTAATAGTTTTAGGATCATATGTATCTCTTAGGTATTGGTTCGACATTATTCAAGATTGTAAAAAATGTATTTATTAGATATTTAAACACTTTGGAGTAATATATGATACTATTCAATGTTCCAAAAAGCAATCTGATTTTGGATTTAGTCTAACTAATGTTATTTTAATTTATAATTTAATCACGAATAGTCACAGAGATTGGTGTCCAAGCGTGACAACAAGCTAAAAAAGAGGCAACAAATAATTGTGATTTCTCGCAAACAAATTGTGATTGACAACAATGGCAAGATTAACGGCCCCACGCTCCACATGGGCTATCGAACACATGATGTTGTGCTTGTACAAAAGGCCTAGAACTTGCTACTCAATTTTTCCGTAAAAAAGGACAGATACAATCTACCAAAACTCAGACGTGGGAACTTGTTACTCTCCATTTTCTACCTTAAAAAAGAATATATGGTCCTACAAAATCACATGGGGATTACTTTGCTTGAAATTTGATGCAATGAAGAGGATATTATACTTTTTATTATTATTATGATTATTTTGAGATACTATACTTGAACTATAGACCATGCTATGTTGCCCATGTAGTTGTCTCAATTACGATATGAAAAGTGTCGCGTCCCAAAACCAAAGTCACTCACTAAATCCAAAGTTTATTTTTAAAATTTGAGAAACCTTTTATAAAATATATTATTTGCACAGTATAGACCATGCTGTGTTGCCCATCCGATTGTCATAAGCAGTTAGAAAAATATATTTGGACCCATAAAATTTAAAAAATATATATTATTTGCTCCGAAATCTTTAAAGTCAACAAAAAAGAATAAAGGGAAATATACAAACTTAAACAAACATTTTCACTAATAAATAGCACTTCAAGCTAATTAGAGAAAGAATATTAATATAAAATGTTGATCATAAAAGTTAAAAGTTGCACAGTTTTTTTAATAATATCTAATCATTTCATGAACACTAGAGTCACGGTGCACTTTTTTTTGTACATACCTAATTTTCAAGATAAGGAGTATATTGTTGTGATTTATGCAGAGAGTACTATAAAGAGAAAAAACATTAAACTTTTTTCAAATGGATTAGATTAGAAGATACGGGTGAGTTATTGCAATTAGCTGCATTATACAATTAATAGATTAAAAATAAGTGTGTTGATCTTATTGGTATATAGCAGCAGCCAAGAAAACATACTTTTAACCTTACATAAACAGCTCCTCCGGATGCTAATTCTGTCGATTGTTTTTAGAGAAAGTAGTAGTAGTAGTACAAATAATAATAATAATAATAATAATAAATCTCGTGTTGATTATTAGTTAGCTAGTCCCAGCCGTTGGATTTTAGACAAGAAACAAAAAGTCTCGACCCTTTAAAAAAAAAAAAGAAAAAAAACTATCCAAGCCCTAACGTATCAACCAAGGCATCTCAAACATATTAAATTATAAGGAAAACCATACATGCGTCGATCTCATATATACATATATATATATATATATACAACTTTCTCGAGAAAAATGTGTAAGATTATGGACATAAGCTGCTAACCAAGTTGGGAATTAATGCTATGTATCGATTTAAATATGAATGTGCAAAAACTTGAATCACAATGACGAAGTCAATGTTGAAACTCAACTGATAATTACAAAATTCTCTTATCTCTATCTTCTCAGTCACAGTTGCTTTCTTTGTAATCGGCAGAGTCATTCGCTTGGCGAATGAAGTGGGTCAACGGTCAACCTCGTTTTATAGTTCCTGCCAAACAATTTTCTCACCGGTCAAGTTTACTAAATAAATAAATAAAGAAGCGACGTGGAAACGTCTTCTCTTATCTAATTAGCTTCTTCCATGTGCATTCAATCCTCCATCGTAGAGGGCTCAGTCATGTCGGGTGCCACGCAATGATTCCAATGGGATGCTGAAATTATTTAGTTCTTTGCGCGGAAACAAGTATTGCATGACCAAATAAGCGGAAGTAAACTGATGTAGTGACTACGAAGCAGAAAATCACACGTTTAGTAACTTATTGTTTTCGATAAACACCGAGAAACTGGATAAAAAAATCGAAAAAATTTTATTTAATCATAAACAGTCAACAACAAAAGCAACCACGTTTTTACGTAAAACCTAACATCTGAAAACAAAAATAAAAATAAAAATTTCAGAGAAGTCCCAAAATGAACAAAAACTCTAAAAATAGCCCCTAAAAATTGCCGTAATTAATTCATAAAAGTGCTCTTAGATTGATTTTTTCATAGGTTTGTCCAGAAGATTGTTTCCACTTGGAAAAGTGGTATTTTCTTTTTTTGGGTCAAAACCTTCTAATCAAACTAGGCTTTTTGGGCCTATGGTTCTTTGATGGTCCCCAATAGCCATAAAATCCCGCTCCTTTTACATTCTATCATAAACCAAGCAGTTTTATAACAAGAAATGTGAAATTGAGGGTTGCTAAGTGCCCAGTCCGAGAATTCGTTAAAAATCGAGTTCTTGGTTCCGCTCCACACGTGCATTGTCTTGAGAGCGCTAAGCGCGCTGCTGACTTTTTGGTTCAAAAATATTTTTGGTCGTTTCATCACTTATAATTAATTTTTGGCTTGGAATTTGGCCTCATAGAGCTATCCTTGGAGGGAAAAAAAAAAAAAAAATCAATCTAGATGAACATGTATCTCCCCCGGATTACTCTATCTCCAAGCCCCTTGACTAGGTTGGGGAAATTGCTTTGAATACAAGCAAAGTAAATCATCGGTATACCGTACATGTTACAGTTTTCTTTTATCAGCAAAAAAGTATTAAAAGGTTTCTCCTTATGCAATGATCATATATAAATACACTCGCATCTAAATGTGCAGCATCCTCGCTATTTGGAACGGATAAATCAAAGTAACTAAGACAACTTGCTTCTTAACCATTTTTAGTCCTCAAAAAGTTTTCTTACCTGCACCAAAAACTAATAATGCACAATCTTTACGTTTGAAGTCCAAATTTGAGCCAAGGAACCTACAATATTATTGGGTCTTCCCAAATTGTTTTTTTCCACCTCTTGGAAAGTACCCCCGCTCTGCCCAGGATTCTGCCTTGGGTTGTCCCAAATTGTTGGATCTCGTTTAATTGGCCCAGACATTGACAAACAGGCATGAATTCTGTTGGATTGATGACCAAACCATATATTCAATTGCAATTGACAAGCAATCCGGGCCAAGCAAATGAATTAAGAAAAATTGTATCAAATAACATTTTTTAATTTTAATGTACATAAATAACACAATTTTATAAATATTAAAGTATATAATATTTTTATAAATTTTAATTCTTTTAAACACTAAAACTTTTAATTTTATTTGTATTTTCTTTACCTCTTCAAAAAAAAACCATAGACCTACTTTCTCTCTCCTCTCTCCTCCTCTTTTCTCTCCAACCCTGGCAGCATTCCAGCGACCTCATACAACTTTAGCAACTTCTCCCGCCGCCGTGACTCTGGCAACCTCGAGCAAACTCCAGCGACAAATCTAGTGCTTCCCTCCACGACGATGGTGTCTCCCTCTGCCCAATCTCGTGTGACTTTGACAGATTCTGTAGGCAGAGCTCCTGTGGCATTGGCTCGATTTCGGTTGCGCAACTTCGGCGGAGCTCTTGTGATCTCTACGACCTCACAACTCCGACAAGCTCTTATGATCTTTGCGGAGCCTCGCGACTTCGGTACTCCTCCTCATGCGATGACTCCGATGAACAGCTCCGGCGACTTTGGAATAGAGTGATGAGTGAGAAACAAGGAGGAAATCAGAGAGAGAAAGAAAGAGAGAGAAACAGGGAGGGAAGAGAGAGAAAAGAAGGAAGAAAAAATAAAAAAATATTAACAATTAAATTGAGGTTATTTTTTGAATTTAACTAGTAAATAAATGGGCATTTATATTTTTTGGCCTATTTATGAATTTTTTTTTAACTTAGGCTATTAATTTTTATTCCATCATAAATTCACTTTTTCATTTAACCATTAAAGCATTTCTCTAAAACTATTATAAAGCTAAAAATTTAAAAGTTTTAAAATTATAACAAAAGGTAGAGATAAAAGCATTAAAATGATAAATATTTTTTATTTTTCTTGAATTATGTCACTTATGTTACCATACCACCTGAACTTTGAAACTACTTGTTGCACTTCTTGATATATAACATGCCTCCAAATTTGCTTCTGAATTTTGAAACCTGCTCTTTTTTTTGGGGGGACAAAATTGTAAGTTGTTGCTTGACTTAAGGTTAGATACAACATTTAGGAATTAATGAATGTTGATCTTATTAGATATATTTGACCTTAAATTGTTGCTCAAAGGCAAGAAAGTAAGGAAAATAAAAGTAGAGAACTGACGTTAAATTTAATTGGGTTAGTTAAGGGTTTAAAGAAATTGATGAATGTGTTAGTCTATTTAAAAAATCACGTTTTACAGTTTTAGAGGGTAAATATAGAGATGTATTATATATTGAGGGACTTGTTGTAAGTTTCAAAAGTTTGAGGGTATATCGAGGTAAGTAATATGATTTAAGAAGAATTCTTAAAGTTTATCGTAAAATAAAATAGCATAGCCGGATCATTTTCCATTAATTTCAATGTAGTGCTAGTGTGTAATGTACTTGCACTAAACAATTTCCGCCTTGTGAAACGAAACCTTAATTAAATGCGAAAACAAGTTAGACTACAACTGGTAGTCGAGTTGTTTACTATAATTGAATTTACAAACTTGCTCGTCACTTTGCCTCACAAGTTCCGGACAAAGTCGAGTGAAACTTATGGGGCCTGTTTGATAGTGTTTTCAAAATAGGTGAAAATAGTTTTGTTTTAAAAAATAAAAATTTTTAAAAAATTGTGCTAAGAGTGGTTTTAAAATTTTTACATCAAAAAACGTGCAAAAATATTTTCAAAAATTTATAAAACAATACACCATGGTCTCTTTTAATAGAATTGATTTGCATGTACATTTTGCTTTTACTGTTATATAGAAAGTAACTCCACGTATTGCTTAACGCGCAATACAAATAATGAATTTGTTTCTGTTTTTGTTGAATCTTCTTCAGAGGCCAATAGGTAAATTCACAAGTCAATAATTTTTTTTTTCCATATTGCAAAAAACTGTTAACATGTTAACTAATCAATTATGATACATTGAATCCGCTTTTGCAGTTTTTTCTTTTGCAAATTTTCCACGTGAAATGAATGTGAAAGAGGTTTAATAACCAATTTTCTTTTTATAAGGGCTAAAATAATTTATTTTGGCTTTTGACCTATCGTAAGGTGGACCTCAAAAGATATAAAAGGTCTCCCTCCAAACCGTATGTACAACTTTCATTAAATGGAATTCTATATAAGGTGTTTGGGAAGCATAAACAAGGTAAAGTATTCTCACATACATGCTAGAGTGAATTCAAATAGAGTATTGCTATAAGGTATCGGTAATGCTAAGCATCATCGACTAATAGAAGGTACTACCGCAATGTGAGACCCACAGATGGGGCCTACTATTAAGGATGGTGCTTAGCCTGTGGTGCTCCTGAGTATTTCTCAAAGGTAAATTGCTCTGATAGTCCCAAACCTTTCACAAAGTGAACATTTGATCAGCCTTTTATTTTTAATTTATCAATCTCAACCTTTGATTTTAGTTGCTAAGAGACTAATTGAACGGTCAAATAGTTAATTTTGGATGAAAAAATATGATAAGCTGATCTTAAAGTTATCAAAAAGATGACAAACCAGTCCTCAAAGTTATAAAAAAGTAGCAAACTAGTCCTCAAAATTAACGGTTCAACTGTTAAATTGTTCTCTCGGCAACTAAAATGAAATGTTAGGAATTGATAAAACAAAAATAAAAGATTGGAGACTAAAATCACAATTTTATAAAAGATTTAGGATTAACAAGGCAATTTGCCATTCTTAGAAATATTATGTAGTCTAAAATTCTCACATGCTACAATATTATCGAGTTATAACTCTTCTCTCAAACACCCAAAAAGCATAGAATTCTGTTTACTCACTTCAAAATTAAGCATCACTTTTCTTTATTTTCTTCCTAGGATTGAAAACCCTGTATTTTCCATATTTAATTTCAATTAATATTTCCCATAAGTTCAAATTCTAATTCATGAAATTGCGTGTCAGTTGTAACTGTGCTACACAAGTTCTGGATGAATTCGATTAAAACTTGTGGTCGAAACCGTTGTGCTGAGTCAGTGCCAAGTCCTAAATTCATAAATTTCCTCAATGTTGATCTAGAAGATGATTGGATGTAAATTATTAGTGGCCCTCATAATTTTCCTGCGTTTTTAATCAAACCATTATCAAATTTAATGGTTCATGCATGCTTTGTTTGTGTCCTGATTTTGGTCAGAAACTCAAAAGACAGAAAAGCTGGTCTAAAAGAGATCAATCATCAGTCCCTGACTTTAAGAAATCCTCAAGTGTTTTTTTTTTTATTTTTATTTTTTAAAAGTTTCTTCTGTTGCCAACACGTTGTTTATCAAGTTGTCCCAATGTCACTTCATGTTTTCAAACTACAAAAATTCTAATTACAGGGAAGAAAAAAAGTGGAAAACAGTGTATAATTGATTGCAGATGAAAAATGGGTAACGTTTAAAATTTTTTGTCCTTTTCTCCTCAATCGTTATATTAGAGAGCATGATTAAAGCCTATAAGCGTTAAAAATTACCCAGGTGGAAAGTAATGTTAGACCCTTAAATTAACTAATTAATATTTGTAGCCTATTTAGGTGTCTATTACCATTATCACAAAACGTGCAACATTGTCATGCTTAATTATCACAGATCATTACCACATTAAATTAAACAGTCGAGATTAAACGTGGGATTTACTTGAATTAGTTAAATTAGGCCCCATGTGCACGTTGTTGACTTACACTGGTCGAAACACATATATAAGGATCTTCTATAACAACTAAATCTAATTAATTAGGATTAATTTTGGAAAAAACAATCTCCTTAATTTAGGTGGTCAATAAGGATTATAATTAATAAGTAATATAAAGCTTATATTAGTTATTAGAATGATATAAAATAATCCCACTATAATCTATATCCAGATCGTCCCACAGGTTTCTTCCTTACCATCTGGAAATTAAAAATCGCCCATATTTTGAAATTTGTTAATATTATTAATATTATTTAATAACAATAATAGTAGTAGTAATAATAACAATAATAATAATAATAATATTATTATTATTACTATTATTTTGCAAAATCAGCCAAGTTTATAAACTGACATTAAAATCCCCCTGTCGTAAACTCAAAATAATAATAATAATAATAATAATAATAAACTAATGCTATTGAAGGAAAGATTTAGACATGTAGCATGATATTATTGGTCATGTTAAAATATAAGAACAAATTTAAATATTTTACAAATAGCAAAAATTAAAATCAATATTACAGCTATTATTAATTATATTATATTTAGTATATTCTAAAAAACCGTTATATTTCAAGTTTAGTCTGATAAATATGCCATGTAAGATGCTATTTTAACTTATTATTGAAGTTTTATAATGTGAATAAAATTATTCTAAAAGAAAATCGTGCAAATAGTATTTCGAGGTGCTTTGCACAATTTTTTTTTTTTAAGCACGACCACAAAAAAGTTTTACGGACCAAATAATTACACGAATGGTGTGGATCATCTCTCTTTTTTTTTTCTTTTCCTTTCCTCTTTCAAACTTTTTCTAAGATACCAACTAAGATTAAAAGATTAATTCTTGGGGGAAAAAAAGAAGAGTAAAGGTTAATTACTACAAAAACGCTTCATGTTTATCGATACAATTTTCTCTAAAAAAGTGTAAGTTGTTCCATATTTTGTCCCACACGCTCCCACAAAAAGGTGTGAAAGAGTATAGATGGCATTTAAAAAAAAAAAAAAAAGATGGCATTTGGTTTTAGTAGTTCGATCCGATTTCCTCACAAATATATATATATATATATATATATTGCATGCACACTCATAGACACGTCCTCTCACACAGCTCACTTTATCTATTTTTTCTCTAAACCCAAAGGCCACGTATTGTTTTTTCCCTTCTGATTTCCCATGAAACAAAAATGGTGCTTCTCTCCATCTTTCCTCATCTCCCTTATCTCCTTCTTCTCTACCTCTAAATAAAACACCCATATATAATATATTCTTTTTTGGTCATTTCTCTTTTTTTGTTATAATTAAGTTCTACTAATTTTAGAATCAAGAAGATCAAACTATATATTAATTCTTTTTTTTGTACCCCTTGGTTTTATGGGGACTGGTTTCTCTTCTTTAGCCATGTTAGAGATTGATGGAAGCTCTAGTACTTGTCTTTCTCCGACGTACCCAAAACCGCCGCGGCTCGGGGATTTGCCGGAGATTTGTGTCTCATCCATTCTCAAGCACTTGGATCCGCCAGAGATCTGCAAATTGGCCATGTTGAGCCGGACTTTTCATAGCGCTTCTTCGGCCGATTTCATATGGGAAGCAAAACTACCACCAAATTACAAGTTTCTTGTTGAGAAAGTTCTTCATCAAGGGTCACAAGTTCTTCATCAAGGGCCACCTCCAAATTACTATATTCCAAAAAAAGATATTTACACCAAATTGTGTCTACCCAATCGCTTTGATGGTGGAACCAAGGTAGGTCTTATTACTATTTACTAATATTATTGTTGCTATTATTACTATTATTATTATTATTATTATTTTGTCCTTTAAAAAAAAAGAAGCCTCAATTTAAGTTTTGGGATTTGCCTCAATTAGTATTATTATTATTATTATTATTATTATTATTATTTTGTTATATATGGGTCATCCCATTTTGGTTTGTACATGCATATGGATGGTATATTAGAAATAAATTTCTAGATATTATATTAATAATAAAGATATAACGAGTGATTGATATATTGATGTTGTTTATCCACAATATTTAGGAAGTGTGGTTGGATAAGAAGAGCGGGAAAATGTTCTTGTCGATTTCGTCAAAGGCATTGAGGATAACGGGAATAGATGATCGAAGATATTGGAACTATATCCCAACTGAGGAATCTAGGTGAGATTTCAATTGAGATCTTCTTGTATTTTTTTTCTTTTAATTTTATTCTTTCCTTCCTATATCGGTTTTGTTTTCGTGCAAGCATTTTCCTATGAAATAATTTTAAATGATGCAAAAAAAAAGAAAAGAATAATAGTAGTTTAATTATAATGAGGAGGAAATTGAAGAAAAACAACTTATTTGATGCTTCCTTAGGTGGCCAGGTCTAATTAAGACGCCCCTTCCATTCATGGGAGGGCTTAAAAACAGAGAGAGATAAAAGTAAAAATAAAAATAAAAATAAAAATAAATAAAAACAAGGAATTGATATTGGCAAAATCGACATTTTTATTTTCTTATGGGATTTTTTTGTAAAGTGATTTAAGTTTTTTGGTCCTTTCCACCGTACCTTTGCTGTATTTGGATGTGAAATTTGATTTCGACGAATGTTCTGTTTTGTTAAAAATTTTGCAGCCAGAAAGTTCCCGGAAACTGGCAGATTCTTTGAAAATTTTTCTTTATAATAATTAATGTTTTTAGTACTTATATATTGGCGTTCTGACAATCTTTCTTTTTTCTAGTGTTTCATGCTGTGGTCAGTATAAAATAAAAATCATGTTATTTTTAAAATAGGTATAAATATTTTTATTTTAAAAAATAAAATTTTTTAAAATTATATTAAAAATATTTTTAAAATTTTTATCTGAAAAATTTTACAAAAATATTTTTAAAAATTTTAAAAACAAAACCAAACATACCTATATTTTTTTTCCCAAAAAAAGGTACAAAATATTAGCGCGTAGCTAAGACATGATGGACTACAAAGACATTTTCAAGGTGGGGGGCCTTGGAAAACAGAAGATATACTCTAGCATAGGCTCTATTTTAAGTTTTTTTTTAATTAATTAATTTTGGCAAACAAGTTGGCTTGGAAGTAAAGCATTTGCTTTTGATCTTATCTATTTGCTTTGTGGATGCCTTGTGCAGTGAACCCCATTAATCAACATCTTTCTTAATCAATTAGCTTGTTGAGTGTTTTAGGCTTTACTTAATCAAAAGGAAAATTTCCAAAAAAAATAAAATAAATAAATTAGGAGTATTAGAACAATTAATGACAAATTATTAACAAGGGTTTTTTTTTTTTTTTAATTGCATTAACAGATTCCAAACGGTGGCATATCTTCAACAAATTTGGTGGGTCGAAGTGTTGGGAGAGTTGGATTTTGAATTTCCACCAGGGAATTATAGCGTTTTTTTCAGATTGCAATTAGGCAAAGCTGCAATTAAAAGATTTGGGAGACGAGTTTGTAATCTTGATCAAGTTCACGGTTGGGACATAAAGCCTGCTCGGTTCCAATTATCAACATCCAACGGCCAGAAATCCTTGTCAGAATGTTATTTGCGTGAGCCAGGGAATTGGCTCCATTATCATGTGGGTGATTTTGTCGTTGAAGGTGGGCCCAACATGATGATCCGTATGAACATAAAGTTTTCAATGGTCCAGATTGATTGTACACACACCAAAGGTGGTCTTTGCTTAGATTCTGTGCTCATTTACCCAAGTGAGTTTAGGAAAAAGTTGTTAGAAGCATAGTTAATCATGCGATGGCATATAACAACAATTAGTTTGATTTTTTTTTTCTTTTTTGCTGGGTGTGAATTATTGGTGTTGTTCATTTCAAGCAATTAAAGAAATGTTCATGTCCTCTTTAATTTTTTTTTAATATATTTAATTTTTTTGAGTCCTCTTGCCAACTTCAACTTTCAGAAAGTCTATGCATAGCTATCATGTTAGACTGGATCACCCTATTGGCATTCATACTTGATAGACAGACCCATTAAGCAGTCTCACTAATATATATCTATATCTATATATATATATATATATAGAGGATTCAAGGACAAAACACCAAGAATTTAATTATCTAATACTATTATTATACCTTTACAATATACACACCTCTATATGTAGAAGTATGATCCCAGAGTTCATGATAGACTACATCAATATATACATGTTTATATTGACAATAAATTACCAATTTGAGAGACATGACATGTTGAACCAATTAATACAATATGCTTTGAGGTCAAATGGGTAATGTTTTAATTTTCAATTATGCACTCTTTGAAAGCCATTATACACACGATAGAGTATATACTGAAGAACCCACCATTCAATAGTGATGGACTATCGACCAAAACTAATTAATAAATAGAATTTTTTTTTTTTCTATCGTGCTGTACTCCTTAAGGTTGGGCAACCTGGTTTGATCATTCATCCTATTTCTTTTTTACCCTTTAATGTTGTTGGAAAATCAAGTCAAATAACACAAAAATAGGTTAGTAGTTCCTTCAAAAGAAAAGGTAAATATACTAGAACAATTTGAAATAACCTTGGAAAGGCCAAAAGAAAAAAGCAGCAAATATTTTTCGTCTCCCCAAGGGACAAAATAGAAAAGAAGCCGATATTTATCTAAACATAAACATATGCTTTTTAAGTCGATAAGATTCTTGAGAGGGGGAAAAGGACCTTTTTTTTTTTTTTTTGTAAAAAAAAGTTGATGGACAAGAGAAGAAGTCACTAAAATCAATATTTTAATTTTTTCCTTCACTTTTTAAAAATGAGTTCATTTTAAAATTAATTTACAAATATTAAAAATATGTTAAAAAAAGGATACAAATTGTTCTTAAATAATAATAAAAAGAAGACAATTCATTTACCCACATTAAATAATATTACAATAGTTAATATAATTTACAGACCCCTAATATTAATTTTTATAATTTGGAAAACTCATTATTTTCTATGGAAATAAATGAATTATATATTTTTTGTTTTCTTTTCCCTAATAATAAAATTGGGATGGTTTTGCTTAAGACAATCGCATTAGTCACCAGACACGTAAGCATTTCTGTCTCCTTCTTGGTGTTAAAAAAAAAACAAAATACTCTATGGTAGGATTTCTCCAAAAAAAAAAAAAAGTTGTTCTAAATGACCTTAGTAAGGATTTGATTATTTTTAGTAAACGATTAATTGATCTTGGTAATTTATTGATTTGTTTTTTTCTATAAAACTATGTTTCATTTATTAATTTTCAATTACGTAGTTAGTGTCTTGAAAAACAATATTATCCTTTCAAAAACAAATGTTATTTTATAGCTGTAGACATAATCTAACACCAAATCCTTAAATGACTTTAATATGAGGTGTAATTTGAAAATTTAACTTTCTTCTTTGTTAAGTTAACAAAAAGTTCATCTTTTAATTTTAATACAAAAAAATATTTACCCCTTTCTTAACAAAAAGTTCTTATTTTAATTTTTATTAAAAAAAAGTATTTATAACTTTCTTGACAATTTTTTATGAGAATACAAAAGGATATGGACGAGTAAGAATTTTATAATTTTGCGCAAATTTAACGTTTTGAAAAATTTTCAAAGATTTTTTTAGCATAATCACGTTGATTTACCTCCAACAACAACATCATGGTAATAATAACATAACTAACATAATGGTTGCGCCAAATCCATGAATCAGTTTTTTCACAAGCGGCGCTTTTCTGTCACTGAAATCTTCTGCGTCTCCAAAGCCGTGCCCAGTCGGTGATTCCAAAGCTTCTCTCTCCATCTTTCTTTCTTTCTTCCATTCTTTCCTTGTGTCTCTTGCAGAGGAGGTTTGTAATTGTTTTTCCCTCATTCGAATCCATTTTCTACTTTTCATTAAACCGTACTTCTCCCCCAAAGTTTATTCTTCTATTCTTTTGTTGAAGGTGCACGTATTTTCCAATTGGGTTTATTTAGTTTCATTGATATGCAATAAGCTTCTCAGTTTTTGTTAGGTAATCGGGTGTTCTTCCCATCAAAAGATGGAAACTTTCGCTGATTTACATGACATTTAGACAAAAGTTTTTTTTTTTTTTTTGGGTGTTTTGTTTGAATCCCAATATCCAACTTAATAGTGTATTTTTTTTTGGTTGTAGAAGCATTGGATTCATCTTGAAGATGCCTAAAGTAAATAATAAAGTTGATCTTATATACTGGCTTGGAAATGACATATCAGCAAAGATTCTTAGCTATTTGGATGACCCATCTGATCTGGTCCGTATTTCCTCTGTTTCAAGGCTTTGGCATCGAATTGGTAAGCCACTTCTGTTAAAATCGTTAGCATTTTGGTAAAGGGTTTGTATCAATTTTCATTCTTTCTATCTGCTGCTTCTTATATTTTCAAGTGCATTTCAAATTCTTGAATGCTTTTTTTAATACTTTTGGTTTAATGAAATTGACAAAATTCAAAGCTTGCGATGGCCGGTTCTGATAGTGCGGCAATTTGGGGTCAACTTGTTTTCTGGATTCAGAATGATTTATAAGCCAATTCTGTCTATCTTTCAATTTTTTTTTAAGCATTTCTTCAATTCTGCTAGAGATTTCATTTCTTTCTGTTAAGGAGAAAATAAATAAGAAAAATCAGATGTTCACTTGTTTTACTTCCAAGTTATATGTAGGAAACGTTAGCTGAAATCTTAATATTATACCTCCCTTCTGTCACCATAAGCTGTGTTTTGTTAGGAGATTTGGAGAAAGTATGCATAACGTAGACTTGCAGACTTGTATGATTCTGATGTTGATTCTGGACATTTTTGCAGTTGTTGAAAATGGCATTTGCAGGCAACTTTGCTTCAAGAAGTTTCCTGAAATATCTAGCATTGCTCGTGGCATTGAAGCGAACAACATGATAGAACCGTTAAAACTCGGTGGTGTTGGCAATAATTCTAGTGAATGGGAATTCCTTAAGAGAAAGCACATAATATATTCCTTTTTAGCAAAAGGGCTTTCCCCTGTCATTAGAAAAGATTGCATATCACTAGCCATAAGTGCCTCTAGTACTGACCATTACCCCACGGAAAGCATTCATAATACTTTAAAACCTGGAGATCGGTTTGAGAATAGACCTTCATACTGGTCAAGTAGTGGTGAAAGCGACCCCGACATTCCTGAGACATTGCTTTACAAATTGATGGCCAAATTGTGTGTTGTTACTGAAATCCATGTTCAACCGTTTGAAGGTTAATTTTGACTCTTATTTACATGTGTCATTTGTGGCTCTATGATACGTTTTTGTTCCTGAACTTTTCTTGCTTTAACTGAAGGATAAACCATGCTTTTGCATATCAGCATATTTTCAGAATGGCTTCCCAATTTACTCATGTAAGGCTATCCGATTCAGAATTGGCCATCTTCGAAATCTAGTGGAATTGAAGGATGAGTTTCTACATAATGCTGCTGAGTCTCACCGATTGGAAGACAATAGATTCGTGTGGACATATATCTCACCCGAATTCCCAATGGCTCAGGTTTGCCAAACTGCATAAAGCATTTATCTTCGTTTCAATTTTCATTTGAGGAAGGGAAATGGGAGTATGGTCCTTTAGACGAGATGGAACCATATATACAGATGCAAATCCTACTTTTATTCCTGTTATTTTTTTGTCTTATATAAAGCTTACATGAATTTGACTGTATCAAACAGGAAAATGTGTTGCAAAAGATTGAGCTTCCAGAACCTGCTGTCTGTGTCGGAGGTTTTTTGCTAGTTGAGTTATTGGGTAGGGTTCAAAGACAAGAAATTGATGGACTATTCTATATATGGTACTCGCTCTTTCTTCCTGTCCTTCTTTAATGCCTAAACTTTAGTTGCCTTGTAAGACCTCATTCTTATCCTGTCTTTTCTAAATTATATCATTCATATCGTTTGAGGATTCTACTTGCTATTAAACTCGAAATTTGGATTTCTTGACAGTACCAAAATACGAGGAATTTTGGTGACTAAAATCTGACTTAGGATTATGTGTTGATACTCAGCTGCAGCCATTGTAAATACAAGTTATGTTTCTTTAGGAATAGGCTTCTACATTCGACTTGTCGAAGAAACCTTATTTGCTTCCAGTACTATTGTTATGGTCTTAATCATGGTATCATGTTTCTAACTTTGTCCAAACATGGTACAGTATTGCGCATGTCCAAGTCGTCGGTCGGCCACTCTCACGATCTTTTGACATTGAAATGCTTGATTCCTCGGGAAGGTGCTCCTTCAAGTATTATTCAAAGGCAGTGTCTTCCGAGTCACCACGGAATTCTCCAACGTCAGAGGTCGGTGAGTCTTCTCGCTTGCGAACAATCACTTCAAGGTTTATGAGCGTAATAGGTTGCGTGTAATCCCATCAAGAGCTCCTACTGTTGCTGGTGAAGATGAACCAGAAGCGGAGCGTTTCAACTAGTCTTTTTACACTGGAAATGACTTTGCTTTGGAAGATCAAAAACCTTAAATCCCAGTGTGTTAGAATGTGGGATCACGTTAATATAAATTAGGATACAACATTGTGCGGCTGGAGTCTTAACTGAACATTATGAACATCATGTCCAAAGAAACATTAGTCTTTTTTTTTTTTTTTTAAACTACTTTTACTTTGAACTAATATATTAAATACTCTCAAAATCCAGGAACTCTTTGATTAACGACTTGGGAAGCGTTTCACCAATGCAGCAACGAGAGTGCTTCCGGCTCAACCCGTCCCTCAGAAGTTGATAGTGGAACGTAGACTACACATGATTTTCCTAAGATTATTGAAGTTCTGAAAAAACCGATGTTTTTGTGAGCTATAATAACAGTAATAATCTCTCCCACTTTGCATCATGTAACGGGTAAATGTAGTTAAATGGTCCAGTTACGTGCTAAACTCCCTTTGTTTTGATTGATATGGAAGTTATACATGAATCACAAGTAATTTGCAAGATATATATTTGTGCGTACATCACAAAATTTAAGGGGTTTGAACGGGATAGTTCATATGATAAGTAAATTACGTGATATATATACACATGGAATTAATAAAACCAAAACGCCACAAAATTCTATAAACACCTAGAAAAGCCTCTACAGTAGAAGCACTCATGAACGCAAATATGTAAACCAAGGAATCATCTGTAGACGTGGGAACTACGGTCAAATCAGAAGGCAAAATTGTTTGATGTGACAGTTATATTTTTTTAGTGTAAAAGTTACACCATTTTGATGTTATGAGTTGGAAAACTCTAACGCCTTTTCCAATCCACATTCACTTTCTTCCAATAGTGCAAGTCAGACACGTATCCGCAAGGATAGGAATGATTCTATGAAGTCCGAAGATTACTCCGTCGTCATATATTATAGGACAGTTAGCAAGTAGCGAGTAGTGAATGTGCTTCTGAGCCTGTATCAATGACTAACAACGGAGTGACGAGTAGCTGTGGCTGGTGACTTACCACTTCCATGCATAAGAGGTCAATGTGTGATCAAGAGTGACTACTAGCCAGTGATGACCAGTGACTAGCAGTAGCTCGTGACCGCTCGACTAGCGCCCTGCCACTTCTTTTTTTTTTTTTTTGTGCATTTTGTTAAGAGGGGTGTATAAAACGGTAATATCATTCTTTTTAGTCTTTTTAATTGATTATTGATTATGTCGCGCATTAATTAGTCTAAAAATATAATTGTTTACCCATTAATAAAACCAAAATGTCACCAACATAATAAGAAAACCTATTTGATAACGTAATTCAAACCACAAAATACTTTTAACAATTAAAATTCTACGAGAGAAAAGACTATACCATATATATTATTTCAAGCCACATATTTCAAACTACGTTATCCCACAACCTATAACTTCTATAAACACCCACAAACGTCTCTCCTGGTTAAGGGACTCATCAACAAGTAAACCAAGTAATCATGTTAATAAGAAATCTTTGTTCTTGGGTTTTTGTCTGATAGATTACACTTGCAAAAGACGGCGACAGAAAAACCTCGGGGAAAAAAAACCAAGAAAAAGGAAGAGGGGGGTAGGCGATTGCTAATAAGCCTAATGAACTACTGAAAGTACAAGCGGGCCATGTCACAACAAATTCCATACTTAAAAAAAAAGAAAAAGAAAAAAAGGGACCCAAAGAAAAAAGGGTAAAGAAAACAGCTATCTCAAATGACCTGTACAAAGATATATGATGCCCCTCCTGCGGACTAGAGCCCCAATAATTAACCCAAATTTGTTAGTCATGCTTTCCAGTCATACCCCATGTTATCGTCAAGATCACCATTAAAAAACCCGTTTTCTGTGAACTCATTGGCAATATCCTCAACAATATCATCCTGCAAATGAAGATTCTGGTGCAGATCTGATGCTCTCTGGTGGAATCCATTGTTACCACCAGCTGCAGAAGAGTCACTGTTCAAAGCAGCTTTGAAACTGTTGCTCCTGCTCGGTGCAGGTCCATTACTTCCTGCTACACTGGGAGTCGCTGCAGCTGGTGCGGCTGAAGTGCTGCCTCCAAAGTTCATTCCGTTCCTTGCTGGACCCCCGTTGCTGTTAGCATTTGATCCAGCTAGACACTGCGGTTGCACTCCACTATTATTAGACATCTCGTGCAGCAGTTGCTGGATCATCTGCTGCTGCAAGGCCTGGCTGCCTTGAGCACTCTGCGGATGGTTTTGCTGTAGCATGTTATTAGCACTCATCGACCGCTGAGGCAGCTGTTGTGGCTGCTGCTGTGGCGATTGCGAAGGTAGGTGAGGGCTCGAATAGCCACTAACCGGTATGTGCTGCATTGATCCTGGTATTAAAGCAGAAGCCCCTTGGAAGGTTGATGATGGGCTTTGGTTCGAATTGTTAAAGGAAGATGAAGCCTCTTGTTGTAGAGAATTGGGGTTTGAATTCATTGAATTCTGCCTCATAAGCAAATTCTGGTAATTAGTCAGTGCTAGAGCAGCTTGGGCTGAACCGCTTAAAGCTCCTCGGTTAGCCATGTGATGATTGTTGTTCATTTGGTTATTTAGCCCAGGATGCAATGCCATAAGCTTATTCAGAGTGTTCCTGTCGGTTGGCATACCCTGAGCGCTTGCTAGCTGCTCCATTTCCTGCATCTTTTGCATTTGGAGCTTTGCTGCACTTGAATGTCGAGGATAATTCTTCAAGCCCTCTGCGAATAAGTCAGCAAAAGATCCAAGCAAATACTAGTGTTAAATTCAGATATAATTGAAAAAATTGAAAGAACCAACTAAATACTGAAAAATAACGATCAAATATCAATTTGCACCGATAGGGACATAAAATAATCAAACACTATCGTTGCATAACACAATAATAACTGTATTTTTTTCACTTCAATTGACCAAATAACAAAGGCAACATGTGTTAAAAGCACGGAAAGAGCATGATTCACCAAAGAAGAAAATAGCAGACGCTTCTTCCATAGAAGTTGCTCCATTTCCAAACTCAAATGATAACACCATACCATAACATCTCATCTCCAAATTTAAGGTCATGTACTCAAGTCAAAAACTAATTTCACTCGAGCACAACTCCAACAAATTTAGCTCAAAAAAAAATTGTAGTTTGCAAACTTGCATTTATCTTTAAGAAAGTTACTGAATCCCTAAATATGAGAGAAACATATCTGACAAAACACGTTGAAAGAATAGAAATACGGACAATGCAGAAATACAGGCGAAAAGAATTTACCAATAGGCCCAGCTTTGTGCTCCCGACAGAAATCAATCAAATCTTTCATGCTATTCACAACCTCCGAGATCTGTTTAAGGAGCAAACAATCATTAAGAACCTGCCGTGAAATAAGTGCAGTAGTTACTTATTTCCCACAAACACAGAGACAATGTACCTGCAAACATCTCACATATCTTTTGGAGAAACCCAAGTCATTAAGTGACTGTAACTCCAAACTCTTTGCCAGCTGTCGCCCAGCTGATAATACCCTGAAGGAACAACAAATTTTTAGTACAATCCTATTTATATTGTTTAGAATCCTATCCTGTTTAATACAAGACTTAAGCTTATGATAGGATGACGTGTTAGACTCAACGGGCAGTGTCCTTGTTTACAGGCCTAAATCAAATACTTTTTCTTTTAGATTCAATGGCCAATGTCCTTGTTTACAGGCAGTTCTCATTTGGCAAACTCACATGTTGCTGTTTGTTTGTAGATCTTGCTGAGAAACCCCATCAGAGCCACTTTCAGCAATTGTAGTTTGGCACTTCTGTGCAACCTGAACTAGCTGGTTCACCTACAAGAGGGGAAAAAAAATGGTTTTAAATCAAAAACTAGTAAGTGATAAAAACATCTCAAACATATCTGAATAAAAGCGAGCCACACCTACAATATGAGATGCTCGACAAAGCCAAGACAAGTGATCAAAATCCATACCTGAGGAGCAACCAACCTACGGGGAAGAAGTTCTTCATGGCGACGAGCACAAAATTCCCATGATAGAATCTGGAAAAGCATCAAAACAGCTGGATGTTATTATATTGGGTATGAAAACTGATACTCCTAAGTGTGATTATGTGAAAAAGCTTATCGACCTTCAAATCTTGTGTGAATATGATACGAAGTTGACCCTCACGAACAACGCGAAGTTGCTCATACACACTTTCTTGTACCGCTTTTCCATATTCCAACATCATTGTTCCAGACGGAAATCTACATTCACGTGGCAAGTCCAAAAATAAAAGCTCATCGATAACTCCACTGCCAAATTTTATCTCATTAAGTCTAGGCAGCACCTCAGAGGTTGCCTCTGCAAAGGATGCCCCAAAACCCATAATTAGGAGGATGCAATTGAAATAAATTAACGAATCACCGTAGTAACCAACGCTATGAGGCTAAATAAAAAGCTACGCATCACAAACATGATCATGCAAATGAGTTATCAAAGAAGAAAGGGGACAAAACACTGAAGAACCTTCCTTATCAGCAGTTGCACTGTCATGGTATTGGAGTTGATATATAAGAACATATAACAGAAATTAAATGGTTTTGCAGTTGGTAAACAAGTAATCATATCTAGACAACAAGTTTCTTAGTTGTCTTACCAAAACCCCTTCCAGATTTAGAACCACAAATGTCACAGTGCCATGCATCCTGAAGGGAAAAGGTTTACGTGTCAGAACCACTGATTTATGGTTTGCGGGAAACAAGTAATTAAAATTTTATGATATGCATTAGCATGTTGTTAAGCATAAATATGAAGTTTATGGTATAACAATTTTCGTTTCCTACTCTAAGGATAGAAACAGAAAGAGGAAGAAAAAGAAAGAAACGGACCATAGCTGCCCGAGGGAAGACACCAAGAGCATGATGCCCAACATTTTCATATAAAGACAAACACCATCTTTTCTTAGCGCGAGGAGAGTAGTATTCAGCCACAAACTTCCTCCAGTAGGCAATAGTATTATCCTGTAAAATAAAAATAGCCAAAAACCTAATTATCTAACAACATAAACTTTCATGATACCTAAACCAAATAGCAAAGTACGGTGGATTAATTTAATAAATAATATGCATGCTCAGAGACTAGGAGTAAATGTATCTATTAAAGATTAAAAAAAAACTTTCTAAAATAAATTAAAGAAGATACTCACAGCTGGTCTTTGCCGCTGATGATATAGATATTGCATCAGGCGTCGAGCACATACACCACCATCATATAGGCGCTTCATTGCAGCCACTGGTTGCATTGCCTGCTGTTGCAGTTGCTGCCTCAACTGCATCTGCTGCTGTTGCTGCTGCTGCTGCTGCTGCTGTTGCTGTTGCTGTTGCTGCTGCTGCATGTGGGCTCTCTGCAACTGTGGCATATGCTGCAAAATCTGTTGTTGGCGTAGTCTTTGCTGCTGCTGAAGCAAGGCTTGGAACTGTGGATTACGGCCTTGGAACTGCATGCTATCCTGTCTCTGCAGAAGCTGATGTAACACCTGCTGCTGCAGAATATCTTCCTGCTTGATATCCAACCGAGGTTTCTTTTGCACCTGGCCCACGTTATTTGGATCCTGAAGGAATGATCCAGGAAGCCTCGCACCCATTGGATGTCCAGTTTGTGACGTGGGTAATGATGTAGCAGTTGATGCTCCTTGCTGGTGCTGCTGACTTTGCTGCACTTGCTGAGCATTCTGGTCATGATGAGAGTTCTGCTGCACTACAGAAGATCCATCCATAACTGAAGACCCTGAGATGCTAATGTTATTGGATGAGAAGGACATTGGAGATGGTGGTAAGCATAAATATGACTCAGTATTGATGCTTGCACTTCTCTGCAAATGGGGACCTCCCGAAAGTGCAGAATTTGCATCTGTGACCAAGGAACTTGCCCCAACACTTGGACCAGAATTCGCCACACTGTTCAACACTGCATTGTTCATGTCCCCAGAAACCGGACCCAGATTCGAACGCCCAGGTCCAGGAATTGAATTAGAAGAATTCGCGAAGGATGAGCTCAAGTGAGAGTTAACAACAGCCTGGGACTGCCCGTCTCCTTGAAAGAAAATTCCAGAACTTGAAGAAGATTGTGTTAGCCCTCCAGCCACCCGAGAAGGCACCATGGGAGGCAACCCCCCTTGATGGCCAGAGTCTAAATAGCTCTCCAGAGCCAGGCCTTACTAGTGTTTTTTACAATAATAAATATGCTCAAGCCACTGAACAATACACAAGCAAAACCCGTATAAAAAAATCCCCAATAGAAAGCTCATAAGTACAACATGGCTAAGTAAATACTACCAATAAAAACCATTTTTCTAGCCATCAATTCACCAAATAGCTAAAGTCACCGATTAATGAAATTTTTTTACAAATCTTAGAGCACCTGAGCAACCAAACGACGCATAATACTTTATAATCTGAAAGTCTGTTTGAGCTTTCAACAATATCACGTACGGATCTAAAAATTAACTAAAGAAGCAGCACCATTTGCAGTACAACGACAGAATCTGAAAATACAAAACGATAAGAAGTTCTAAAAACCATCTTAAAGTATGTTAGACACCAAAACAATAAGAAAGAACAAACCTTTGAACACAAGATCCTTGATTTTCCAAAATAACCCCAAAAACCCTAATTTTTCTCCTAGCAAGTTATGAACATTAAACTAACATTAGCTGAAAGACCTAGTCACTGATTCTTGAGGATCGAAGCCCAAATTAGCTCTATAAAACTTGTAATTAAACAAAAGAAAAGAAATTTTAGCCTAAATTTTGTCACAATAATCAGAATCAAACTCTAAGATCAAACCCGAATCAACTCGTCCAACAAAAAATGGCCAAAAAAATCCCCAAAACCAACAAAATCCAGCTAGAAATTAAAACTATCGAACTAACACTAGCTAAAGCTCAAATTAAACAGCTAAACGAAAAGATCAAGAAACAAAAAATAATTGCAACGAATTCAAAAAGAAAACAAAAAGCAGTGAGCTTTTACAGTGGCAGAGATAGATCGGAGCAGTCCAAGATCAACAAGAAAAACGAATTAAATTGCGAAGAAAAATAAATTGGGGGAAAAAATTAGGAATTGAAACAATTATGAATGTGAGAGCTATACTCACCATAAAAATCGGTAGCTGAAAAAAGCGAAAAATGTTGCTTTTTTTTTTTTTCTTTTTTTCGTCAAATTGTCAAAAACTGGAATTCGTGGAGAGAGAAAGAGCTCCGACGGGTGTTTATATACCAAGCGGGAATTGCGTGTCGGAGCGACCGACTGCGTCGGTTACCCAGCCCTAAGGCCACCGGCTGCAGCCGGTAAATGTTAAAACGTGTCGAGAATCTGATAGAGTAACGAAGTCGGTGATGGATTACGCGGTGGATAGTAAGGAACTTCGGTTACGTGGCGTGATTTCATTTGTTGATTTCTAGGTTCCCTAAACACGATGGATCATTGACGGCCGCACCGATTATAAGTCTCGTTAGGAGGAACGATGATCGAGTGCATATCAGTGAAATCATGATCACCTAGGACTTGGTAGATTCGGGGATAAGATCGTGGGTATTTTGGTACTTTTGTAGAAGACGTAATGCTCTGGCTATTAATGATTGGCCAATTTCTTTTGTGTTCCGAAAGCGTGGGCGTAGGATTTGCGTTTGGATCTTATAGGGTTAATTAGGATAGAGACAGACCGTCAGATTTGACACGGGCGACATAACTCGCACGAATAGAAACAAGGCCTCGTGTGCTTCTTCTGCCAGAAATCCAATTAAAATTATTTCTTTTTTAAGAAAGAAAAATAAATGAAATTATTTCTTTATTCATTGTTCCTTTCGCTTTTAATGTTTTTTAATAATTTTACTATCAACAAAAATTATTTTTCAATTATTTTTCCTTTTTTTTGGCTGAAATATGGGACCGACCTTTATTTTTTCCTTTATTTTTCTTTTTTTTTCAGAGGTTTAGTTTTCCTAGTAAATTCCAAGAGATATGAATATGTAACCAACCAAGGACTCCGTTTTTCTTTTTCCTTTTTTCTTTTTTTGACAAAAAGGATTCATTTTTTCTTGTTCTTCGGTTACGGTCTTTCCAAATACTTAAATAAAAACATTTTTTTATGGTTAACTGTAAACATTTTTACTGTAAGAAAGATTGGTGTTCCGGCAAATAAAAAAAAAAAAAGTTTGATATTGACTCCTTTATGGTGCGTTGAATTTTTTTACTTCACAAACTATTTTATTTAATATCACATTGATTCCTATGCAGACTTTTGTCACCCCCAAAATAGTTAAATACAACATATGGAATCACAGTTATCAAAAAAAAAAAATATGGAATCAAAAAATACATTAATAAATTTATATAAAAAAATACATTTATATATATATATATATATATATATATGCTGCGATGCTCGTAATAATCAAACTCAGTGCCATAATCTTTCTTGCTTACATTCATCTGTTATTATATCACAATTTTCTAATGGAAAACAAAGATAATTGAACATGTGGTTTATTAAACAACTCATTAGCCAGTGGTTACAAGACAAAAGATATTTTCAACTGCATTAGTTAATAATTTTGTTATTATTATTTAACTTGATCACTATCTTATAGACTTTTATTTTTGTCATTGATTACAACTAGGTGCCACTAGTTAATTGCCTTTATTCGCTTTTAGACAATTCCCTGCATTGACTATCATATCTGCCTACCTTATAATTTTAGACTAGTTGGAAGATAAAAAGTAAACTCATTGCATTATTATATGTAATTGTATAATCTAGTGTGCATGCCGATGTGCGTTTTTAAATCTAGGAACCAAACCCAACCCAGCAGCTTTATGCTAGTAACCTGCCATTTTTCTTTTCTTTTTTTTAATTATTATCTTATCCTAAAACTTTATTTTTATGATATTCAAATAGAATGGATTCATTAGTATTGAACACGGCCAACCCTTAATACATACACGAAACTACGTAGAAATGAGAGGAGGCAACCGTCTTTTGAACTTTTTTTTTTTTCCTTATAAATTTGTATATGAAATTTTGTAAGGATTGTATTCCGCCCACCTCCTCCCTCCTAAAATTACATGCTGTCCCCTAAAAATTGTATTTCGTCGCCTTTAAAATCAATTTCATCCCTCACCTCATTAATTCAGTCACATCTTTACCCCTTCTTATAGATTTTTTTGGCTTCACCCATACATACATACATATATCTTCTTATTACACATATATACACATACATACATGTATTTTCTTATTAAGAGATATATGTGTATGTATAACCCTTGGGAAAAAAGAGCCTTGCATTGATTGGGGAAAACAATGCAGGCCATTGACCATGATAATATTTTATTTTTTATTTTTGGTATAATAATACATTTGATTAGTTGTTAATGCGATTTGAACAGTTTGACGACCCCCCTATCTACTTTAATTCCATGTTTTCGGGTTTAAATGGTAAGCTTGGCTGATTATATGCCCTCACTCAAACGCGATTGTTTTACAGTATCTTTTTTTTAATTTTAGAGAACATAAAGACAATTTAAAAATAGGATTTTAAGCATTCTACTCACCCTAAACTTTTCGTATTTCACATATCATTATCACTACTTGGATTTTAAATATTTGTTATTAGCTATTATAACTTGTTAAATTTTGTAACATACCCGATTTGAAAAGGCCTTCAACAACATTCATGTTTGCGGTACAATTTTGACACTTTATTCTTATGACTTTTTTGTACTTTGACAAGTTTCTTCTTGATCCTTTTTGTTTTTTTTCCAGTAAATTAGCGACTGAATTGTTTATCAAAATACAAAAATTTCACAAGTTTAAGTGTCAGTGGTCACTTTGGTATATAGCTAAATCTATGTTCTTGGCTAACAAATGGGCTGGACCTAAGTCCAGTCTCTGCAGCTATATGGGCTCGCATACTAATTATTTTGTAAGGAATAAATGTGCAAATGATACTTGTGATAAGGTGGTATAATATTTTTAAATGTAACATGAATAAACATATTTTTAAAAAATATGGTATAATATGAAATTTTATATGGTGAATATTTTATATATGGCTCAAAATAATATTATAAAAACAATTATTATGTAATTATATAGCATAAAATATGATATTATTGTAATAATTACTATGCTGTCAAGGTAATTTTTTTTAAAGAATATTATAATGGTTATTTTTAAAACATTTTAGCAGTTGAGTTGAATTTCAATTCTACTCCAATGACATAGCATCTAGTGTAATTTTTTAATCGTTTTTCGAAATTAGTTAGAGGAGGTGAAATCATAAACGGGCTTTTTTTAACAAAGGATACGTGTTGTGTGTTTTTTTATTGGGAGATTTGTCTTTTTTATGTCTTTTGCTTTAGATTAATTTAAAATTTATGTATTTAGTTTACCATTATCAAATTTATATATTTAAATTAGATTTAATACATAAATTTATATCTTACTTTAGTCAACAGTTGATTTTAACTTTTCAAATAATTAAATTATCCTTAAGCAAAACAAAAAAAATTTAAACTTTCAAAAAAATAAAAACAAAAACAAAAACACATAAAACACCTATTTTTTAGGGTATTTAATACATTTTTTAAGTTAAAAACCTTATCATAAATTTTTTTAAAAGGTGTTTGGCAAAAAACACCTACACATGTTACAACGATATGAAAAAATAAGCTACAATATAAAGTTTTTACATGTTATAGTTTTACGTTTAAAAGTTTCAATTTTAATCACACTTTTCAAGCTTCCTATAAGTTTTTCAAGTTCTTTTATTTTTCGAGTTGAGGTATTTTAGGCAATTTTTAAGGTTAAAATTAGAGATTGATCAAGAAAATATATTTTTTAAATCTAATATAAAGTATACTTATAAGAAAATATATTTTTTAAATCTAATATAAAGTATACTTATAATAAGATAATGTTTGAACAACCTTAAAATATATGGTATAAAAAGTTTAGGTAAATAGCTCAGTTAGTCCTTAACCTTTTTTAAAAAGTTGCAATTTAATCCCTAACATTTTTTATTTTTTATTATCTGGGTCTAATCATTTTAAAAAGGTGCAATTTGATCATCTATGGTTTAATTTTGGAGGGAAAAATTTTTACACACCATTTTAAAACAAAATTACTAAACTACCCGTCAAAATATTTTTTAACTCATCATATAAAACCCTCAAAATAATTAATATATTAAAAAATAATTAGTAAATTAAAACAAATATTTTCTTTTATTAAAAACTCTAATTAAAGCACTAAATAGAGCTCTGAATAGTTCATCAATGGAGATTGCAAGGCGACCATTGCCAAACCTCTACCCACTGCCCTTTTTCGCGCTGGCAAGCCCTCTTCTACACCTAATCCCGTCGTAGCCTCCTCCCCATCAACCCTACCTTCGTCGCACCCAACCTTCTACATCAACCCTCATCAAGGTCCAATTCCAGTTCTACCTCTTATGCTCTCAAGGATCTCTTAACAAGGCACTTCAATCCACCTTTCTCCCCTTGCTGCCTCAGCTTCAAGCACCACCATCGTAGCCGAGATCGCGATTGTTATTCCGCCATTGACGAGCTTTGTGTTTCTTCTTCTGCTTCTTCTCTTCCTCCTCCTCCTACCTTTCTTCTTCTTCTTCTTCTTCTTTTTCTTCTCTTCCTTCTCCTCTTCCTCCTCCGCCTACCTCTAAGGTCGACGCCATCGATAATCACAGTGACAACGCCTCTCCGAAATGGTTAGAGAAATTGAAAGGAAATTTGTGGAAAAGATTCGGTTGAAAATCTTTAAAATTCTCTCTCAATTGAAAATTTCCCAAAACAAACAAACAAACAAAATATCAAATTAATCAAATTCTCCATCAAACCCATAACCAGAATCACACAAAAATGAATTCCAGGCAAAGAATTTTGCAAAAAGAAATGACTTTTCAAAAAATATCAAATTAATCAAATTCTTCATCAAACCCATAACCAGAATCACACAAAAATGAATTCCAGGCAAAGAATTTTGCAAAAAGAAATGACTTTAGATTGAAAGCCAGAATTCATTATAAAAAAAAAAAAAAAGAAACCAAGAATTCAACATACAGAGCAAAAGCCGAACCTAGGCAATAACAAACCCAAAAAAGGAAAAAAAAAAAAGAAAAAGAAAAAAATCCAGACCCAGGTGGGAACAAACCTAAAAAATCACAAAAAAGAAAAAAAAAAATTCCATTGCTCTATTCTCTTGCTATCCTTCGAAATCCATAGTAAAACCCAAAATCTGCAAATAGAGAGAGAAAGAGAGAGATAGGGGCTAGTGGTTGTGGGTAGGGTTCGCTGGAGAGATAACATGGTTGGAGGATGAGGAGGGGGATTATCGGGTTAGTCGATAATGGTGGAAAAGAGGAAGAAGAAAATTGAAATCAACTTTGCTATTTTATTTTGTTTTACCCTTTTTTATGTTTTGATTTTAAGTTCTTTAAAACATATTAGGTATTTTTATTAAAAAACCCTTTTAAATTGGTCAAAACATTTTTAACGGCAAACTTAACGTTTGTAAACTAAAACGTACATTATTTAAAAGGCTAGGCCTAATAAAATAAAATAAAAATTAAGGATTAAACTATTTTTAAACTGTTTTGTATTATTTTTAAAATAAATAAAAATATTTTTATTTAAAAAAAAGAAGAATTTTTTTAGAATCATCCGGAGAATACTTTTACAATTTTTGCCTGAAAAACGCAAGAAATCATTTCAAAAAAGTCCGAGAACAAGATGAACAATTTTCAGTAGGAAGAGAAATCAGTATTTGAACAAGCACTCATCAACATCCACCATCGGGAATATCCCAACGCCCAACCTTCTCTTCTTTATTTCTTAGCTCCCAAACCATCCGGGAAAACAAAAAGAAAAAAAAAAAAAGGAGAGGACATGAGCAACAGTGTACTCTCCCTGAGTCCACTATCTCAGCTGAAAATCCCAATCCGATTTGGCGGCAGAACCAGCGGTACCACAAGATTCTCACCAACCTCAGCTCGTCTCGACGACAATTCCAGAAGCACCCAACCCAATCCCCAACTCAATCTCTCTGTCCTCCGCTTCACTTTAGGTAATCTCTCTATTCCTATATATATATATATATATAAAGGGGGCTGATTTGTGGGAATTGCAGGAATTCCTGGGCTGGATGAATCGTACTTGCCCAGATGGATTGGATATGGGTTTGGTTCGCTTTTGGTTTTGAACCATTTTCTAGGTTCCAATTCCGCCACTGATATTGCCTCTGCTCAGTTAGTAAGCACATTTAAAAAAAAAAAATCTTTTTATTTAATTATTTAATTATTTATTTTTTGCAGTGTAATATTTGTGTCGTTTATTTTTGTGCAGAGAACAGAGGCTTTGGGTCTTTCTTTGGCTGCATTTTCAATTGCACTTCCCTATCTCGGAAAATTTCTAAAGGTAAATAAATGAAGATACTGACTTTTTTTTTGTGGTTAAACTCTGAGCCATATCTGGGGCCGGTTGAATCGAATATGTTATTTATAGTTGCAATTAATGTTTAGTAAGTTAAGTTTGTTAAAATGTTAGTTTTAGTTGGTAAAAAAAAAAAGAGGGTCATTGCCGAAAGGGCTGAAATTTATGAAGATGAGACATATATTTGCAGGGTGCTACTCCAGTGGATCAAACGACAATCCCTGAAGGAAGTGAACAAATATTTGTGATGTCGGAGAATGTGTCAAACACTCAAAAGGAAGATTTGGCTTGGGCTACATACATCTTGCTTCGTAATACAAACACCATTGCTGTGGTATTTAGTCCTATTACCAATTTTTTAATCTGCTAAATTTGTTGTTAGATATTTTAATCAGAACATAATCATTAATATTAGGATGTAAATAATTGCTTATATTGCAGTTAACGTCAATTCAAGGTGAATTGTGCGTACGTGGATATTGGAACAAACCGAATGATGTATCAAAAGCCAATTTACTAGATTGGTTTGGGAGACAGATTGAACAATTGGGCATTTCTGACGTGAAGGATACCCTTTACTTTCCTCAGATTTCAGGTAAACTGTCAGTTGCCTTCTTTTTTAGATTTTCTTTCATGATCCAGATTGCCAAACAGCTATACAGTTGCGTTATCAGTTTCTGACAACGGTCTTCTTTTGTTTTGACGTCGTTTATTTTGGACGTTGTCGTTTCTTAAAACTTATCGTCGTTTATTGTTTTAATTTTTAAGTCGTTTTCAGGATATGTTGTTTTTAGATTTGACATTGTCTTATTCTTCTTGTTTTGTAAGTCTTTGTGGTTTTCCTTTCTCTCGTTGCTGGCATTTTTTATTTTGTTATTTTATTTATTTATGGCTATTGTCGTTTTCCACATTGTTTTTTCTTAGCTTTTTTTCCCATTACAGGTTCTCGTTGTCTTTGTCGTCCGTTTTTGATGTTTTTACCTTTTTAATGTTATTGTGAAACTTTGCATATAATTTTGTTTCTTGAAGCTCTTTTTTTTTTTTTTTTCCTTTGGTGTATTGTGTTACCCATAATCAGCATATCTATTCTTTTTCTTGCTGTTAGATGTTTTATTTCGTTTCAGAGCTTAATGTCGTTTTAAAGTGTTTTGCTGTTTTCCATTTTATTAAATAATAAAATTAACGTTGTTTTTCCTCTCATTGTAGTGATTTGTGTTTCCATTTTTAAAGTTGTAGTCGTTTATTTTTAAAATACACCCTTCCTCGCACACGGTCTCCTTGTTTACAAATTTAACGTCGTTTTTGTTTTCCAGGTTCGGTCATATTTTTTTTATTGTCGTTTTAATGATGTTGTCCTCGATTTCACTTGTTCATCGTGATCATAGATGTTGCCGTTTTCGACGTTGTTGTTTGGTTTCGATTGCACTACAGCTTTTTTGTCGTTTTCCTTGTTGATTTAATCTAAGTTTTATGTCGTTCCTCTTTATGTTTTTACCCATGCCATAATTTTCCATATTATTGTTGCATTGAAATTCCGTCGTTTCCCCAAAAAAATTGTCGTTTTCAGATGTCTTATTTGTTGTGGTCGGTAACGTGTCTCATTTACTCATTATTGTCAAATTCAATTTTATGTTTTTTTTGTCTTTAAACATGTGTATCAGACTTTACAAATTACTGTTTCGCTGTAATATTTTCTTTTTACTGTCGTTTATCAGGTTATCATCAGTTTTATGCTTATTGACGTTTTTTGTGTTTAATGCCGCTTTAGAAAATTTGTTGTCGTTTTTTGTGCGATAATTTTATTGGTCTTTGTTGTGTTTTTATTTATTTTGGTTTTCATGTTCTATGTCGTTTTGAGGTTGTGCTCATTGTTCTCGTTTGTCGTTTTTATTTCATGGCGTTTAACATATTTCTTGTCTTTGCTGTTTTGCATGTCGTTTTTGCTTTTTTAAAGAAAATATGTCGTTTTTAGCTTGTGGTCTTCGTATTTCGTTTATTGGCCGTTATTACTTTTCCAATTCTTTTCTTGTTATTTCAAGTTGTTCTGGCCGCAAATATGAACCCTTTTTAAGTAACCGTCGTTTTCTAGCTTAGCTCTTTTCCAAATGTTGTCGTTTTTAATTTTAACGTCGTATGTTAGTTTATATCGTTTTCGTTTCTTCGTCGCTTTTAAAAATTGGTGGTTGTCGTAGCTTCCTGTTCCCGTACTTTTTTCATTATTGCTGCATTGCGGTGCTTAAATCATAGTGACCAGAATGGAACTTTATTACATGTTGATTCTTCCTATAGCTCTCTCTCTCTCTCTCTCTCTCTCTCTCTCTCTTTTCTTTTCTTTTTTTTTAGATTCTGGACTCTGGGATATTCTTCCCAAGGGGACTCGTTCTCTTCTAGTACAACCAGTGCGACAAGTCCCTGACTCGAAAAGTGACAACACCGTGGAAACCAATCAAGGATTTATCCTGGTGGCTTCTACTATTAGCTATGCATATAGTGGAAAAGATAGAGCCTGGATAGGAGCACTTGCAAATAAATTTGCAGGTAGGTAATACCATATGTACTAAATCAGTGAATTGTAAGGAACGAACGACTGTAAAGGAGTCTCGTATACTCAGGGCAGAGCCACATAGGGGCCCGTCCCTGAACTTTTTTTCTAATAGTTTTGTATATGAAATTCTATAAAAAATTGTATTCAACCTCCCAAAAATTGTATTTTGCCCCTTAAAATTAATTTCATCAATCACCTTATTAGTTCAGTAACGCCTTTGCACCCCTCACTAATATTTCTGGCCCCGCCTATACTCGTCAAATTATTCAATTCCCAAAACCAAGAGGCTGTCAGATTTTATATCTTGGTCGTATGAAATTTTCATATATTAACATTTTGTGGGGTTCCGACGAATGATAATGTTATGCTGGTACATTATGTAGTCTTCTGGAATAGTATTTTTGCCTCCTGTGAGTAGGCCGCAAAAACCGTTTTTTTGAAATTGTGAATATTAAAGGGATCATTTCTTTTAATGAAACATATGGCAGAACGGATAAGTTTTCTCAAGGATGGAGATAATTTTCTTTGTTACAATACAAAACTAAACGAAAAATATCTTGTATTGTTTAGGGGTGTGGACTTGCACTCGAGTCAACACCGTGAGAAAACATGCAAGTCCCTCAGAGTCAGCTTCAAAAAGAGCATATTTCAATTGAAGAAACCGACTCAAGGGCCAACAAAATGGTTCCTCTTCTCTTAGATTTTCGTTATAAAACTTCCATTCCTCTGGCTTTGGTCACTGCAATCGGTGCAGAGGCCGGTTTCGGCTTAATCCGTCGATGATTTTTTATGGCAATGGGGTGGAATTGGCAGCTCAAGGCTACCATGGCTACTCGGTGCTTTTTTCTATACTGTTTATGGGTTGAGAAAAGTGTTTTCCTAAAGGGAGATAAGTTTTATCTTCCTCGTGACCATGTGATAGTTTGGTTTCTCTTGGGTTCAGATAAGGTTTATGTGTTTTGTTGACTGCCTTGTCTTATTCTTGTGGGAATAATATTTCTGCGACAATTAACAGGTAGATTTGTTTTCTTGTTTTTTGTCTCTTTTTTTTTTAGTGTTAATTAATTTTTTTTCCACATCTAGCTTATTAGTTTGCTGGGGTTGGATAGTAATGTGAGAATTATTTTTAAATTTGTTTGCTAAAATCTTGAGCACATTAGGATTCTTTGGCGGAACTTTGTTTGTAATCTTTTCCATGAGGCTTCTTTTGGTGAATTTTTCGTGAGCACATATAAATTTTTCCTTTCTAATTTCAGCAATTAGATGTGCTTTTACATTTTCTTTATTTTATCAATATTTTAAGTAGAAAGATACAAAGAAACTTATAGGTGGCATATTCACAACTATATTTAATAAAGTTCAAATAAAATGTCATGACATTTATTTATTTTGAATTAAAAAAAATTCAACTATGTTTTAACCAACTTCCTTTTATTATTGACATATAATAATGCAACTTTTATTATTCAGTTTCTTAGGTAAATTTGTTCAATTATGCAACTTTTTAAATATTTCTTTTATCCTAAACATCATAAATATATATTTAATTAACTTTTGATGGTTTTCCCAATTCTCTCCAATATCGTCACCCGATGTTATTTTCTCCAGAACTTCTATGAGTATGAATTTTTACGTTGATACAAATATTTCCATCCTTGTATGTAACTTTGTTTGTTAAAGTGTATCAGTAATTTTCGCACTAAGTTTATAGGGTTTCTGGGAGAGTAATTTAAACTATCAGTTTAGATTTAAGAACTGTAGCATGTAAAAGCTTTATATTGTAGCTTTTGACTGTAGCATATGAGAGCTTTATACTATTTACCTTTTCAAACACCCTATTAAACTCACACAAAAAAGGGATCAAGTCCTATTGCCAATCAAGCATAATTTTTGTTTTTAGTTTCTGTTATTTCTTAGGGAATTCTTAAGGGAAAAATTTTGTTAATTGGTTTTAACTGGCGGGAACTTTGGATGCGTGGACAGTTAACAAAACATTAAATGTAAATCACGGCCTGGATATAAATCTCTCTTTATATACATGGATTTTAGGGTGTCGTTTTAATATAGTTATTTTTTTATGGATACTCTTAGTATTAACTGTGTAATATGAATTAAAAATTAGATAGTTGATAAAAAAAATTATAATAATTAATAAAATTAAATTTTTATTATGCTATGTCATCAATTGTTGTTAGAATATATAACTATTAAAAACATAACCATTAAAATAAGTCTATATATTAGTTAAACTATTTCCGTTTCTTATTTCCCTACTGTAGTTTTCTAGCGATCTCTTAATCTTCTCTATAACGGAGATGAACTAAGACGTTTTTTGTCTCCGTTGACTTTGAGACACTTGTTAATGACATTCATATCTAGAATGGTAAATTATAATATGGTGACAAAAACAAATAAAGTTTATGGCTTGTATAACCAATTCATAATGTAGGGTTAATTATACAATTATACCTCTTAGTTTCAACTATGTTTCAATTTATCTCTCTGTTTTGAGAAACTACAAAAGTATCATTTGAATTTAAAAAACTTATATTAATTATATCCCTCGCAAATATTTTGGATAAAAAATATGAAGATAAAACAAACATACTCTTAATTAGATCAAGTTTATTCTTAAAAAATATTTTAACATTAAACTTAAGAACTTTTTCTTGAAATTTAATGTTTTGTTTTAGAAGTTTTTATAATTTTATTTCCATGAGATATTTTTTATAATTGGTTAAAAGTAATTATATCGTTTTGCTTAATTTTTTTATTTATAAGGTTGAAATTAAAACAAGTTTTTTTAAATTTAAAAGATACTTTTATAATTTCTAAAAATAGATAGACAAAATGAGAAATAATTAAAACTAAGAGGTATAATTATATAATTAACCCTTAATTATATTGGTTTCAATATTTTGTGTAGAGGAAGTACATATATAAATATGTATATATATTGCAAACCTAAGGGGAGAATAAAGTGAATCATTCATCTCCAGGGCCTTCTTCTGCAAATAAAGTTATGCTATTAATTTTTCTTTTTATGGTCCTGCAATTGCAAATTCATCCAAAACGTCAGCAATACGCAAACTATTTAATGTTAGAATATATCGTCGGCGAAAAGCTGAAAACTACGCATCGTATGGGACAATGAACCATATAATTGTTATTACAAAATTGACCCTTTTTTTTTGTGACACTTGGTGGGCGTAACCACTGAAAGAATACTCTAATATCCTTCTCATTTGGTCACATTCATGGTTTGGATTTAGAACCCACTAAAAAAGCAAGCTTCCAAGCAGATAAGAAAAACAAAAAAAATGGTTAATTAGATTAATTTTATAATATGTGGCATAGTTCAACTAACTAAAAAACAAAGAAGAAAAAGAGAAACAATAGTGTCGTTTATTTTGCCTGTTCAAAACCATAGTTCGAAACTTTTGTTCTTTGTTATTATGCTTTCTCTAATAAAAATTAATATGTTTAAAAAATAGTCTAAATTTATAAGTTTAAACTCAAACTGTAATATTTTTGATTTAAACTGTAACATATTAGAATTAGATATTATTTACGGTTTAAACTTATGATCATTTGCCGCGTAATAACCAATGAACAACGGCCACTGTTAAGTATAATACTCTTTGTAGTTTAAGCCGAGTAATTAACCATAGAATTAGTTCCTTGTGTTATTGAAGATTGGAGGGGAAGTTACACAAAAATGACAAGGAGGTTAGATAAGATTCGTTGTTGACTTGCGTTTGAGCAGTATCTATACAAAACCAAGTGGCGCAGATTAACAGTTTCTCTTGGATGACAAGATAGCCCTGGGAATTTGTCAAGTGAGGATGAGCTGGCAGGGCATTACATCTAAGAATGATTAACATGCAAAAACAAAACAAGTAATATGTTACCCTTTTTAATTTTTAAAAAAATTATTCCTAATATTGGTTTTTTTTTTCTCAATTCATAAATTATAGATATACATATATACATATATAGACAGCAGACCAATCCATACGACCGAAGACTTTGTCATGACATTATACCAACATGCTGGATTATCTCTTCCTCTGCCCCTTTCATTTTTCTTTTTTTTTCCCCCATTTTTTAAAAAATTTTCAAAACACTTCTGCCATTGTCCAAAAGCTTTTGGAACAGAAAAGTTAAGTAGAACTAGAATTTTAATTTTTTTTAGTAGGTTTTGTGAATTTGACAGCGAACCAATAAATGTAGTTGATGTTTGCAATTGGAAGCAAAATCAGGCTGATATATACCTGACTTGCAAAACCAAACAGACAAAAAAGAAAAAGAGAGAGAGAGAGAGAGAGAATTGCGTGTCAACCATTTCAAAGCAAGAACAAAACCTTTGCCTTGCGTATATATGAAGCATATAGATTTAGCCATTGGCCATGCAATAGGTGCAAAAATACGGTGCCCCATCAGTTTCTTGGGGGTCCTTTTTTCTACCGAGTAAAAAAACAAATTGGACGGTTACAATTTACAAACGAAACTAGCTAATAATATATAATATATATATATATATATGTATATATAATTTCCACGGCTATATTCATACATATATATATGTATATGTATGTATAATTTCCACTGCTATATTCTAAGAGCCAAAAAGAAAATTAATCAGCTTTTATTTCCTTTTGTGATTCTGATATAAAACAAAGTGCATTTTCAACATGTTGATAATTGAAAATTTTATTCATTTTCCTTTACATATGCTATTTACTTTTTCTCTACCGACACTTTTAACAAAATAAGTTTATTTAGAAGGCAGCCAAAGTTAGAAGGAATATCAGTCCATTGTCATATTATATGTATAATATATATATATATAAAATATAATATTATGTTATGTTTGAACATATTTCCTCGTCTTTGAATCTTTGATCACTCTCTCTAATTTTCATCGGTTGAATTATCCTTTTCATAATTAAAGAAAAAACAGACTAATAAAAGGACCTTCCACCCAACTATTGATCCTCCAAATCAAAATTATTTATAGTTAGGACTTCGAATCAATGTGCTTAATTAACATAAACAAGTGCGAAGGACCCTTCTCATTTTCATCAAAATATTGGACTGAAAACTATATACGCAGATATATAATCAAATATTAATGATTGATGTGCTCATACTAAGGAACAATAACCATATATAACTTAACATTAAGTTTTTTTTTTTTAATGATCACAGCTAAAAGAAAGAATTAACTTTTCACTAGTAAAGAACTTAAGATTAATAAGTTTCACTTTTATAAGTTTAAAAGGTGGGAATACCCAACTACTCATTCCAAGTAGCAAAACAATAGTTAGTCTTTTGGACTTCAAAATCCACGTGCCCCAATGTAATTCGGAAGAACACCAACCTAGGGTTTGCATTGTGGGCCCGTGGGACCTAAACGACCCAACTTTTTTTTTGGGTAATTCTTACGACATTTTTGAAGAGTCAATGATTACTTTGTTGGATAATAGAAGACATGTTATTAGGTACTTTGCAAGTATTTGCATGGAAGATCACAAAGTCATCAAGATCCAAGGCTACATGATTGTACAACCCATTTCTATACAACTTGATAATTTTGTATGTGAAACTCTATATAACCGATCTTTTATATATATATATATATATATATATGTATGTATATGTTAGTTCCGATCAAAGGGTAGTTTTTCTAATTTGACTAATTATTGCAAGAAAAATGAAAAAAAAAAAACAAACAAAAAATTCAACAACTAGGTGCGCAAGAAAATGAGAAATGTCCCACCTACGCAAGGTTGAGTACAAAGTAAGGACTAGTCCATGGTGTTTCTCTTTCTAGATCTCACAAATTTTTTTTTTTAATTTACACCTAATTTACGTGCCGATCATCTGTAGATTGAAAGTAAGACCATGTTTAGCAGGAAGGAGACGAGAAATAGTTAGGGATTTGGACATGTCGAACAAAGCTATGTAGACGAGAAATAGTAATCCACTTATTTTTGTTATTGATTTATTAGAAGTTGCATTCATGATATATTATCAACTTTTAATTATAATGTTAAAGATTATAATTAATGTGATTATTGAATAACTCTAGAAACATGAAGAGACCTTTGTTTCCACCTAAATTAAATTGCTCTAGTCCCTGCAAGGCTGCAATAATAACTCTAAGATTCTTTTTTTTTTTTACTGAAAAAAAATTCCACAAGCTTTATTTATATGTAGAAATCCTTTTAATTTTTTGGGTCAAATATAGATAAGAAAAAATGAAAAAAGATGAAAGAAAAAGAAAAGAAAAAGAAAAAGAAGAAGAAAAGGGGAGAGGAAAAAAAGTGAAAACTCTAGATTTGTTTCCTTAAAACCACTAGCACACAATATAAAGTTTAAACCCAATATTTTTATTATTATAAAATAGGTCGGTGCCCTGTCCCCAATCCAAAAATGAAAATAAAACGGAAAATACAAAAAAGTCCCTCTAAACCAACCACCTGGGAACATATAATTGAAAATATTAAATAATAATCCACAACAATATGTTTAAAAAAATAACTTTGTCTTTGCCGAACCCATTATTTTAATTACAAAAGAAATTATTAGAATAATTTGTCATTAAGCGAAACCAGTGCATTACAACAACCGCCCACAGCCAATATAGGTTGCACCGTCCCCATCGAAGTACGTAATACACAGAATCCCAAACCCCCCTCACACAAGTCGCACGTGGCGATGACTTTCTGTTCTGCCCCTTCTACAAAGCGCCCAGCTCGATCGTGTGTCGGTCGCACGTGTCAGACTGTCGGTGGGCTTTGTAAGAGAGACCTAGTTTAAAGCTTTTTTCTTTTCTTTTTATTTATTTATTTATTTTTAATTTAGAGACACACAGAGAGGTGAGTTTATAGATTTTTGGCAGTGCCAACGCAAGCCACGTGTCAAATTTTGGAGTGTGACGTAAGCAATTCGTATTTATTCCTTGGTTGTCACGGAGAACATTGACGTGGTCCAGTTTCGCTGTCTGACCATATATATGGTGTGAATCAGCAAATGTATATATATAAATATATATATATATATATATGCTGTATATTTTTCTTTTCTTTTTTTTGGTAATAAATATTTTTTCTTTGGATAGACCATTGCGGCCTTGATTTTTGTATTTTTGAGGCGACTGTTTTTTCTTGTCACAAACACAATGCGTGACAACTTTTCACGAGCTACAAGAGCTTAAAATATATTTTTTTTCGAAACCAAAGAAATAAAAAATGAAAGCTTGAAATATAGATAGTGGTCTGGAAATTTCACGTTTTAATTACAATAAAATAAAAGAAGAAAAAAATGGAAAATTAGTAGTTAGAGACACAAAAGCAAAAGTGACTTTGGAGGCTTTATTCTTGTCTTGTAAGCACCAGTGCACTGGTACACAAAAAGTTTTGGGTTATGGACCGACAATTATTATTATTGTTGTTTTCTTCCTTGAAATAATTGGTATTTTTTTCTAGGAAAATTTTTTATCTAATGTTGCATAATGATAATACTTTCAATAATGTCTATGGAAAGCCAGAACGATTGGTTTGATTTGGACTAAACCTACATATTCTAGTGGTTCATGGAATGGACCCTAAAAGATACCTTTAATGATGATGCATACCGTTATAGAAAATTGATTAAGCACAAGTCTTAATCTGACCCATAAATTTGCATTATGCATATATGATAAGAGCCTAGCCTAGTTAAACAACCCTAAGAAGGATGAAGAAAGCATAGACTATATTTTAGGAAGAATTTAAAAAGATGAAATTAATTCAATCAAGAAAGGAAACAAACGAATGGTTGTTATGTTGGAATAGAATCTATTTTCTAATATAGTAACACTTTCATTTTTTTTTTTTCAAACCATTGTTGAATGCATTTTGCCAGTACGCATGGTTATAAATTATTTGTGTCAAAATTCTATATTTAAGGCATGATTATGATGTATTAAGGTTTGATAAAGTGCAATAATGTGCTTGTCACGATCATAACAACTATTTTTGTAACACCCGTATTTTTAACGGGCATAATTTTGTAAAATTTAATGAATAAAATGTGACTATTTAAAATTACTAAGTTGTTTATGATCATTTAAAAAAAAATACCATTTTAGTATTTTCTTACCAAGTCTTCCTAAGAAACATTCAAAACTTACCAACACTTACTTCTACCAATCTTGTCTCCCTAAATTATTGCTCAATTATATAGACTTCTTCTCATTTTGCTAAAGGTATCCGAAGGGGACATTGAATTATTTTCCGTCAATTCATAGAAGACATGGAGATATTTCTCAACCACCTAATTAATTATTTCCTTATCTTCTTCTATAATTCACTCCAATTATCCCCTCAATTATGTTGGCATTATTTGCTAAAAGTCTTCATGGGAGACAAGATGATATTTTCCTTTAAGACTCTTTTGTTTCTTCTTACAACTTTTCCCCGTAAACATCTCATTCCTCTTAAGCATTTTGATATCTTTTTATTTAACTATCACCACCTTCTTCTCTAGTTCTCATTCTCTCCCTTCTCACTTCAAATTTCTAACTAAAGACATAGAGCACAAAGCTCTCTTTGTGGCCAAGACAATTATAATTCCCAACGATGATCGAGGCGGTTTTAAAGTTAATTCAAGCTTGATTGATAACCCAAACTTTGGTGCTTTTCAAAGAAGTTTTGAGGTAGGTTTTCTTTAATCTAAACTTAGTTTTTAGTATGCATTTTCTCCATGTTTAATGCATAAAAATACTTTAATGGCACTAGTAGACGGGTTTACACATAACTCACTTATGAATGTGATTATACGTTGTGCTTTAGTTTTAATTGTCCTTATGCATGCCTTAGGGTCAAGGATGTGTGGAGCTAACGTTAATTGATTCCAGGATTAAAAGATTGTTGATAAGCTTGAAAGGTAGGGATTCTATTACTCATTTTTGTGAGGTTTTTATAGAATTAAAATTGATTGTTTTGCCGCAATATATATATCTATGTTGAACTGATATTATATGAGTATCACATATGAAACTATGACATGGACTCGTCTTGTATTGTACGGCGAGGAACATAATGAATTGACATATGTTATAAATTGAGAAGCATGGTTAGGAAAACTGACTCTATTAATAATGATTTAATATAGAGAAATGGTGAGACATGAAGAGGGCGGCGGTTACGTCCTTGGGCATGAATACCCAAAAAGATAAAATAGGGGGAAGGTGATGACGCTTCCTTGGGTTGAAAGTCCCAGAACACACTGTACAGGAATTGATTTGGTGAGGACTCGGGGCTTGATGTCCCCTCACCGGAACACCCTTGGAATGTTTATGGGGTGATCAAGTGCGCCAATTTGGGTTTCGATGAGTTGAGTGATACTCAATTTAACATGGATACCTAGGAACAATGATGATTGGTAATATTTGTATAAATGTGTAATTATGACACTTGGTAATGATTAACTACGGTATCCATAAGATGTGATCATAATAAACCTCATAATCTGGAATATGATGTAACCTACTAACCATGCAGTTTTTAATGTGGTAATGGATAAACCATAAGGTGAGTCATGATTTCCCTACTGGGCATGTCGATGCTCATCCCTATCATATCTTCATATCTCAGGTGGAACTCAGTGCAACATATTTGAAGAGGAATAAGCGAAAACAATCCTGCTGTTTTCGTGTTAGAAGACCCTGTTTAATTACAACTTATCTACAACATGTAAGAGTTGTATTATTTTTTTTTATGGCTGTGTTAAGTTATTTGGGAATTGTACTATGGTGATGATGACTGTAATTATATATATTTGGTGCTACACTAAAAACTGTGGTTTGTATTTAAAACGTTTATTTTTATTTTTCTTGTTGTTTAAAGACCCATGGGCATTGTTTAATTGATTTAAATAATATAAAATTTAAAATTATTTTTATTTATTTAAAACTGTTAACCCCCACATAGGGGTGTTACAGAATTTTTGGTATCAGAGCCTAGGTTCGATTAACCTAGGGGGTATAGCACCACCTTAAAAATTAATCTTTGGGAATGGTTTTAAAGTTAGGTGTTAATGTCATCATCATTTGGTACTGATCCTAGTTAAATTTTCGCAGCCAGTAGAAACTATGCCACCAAGACGTCAAATGCAATCGTCTGAGCTGTCACAACCGGTTGAACATGCTCAAGAAGTTGAGCAACCGGAACCGATGGAACAAGCTCAAGAAGATGAGCAACTACGACATGCAACACAATCCCCGCCAGCTGCACCAGAAGTAAATAATTTAGGACAAATTCTTCAAGCATTACAAAATGTGCAAAGACCTGTGGAGGTTCGTGATCCCGAACAACGACATCTAACTCTGTTGAAGGAGTTTATGAAGCAGAAACCACCCACATTTAGTGGAGAACCTAACCCGGTCATAGCAGAACAATGGCTAAAGGCAGTCAAAAAGAAGTTGGACACCTTGAGGATTCCACGGGAGTATTGGGTTAGCTTTTCAACATATATATTTGAGGGTAAAGCCGAAGAATGGTGGGATCTTCAGAAAGACGACTATGATGTGCCGAATCTTACATGGGAGCAGTTCGAAACCATTTTTCGCAACACCTATATTCCTCAGAGCCATAGGCAAGCAATGATGCGAGAATTTGAAAACCTGGTGCAGGGAGATACAACAGTTGCTGAATACCATGCTCGATTTATAGAATTGTCTCGCTACAATCCCGGGGCTGTATCGGATCCAATGGCGAGATGCGAAAAATTTAGAAATAACCTGAGGCCGAAAATCAGACAAATGATAGCTGCTGTTCCATCAACAGATTTTCTTGATCTTGTAGCTGCGGCACAGCGGGCAGAGACAGAACTAAATAACTCCTATGGAGAGTATAAGGGTTCTGGTGGGCGTCAAAGGAAAATAAGTAAGAAAGAGAAGTCACAAGGGCAAGTCATTCAGCATAGTGGAGTGACTATTGGTGGTGGATCTTCTGGCAGTGGTCGTTTCCAACCGTATGCTTGTCATAACTGTGGACAAGTGGGACATCTGAGGAAAAATTGCCCTAACCGCCCTACACAATCATCCTTTGCACCAAGGCCACAAGGAAGTCATTTTGGCTCCACTGTTTGGGGAGGGAGTCAAAATCGTGGAGCGCCTCAGCAAAACACTCCAGCTTCCCAAGTCTCAGTAACTCAACCTCGAGGGTTCCAGCCTCAGTACAACTATCAACAGCGGCCACAGGGTTCCAATTTTTATGCTAATCAGAACTTCCAACCGACTCCACAAGGCTCAGTGAATCAAAGGCCATATTTTTCTGGGAGAAATAATAATAAGGCTAGTAGTAGCCAAGGAAACCGAGGAAAAAGTGATAAAGGAAAAGCACCAGCACAAGCTTATGCAATTACGGCTACAACTGGACAAGGAAAACAGGCTGATCACTCAGTTGTAGACGGTATGATTCACGTGTCTCATTCTTGGGCTCATGTATTATTTGACACTGGTGCCACTCATTAATTTATATCTATGTTATTTGCTTCCGTACTACAATTAGAAACTGAGACATGTAGTTCATCATTAACCCTTAGTACACCAATGGGCGGGATAGCTGAAGTATCCATAATTTGTAAATCAGTGTGTATTGTTATAGGAGAACATAAACTATCGGTTGACCTATATGTAATAACTATGACAGAGTTTGATGTAATCTTAGGAATGGATTGGCTAACTAAATACCAGGCAATAGTAGATTGTCATAGGAAACGTGTCTCTTTATTCACCAAGAATGGACAAGTCATCGAATTTCAGGCAAAAACAGGAACAGTGACGCCAGCCCCGGTGCTAAAGGCTTGTATTGGAGGACGAAGGAATTTCACCAATCTTGGGACGATCTTTGCTTCAGATGGAGAACTAAAGAAGAGTGACCTATCCTCTCACACTCCTGTGGTGGATGAATTTTCAGATGTTTTTCCAGATGAATTGCCCGGACTTCCGCCTGATAGAGAAATTGAGTTTGTCATCGACTTAACTCAAGGAGCAGCGCCTGTTTCTATTGCCCCGTATCGAATGGCACCTGCTGAGAAAGTGGAATTGAGGAAGCAGTTGGACGAATTACTGGAAAAAGGATTTATTCGACCAAGTACATCACCTTGGGGAGCTCCAGTACTTTTTGTGAAGAAACATGACGGATCGTTGAGGCTCTGTGTCGATTATCGCCAGCTTAATCGATTGACTATCAAGAACAAGTACCCTCTACCCCGAATTGATGAGTTGTTCGATCAGTTAGGAGGATCTTGCTATTTCTCAAAGATTGACTTACGATCCGGATATCACCAACTGAAGATAAGAGAAGAGGACATTCCAAAGACAGCTTTTCGGACTCGCTACGGTCATTTTGAGTTTCTTGTCATGCCTTTCGGGTTAACTAATGCACCAGCGGCTTTCATGGACTTGATGAACCGTGTCTTTCGACCGTACTTAGATCAATTTATCATTGTTTTCATAGATGATATCTTGATCTATTCTAAAAACGAAGAAGAACATGCTGAGCATTTGAGGATCGCTCTACAAACGTTGAGAGAACATGGTCTTTATGCAAAAAGAGAAAAATGTGATTTCTGGATGACGAAGGTCAAGTTCCTTGGACACGTTGTCTCTGAAGAAGGCATCTCAGTGGACCCCTCCAAAATTGAAGCAGTGCTAAATTGGGAACGACCAAAGAACGTGTCAGAGATTCGAAGTTTCCTCGGACTAGCTGGATACTATCGACGCTTCGTAGAGAATTTTTCAAAGATTGCTTCTCCATTAACAAAACTCACAAGGAAGAATGTCAAGTTCGTGTGGGATGATAAATGTGAAGAAGCATTTGAGGAACTGAAACGAAGACTCACTAGTGCACCTGTGCTGATCATACCTAACAACGAGGAGCCTTACACAGTATACACTGATGCCTCAGGAAACGGTTTGGGTTGTGTGTTAATGCAGCATGGACGAGTAGTTGCCTACGCCTCACGCCAGTTGAAACCCCATGAGAGGAACTACCCCACACATGATCTTGAGTTAGCTGCTGTGGTTTTCGCACTTAAAATTTGGAGATGTTATCTATATGGCGCAAAGTTCGAGCTATATTCAGATCATCAAAGTCTGAAATATTTGTTTACTCAAAAGGATCTCAATCTAAGGCAACGAAGATGGACTGAGTACATGGTGGACTATGACTTTAGTATCCAATATCATCCTGGAAAAGCAAATGCCGTGGCAGATGCTCTAAGTCGTAAGAACAACGGACGTATAGCCAGTTTAACATTGGAAGATTGGAGACGAGTCACTATCGCCGACTTCAACTTGCAATATTATGAAGATAACGAGAGAGCTTTCTTATTCAATGTGATAGCAACTCCTACGTTAATTCAGAAAGTAAAACAAGGACAATGGCACGATGAAGGATTACGTAGGGTTTGGAAACAAATACAAAATGGAGAACAACTGGATGGATGGCAGATTGAGCCAGAAGGATTTTTACTTTACAAAGGAAGATTAGTTGTTCCAGAGGATCCATATCTCAGGCATGCGGTGCTAGATGAGGCTCACCGTTCAAAGTTTGCTATTCATCCTGGAAGCACAAAAATGTATATGGATCTAAAACGACAATACTGGTGGCGAGGAATGAAACGAGATGTAGCAACCTTTGTCTCTAAGTGCATGACGTGCCAACAGGTTAAAGCGGAACATCAAAAGCCTGGAGGCGAGTTGAGGAGCTTACCTATTCCAGAATGGAAGTGGGATCATGTGACAATGGACTTTGTTACTGGATTTCCTAAGACTCAAATAGGGCATGACGCCGTTTGGGTAATTGTAGATCGTTTAACTAAGACAGCCCACTTCATCCCAATCAGAACTAATTATAGTATCTCAAAATTATGTCAATTGTACGTGGAAAAGGTAGTGACATTGCATGGAGTGCCAATGTCAATAGTTTCCGATAGAGATACACGTTTCACGTCGAAATTTTGGAGAGGATTGCAGAGGGCCTTGGGAACTCAATTGAATTTTAGTACAGCTTTTCATCCTCAAACAGATGGACAATCTGAACGTGTCATTCAGATTCTCGAGGATATGCTTCGGGCTTGTGTGCTGGACTTTGGAACAAATTGGGCTGCACAGCTGCCATATGTTGAATTCGCATATAACAACAGTTACCAAGCAAGTATTAGAATGGCTCCATATGAGGCCTTATATGGTAGACCTTGTAGATCTCCATTGTGTTGGGCTGAAAAGGAAGAGCGTCTTGAACTTGGGCCTCAGTTTATCAGAGAAACAAAGGACAAGATCCAGATTATTCGCGAACGTCTTCAGACAGCTCAAAGTCGACAAAAGAGTTATGCAGATAAGAGGAGGCGACCTTTAGAGTTCATGATCGGAGACTTTGTGTTCTTAAAAGTGAAACCAAAACGAGGTGTATCTCGATTTGGTGTTAAAGGAAAGTTAGCACCAAGGTATACAGGACCGTTTGAGATTGTGGAACGCATTGGAACGTTGGCATACCGTTTAGACCTACCACCACAATTGTCTCATGTACATAATGTGTTTCATGTATCGATGTTGAGAAAGTATGAACCCGACCCTTCACATGTGATCATGTGGACAGATGTGCCAATTCAAGGAGATACGAATTATGAAGAAATTCCAGTTCAAATACTGGATCATGAAATAAAATTATTACGTCGTCGTGGAATTCCTCTGGTGAAAGTGATGTGGCAACACCATGATGTGGAGGAAGCCACATGGGAACTTGAATCTGAAATGAGAGAAAAGTACCCACATTTGTTTTAACATTGTAATCAGTGTACGAAATTGCGAGGACGAAATTTTTATAGGAGGGGAGAGCTGTAACACCCGTATTTTTAACGGGCATAATTTTGTAAAATTTAATGAATAAAATGTGACTATTTAAAATTACTAAGTTGTTTATGATCATTTAAAAAAAAATACCATTTTAGTATTTTCTTACCAAGTCTTCCTAAGAAACATTCAAAACTTACCAACACTTACTTCTACCAATCTTGTCTCCCTAAATTATTGCTCAATTATATAGACTTCTTCTCATTTTGCTAAAGGTATCCGAAGGGGACATTGAATTATTTTCCGTCAATTCATAGAAGACATGGAGATATTTCTCAACCACCTAATTAATTATTTCCTTATCTTCTTCTATAATTCACTCCAATTATCCCCTCAATTATGTTGGCATTATTTGCTAAAAGTCTTCATGGGAGACAAGATGATATTTTCCTTTAAGACTCTTTTGTTTCTTCTTACAACTTTTCCCCGTAAACATCTCATTCCTCTTAAGCATTTTGATATCTTTTTATTTAACTATCACCACCTTCTTCTCTAGTTCTCATTCTCTCCCTTCTCACTTCAAATTTCTAACTAAAGACATAGAGCACAAAGCTCTCTTTGTGGCCAAGACAATTATAATTCCCAACGATGATCGAGGCGGTTTTAAAGTTAATTCAAGCTTGATTGATAACCCAAACTTTGGTGCTTTTCAAAGAAGTTTTGAGGTAGGTTTTCTTTAATCTAAACTTAGTTTTTAGTATGCATTTTCTCCATGTTTAATGCATAAAAATACTTTAATGGCACTAGTAGACGGGTTTACACATAACTCACTTATGAATGTGATTATACGTTGTGCTTTAGTTTTAATTGTCCTTATGCATGCCTTAGGGTCAAGGATGTGTGGAGCTAACGTTAATTGATTCCAGGATTAAAAGATTGTTGATAAGCTTGAAAGGTAGGGATTCTATTACTCATTTTTGTGAGGTTTTTATAGAATTAAAATTGATTGTTTTGCCGCAATATATATATATCTATGTTGAACTGATATTATATGAGTATCACATATGAAACTATGACATGGACTCGTCTTGTATTGTACGGCGAGGAACATAATGAATTGACATATGTTATAAATTGAGAAGCATGGTTAGGAAAACTGACTCTATTAATAATGATTTAATATAGAGAAATGGTGAGACATGAAGAGGGCGGCGGTTACGTCCTTGGGCATGAATACCCAAAAAGGTAAAATAGGGGGAAGGTGATGACGCTTCCTTGGGTTGAAAGTCCCAGAACACACTGTACAGGAATTGATTTGGTGAGGACTCGGGGCTTGATGTCCCCTCACCGGAACACCCTTGGAATGTTTATGGGGTGATCAAGTGCGCCAATTTGGGTTTCGATGAGTTGAGTGATACTCAATTTAACATGGATACCTAGGAACAATGATGATTGGTAATATTTGTATAAATGTGTAATTATGACACTTGGTAATGATTAACTACGGTATCCATAAGATGTGATCATAATAAACCTCATAATCTGGAATATGATGTAACCTACTAACCATGCAGTTTTTAATGTGGTAATGGATAAACCATAAGGTGAGTCATGATTTCCCTACTGGGCATGTCGATGCTCATCCCTATCATATCTTCATATCTCAGGTGGAACTCAGTGCAACATATTTGAAGAGGAATAAGCGAAAACAATCCTGCTGTTTTCGTGTTAGAAGACCCTGTTTAATTACAACTTATCTACAACATGTAAGAGTTGTATTATTTTTTTTTATGGCTGTGTTAAGTTATTTGGGAATTGTACTATGGTGATGATGACTGTAATTATATATATTTGGTGCTACACTAAAAACTGTGGTTTGTATTTAAAACGTTTATTTTTATTTTTCTTGTTGTTTAAAGACCCATGGGCATTGTTTAATTGATTTAAATAATATAAAATTTAAAATTATTTTTATTTATTTAAAACTGTTAACCCCCACATAGGGGTGTTACAATTTTAGTCCCCGAATATTTTTTTAGCTATGAAACTATTAAAATGGTGAAAATAAATCCGTCTTGACAATATAGTTAAAATACAGAAGTTGACGTTGAGCACTCACAGCTGAAAATAAGAAAATTATTAATCAGTTATATAATATTCTCAAAGCATGTAAGTACGGTGATTTTTTTTTTCCTATTCAAATCACAAATATTTACTTCAATTTATTTCTGATGTTAAAAAACAATAATAGTGAGTATGAGTGATTTTTATCTGACACGCCACGCTTATTGCTCTGTACCTTTTCAAGTGTAACTCAATGGATTAATTTTTAATCTTTCTTTTTTTAAAAAAAGTATAAATGTTGGTTTGCGGATTGACTTCCTGTTGGAAACGTGAGTTATGTGCTATTATGAATAAAGAACGACATATTTGATATAATATTGCCTAGAGGCCGAGCATAAAAAGAGGGGAAAGGAGAAAGAAAAACTTTGAGCTCTTTTGTCCCTGCTTTGTGATGGAATCATGAGCATCTCCAAGACAATATTGTATTAACTTGTTAATTTTGAATTTAGCATTTAAAAATAAAAAATACTTTTTAATCTAATGTTATATTTGATGTCAAATTTGTTATATGTTAAACTTAATGACAAATTTACCATTAAATGTAACATATGATAAATTTGGTTTGATTCTCATCAGCTGATAAATTAAGTTTTTTGTTTTAATAATTACAACATTATTATTTTTATTATTTTAATATTTAAAGCCTATATTTATAAATTTTAAGGCTTAATAATTATGACAAAAAACAAACATTACATTTAATATAACATTATAGATTGAAGTATAAAATAGAATAACATATCAAATGTGTCATTTTTATATTTTTAATAGCGTTGTATTAGAGATGATGTAAGTGGCATAGTTGAAGCAATAGCTGATACCAGATGTGAAAATTCTCAAGATTTTTTTGTTACATCTCGTATCATATAAATTATGTAGTGTAGCTAGGTCAAGATTATTATTTAGCATGTTTGAAAATGCAAAGCAATAGAAAGAAAACATATTAAAAAAGACAGATTAATTTTCTTTCTTTTTTTTCCTTTTTATATAACACATTTAGGAGTAGGTTGTTCAAGGTCGGTTTAATTAGTCAATATAAATGAAAAAAAAAAGAGTTTATTGCTTTTGTTGTGTTAGGACGGTTTGAAGTTTTTAAGAGAAATCAAATTAAAAACAAAATCATGTATAATTATTTTGATTGGTTTAAACTCATAATTAAAATAATACTATCGCGTAGAAAGTTTTATTGATCGGTTAAGAACTTTAACATTTAGAATATTATTTGAATTATTAAAACATAATACAATAATAGAAAGATAATATGTGTGAACATAGACAAAAGGGACGAATTTGAAATATATTTTCATATTTAAAAATAAAAAAAATTGGTTGGCGTGAAATATACTTGAAGTCGTTAACTAATCAATAAACTTAAAGAAAAGAGAAAATTTAAAATAAACTAAATCAAATTAATTAAAAAAACCAATATAGTTCAGTTCCGCTTTGTTTGATTGATTTTAGCAATTTGTTAATGATTGTTTGCCCTTTTTTTAAACTTGAGAGAAAATTATGACCAAAAAATATGGCTGCTGAGAAAAGAAAACAGAAGTAAAAAACCTTACGTTTCGTTTGTTAATATTAGTTAAAATTAAAAAATTTTAATTATTATAATATAAAATTTTTACATGTTAAAAAAAATAAAAAAAAATTAATTATATGTAAAGAACTTAAATTTTAAGTTCCAACAAAATAAAAAAAAGTGAGAATAGTTAAAAAAAAAAGACAAAACTCGGTTTACGGCTATACGGACTCACCAGTTACTTCCCCTTGGCTAGTTCTTTAACCATACCAACTACATAGCGGCTAAGATCTGCCAAGTGTAAAACCTTGACCTCCCACAATTAACATGAGAATGATTGCGTGCAGTCTAATTGACAAAACTACCCTTAACAGAACACGTGGATACAATTCAAGCCTGCACGTTACGGTTTGACCTAGAACCGTAAAGTACCGGAACATACTCCATGGTTCCGTGAGCCAAAACCCAAGGCCTTGTCTTGGATTATATTTTAACCATCAATTAGAAGCATTGGCGGCTTTCGTAGTTACCTTCTTCTTTTTTCTTTTTTCTTTTTAAATTTTTTTTGGAAAAATTTATTTTTAAATTGAGTATTATTCATAATAATGTAGAGGGTAATTATGTGCTTATAATTCATTATTAATTTATGTATATATAAGAAGGTCCCAACAAGGCTCAGTTAGCTGGCCACCCGTTTTTATATTAATTTCCATTTTCTTCTTTCTCCTCCTCTCCGTGTTTTCCAGAAACAAGAATTATAGAGAGAGAGAGGAAGAGAGAGAAAGAGAGAATTTTGTCGCCTTGGATTCTCATTTCCATTGGAGAAAAATCGTAGCTTTCAGAGTATTGGGTTTCACAATTTTCTGGGGAAGAATTTTTTTTTTTTTTTTTTTTGAGCAATTTGGTCTACATTTGGCTGTAAAGATCTTCGCTTTTTGAGGTCCGGCAAGTTTCTGGATTTCGTCAAAATCTTCGAACGAGTTCGGTAGTCTTTTTTTTTTTTCCTTTTTTTGTTTTCCGACATTGATGGGTTTGGTTTTTGCTTTCTCGAAACGCCATTGATTCGACAAAGAAAAGAAAAGGAAAAAAGAGGAAAGCCCCTGTTTCTCTCCATCTCTGGTCTTTCGTCTTTCTATTTTCTCTTTCTACAGTCCCTTTCTCTCTTGGGATTTGACTCGTGTAATGCTGCAGTCAGAGGCTTCTAAAGCATGGTCTAGCAGCTTCTCTTCCCGTTCGTTATCTCAGATTTTCCATGCGGATCGCCACGAACTGAAATCCTCAAAGATCTGAGATTTCTTTTTTCCGTTTCTAGTTCTGTACAAATTCTGACAACAAAAACAAAAGATGATGAAGATGAGGACCAAAACGACAGTAATTTCTCAGACAAACGGCGGGTCAGCCGCCGCCGGCGGCGGGGCAGAGTCAACGCCGTCGGAGTGGGAGATGAGACCTGGAGGAATGCTGGTCCAGAAGCGCAGCGACTCCGATCACAACTCAGCTCCTCCGCCGACAATTAGAGTTAGAGTCAAGTACGGGTCAATCTACCACGAAATCCATATCAGTTCTCAAGCCACATTCGGTAAGTTCCAATTTTTCATTATCACAATTGATAAACAAATTAAGAATTTTGTTTATGGTGTTCGATTTTTATTTTTTTTATTGATTGATTGATTGATTGCAGGGGAATTGAAGAAAATGCTGGTGGGTCCGACGGGTTTGCACCACCAAGATCAGAAGCTGATATACAAAGACAAGGAGAGGGATTCCAAGGCCTTTTTGGACATTTCAGGTGTGAAGGACCGGTCGAAGATCGTGTTGGTTGAAGACCCGCTTAGCCAGGAGAAGAGGTACCTCGAAATGCGGCGGGATGCGAAGATGGAGAAGGCGTCGAAGTCCATCTCCGAGATCAGCTTGGAAGTTGATAGGCTCGCCGGCAGGGTAATATTTTTGTTGCAGTCTTGAATGTGTCAAGTTTTCTGTTGTTTGTTAGTTTGTTTTTTTGGTTATTGATCTTTAGTTGTGGGAAAAAAATGGCAGGTCTCTGCTCTCGAATCGGTTATTACTAAAGGCGGTAAAGTCGCGGAAACTGATGTGCTTAATCTGATTGAGCTGTTGATGAATGAACTGCTTAAATTGGACGGTATAATGGCGGATGGAGATGTGAAATTGCAGAGGAAAATGCAGGTAAACTAGACCTTATATTGGGAATTCCAACTTGTTGAAATTGATTGAAACTTGCATAAGATGTATAGTTTGTGTTGAGCTTGATATGTCCATGCTGTTTACTCACTAAATTCTATTATTAATGATGGTTTTTGAAGGTGAGGAGAGTTCAAAAGTATGTAGAAACTCTTGACATGCTGAGAATCAAGAACTCCATGCCTGCTAGCAATGGAGTTCATACCCCAATGCAAGTTCAACAACGGTTGTCCACCAATGGGCATAAACAAACACCACCGCCGACAAACCAAGAGCCTCAGCAACCAAGGCATTTTTACTCTAATGGAAACAGACCAAGAACAATTCAAGAGCAGGAAGCCAGGAGTTCGTATGGGAATTCGCCGAGGAGTTCATTTGGGAATTCGCCAAGGCATTCGTTTGGAAACTCGCCAACACATCAGCAGCCTCAGCCGCAGCCGCCTTCTAGGCATTCCACGTCAGGGGCAGCAGTTGTCATTACCACGAATTGGGAGACATTTGATTCTACCCCGGTGGCGCTTCCGCCATTGGTCCCAACCTCTTCAACATCCACATCTGCCCCGGCCGCCAACAAGCTGGTCCAACCTAGATTCACTTGGGATCTTCTCTGAGCTTTAGCCATCAAAACAAATATACTACGTCTTTTGTTTTTGTGTGTGTGGGGATGTGTTTTGGGTTTGTCTCCTGTTGGTTTGCTATTCTCTCCTTATCATTCTTTTCTGTATTTAGCAAATGTTTACGACCCCTTTTACTCTGCTCATGATTATCTGTTCCTCAGAAATAAATGGGGTTTTCACTATAACGGTGATTTTTTTTCTTCTCAATCTGTCCTTTTGAATTTCACAAGGGTTTTTGACAGTGATTAAATTGTCAATTTGTAGATTTCATACTTTGTCAAATATTAGGAATTTTCAGATGTGAAGGTGCTAAGGTGTATTCTTGAATCCCTGCAATCAAATATGAAAAAAAAATCATGTTTCACCCATCTCTCTTTCTGTTTCTTTCTATAAGGTTGTGAAGGTAAAGAGGGTCAACACATCAAATTATAGGTGTTTGGAAGCTCTAAGCATTTTTTTGGGTTAAAAAGTAATCAAGTTCTAAGCATTTCTACATAACAGAAGTGTGGTGTTTAATAAAAATTATTGATCTTTATATTATGCCTTGCTTCCTAGGGCACTACAAACTGACAACAATAAGGGTATAGATGATGGGGATTTCAATAATCAAAATAACTAACCTCTCCAATATAGAGCAACAGGTGGCGATAAACTGTTGGAGATGATATGATAACATGGATTAGTTTAAAGCCTTCTTAGAAAATGTTCTTTGGAATATGATCATCATTTTGGTAACTCCAGTTTCCAAATTCAGAACGCTTTTCTCCTTTGTACTTAAGAAAGGCTTTTTGGGGACAACCCCCACAATCCAAACAATTTTCAAGGAAGTTTTGGAGGGCTATAATAATAGCTACTTATATATAAAATAATAATAACATATAGGTATAAATTTGGATATCCAATCTCTCACACACTATGATATGTACCAGTGTCTTGTTATCATTTTGCCTGAAAAAACCCATAATGGGATTTACTTGAAACAAGCATGTACAATTTAGCAGACTTGAAAAAGTCTTTCTCTGGGGTTGTTTTCAAAACTTATGAGGGAAGAACAGCACTTGTTTTCACTTTAAGTTCTGTTAACTCTCTTTATTGGACAAACTGCTTGCAACAGAGGCCTTGTAGATCTGGCAATTCTCTTTTCCTACAAGAAATCAGATTGATTGATCTCTCAGCATAGCCAGTTATAAATTAAATTGTATATTTCTTTGAGCTAAACAAGGCCCTTTTCTGACTAGTGTCCAAAAAAACAGAAGCCAATGGTATTTCTATTCTCCAATTAGGATCAAGTACTTTCTATGAGCGTCACCATATGAAAACACCAGATGATAAGGATTAATTTCTCAAAGAAAAATATAACCAATCATATCGGATAGCCACATACAAAAAGATCATCACCGTATAAAAGTACATATTTCATTGATTAAGTAACGTGTTATTATTTTATTATATATAATGGAATCAAGATATCTCTAGCGTTAACTTTTGTTGGAATAATAATTATAAAAGAAAGGTGAGAATAAAGGTTATATAAAAATATATATATTGCACTAAAGTAAGAAAAGCGTCAGGCTAGGAATGCTTTAGCACGTTTAGTCGCATCTCACAAAGTAAACGTTTACTGTTCATGAGAAGTTAGGAACATTCACGTATGATATTGTTGATCCAGGGCAGCCTCATGTACTCATTTTTTTTTTTTTGAAATTTTACTGGTGGCGTAAGTGTTTAAATTACTAATATGATTAAAATTATTTTTTTCTACAAATTTGATAAAATACATGTGACTGTCAATGGGTGTTCTTTTTCTACCAACAAATTGCCCAAAAGAGACAAACTAGATATTATGTTATGTGGGGGATATTAATTTGCTTTTTGATGGCAACCACCAACTTCCTTAATATTCCAGCTGGATGAAATTTAATGCATGGATTTTTGGGATAGAAGAAATTCGAATTAAATAGTACTCTTCATTTTTAAAACTAAAGGCAGTCAGTGGACAATCATAAAACTACATGAACTTGTGAAAAGATTGCTTGCAATGCTTGGAATGTTGATTGTGAGAGGACAAACGTTGTGATTTCATGTTCAGTTTGTTCTCCCAGGAGGTTCTTACATTAACAAAAAAGATGGCAATTTTTTTTTTTTTGTGAAAAGGGAAAAAATACCTTCCATGGGATATCTGATTTTTAGCTGCTATATACATGCATAAAAAAATAATTTTAATCAAATTTAACGATCAAAACATATGGCATTAATGGTTGTTCATGTCAGATAAGTCCCTTTAGAAAAATAATACCTCTATCATGTACTATTCTCCACGCAACATTTCCCTAAATGGATGGTACCTATATCTTCTTAGGCTCCATAAGTGCTTTCTTGCAACTAGAAATATACAGAAATAAAGAACATAGCATAACATGTTCTCATAACCTTGTTAACCTGAACTAATTAGCCCAGTGATTATAGAAAACCTTTAGGAAAAGGGAATGACTGATAATCACTTAGTAGTATTTGTAGAAAGAGTAAAAGCTTTAGTAAGAAGAGATACAAGAGCTAAAGCATTAATAGTACTATATGATGGTAGATGGAATAACAAAAAGGAGGCAATAATATCTAGTACAGAGACGGATCCAATAAAAATGTAGGATTATTTTACATAGCACCAAACTATCTTATTAACACTCTAGAGTTAGAAAAAATTAAAGTTCACATACCGAGTAAAGGACTTGAAGATTATGATAAAAATTCGAAAAATCTATTAATAACCATAGGATTTATCGGTAAAGCCAGTAGTACTTGGTACTTTGGTGGTAAGCTTTTTAGTGAAGAAACTATACAAACCCTTAAGCTTAAAGGAACTAAGATGATACCTGCAGCAAAAATATCAGAAGAAGACCTAAATGTTAAATAGTGTAAAAAAAAAAAAAAAATCCTGTACTACTTCGTACTTTGGGAGTAAGCTTTTTAGTGAAGAAACTATACAAACCCTTAAGCTTAAAGGAACCAAGATGATACCTGCAGCAAAAATATCAGAAGAAGACCTAAACGTTAAATAGTAAAAAAAAAAAAAAAAAAAAAGATGACCTTTTTTCTTTAAAGTTGATCGTTGAAAAACTTGATCCCATCAATAGGGTATTTTTTTCGTTCCCCACGAGAGAAATTACCAGAGAAAAAAAATGGAGTAAGAGCAAAGGTAATTAGACTTGCCTTTTCAGGTGATAGGCGCTAATAGAATAGTTAAAACTTTTCTTTTTTGAAAGTATCACAATTGTTAAATTAGCTAGGTAAAAGATTGTGACTTATGAATTTTTATGCACATTTGGACAACTTGAAAAGTTCAAGAAAGAAAATAATGGAAAGTCAATCATTATGATACCAGCCGGTGAAATTTTAGTCTAATCCTTAATCCTTTACTGTAATTTCTTCCTTTTTCTTCTGGATTTCAATGCAAATTCGGGAAGAATATGTAATTACCTTTGACAGCTAAAATTAAGTTCGACGGGGGAAATCTATAGGAAAACAGATTTGCTGGAATATTCTCAGTCCAGCTGTGAGCCAGTGACTAGGGCGGGCCAAGGCTAAGGCTTTTGCCCATTTCTCAGTGACTGGTTTCTTTCTTGAGAAATGTTGAAAAAAGAGTATGCATCGGAAATTTTAAAAATTTTTACATCAAAGTATTTTTTTAAACATAAATTTGACATGCTGTATGCATAAATTAACCAGTTCTTACTAACTTTTGTATGCCGAAGAAATTCCGCAATCCGTGAAGAGAAGTAACATTACAGAAGAGCCTCAACCAACTGGTCTTCTTTGCTATTCTCTATCCACGATCGGAGTGAGTGTGGGCTCACGCGTACAGCTCTTCACCAAGGTGACTCTTCTTCCAACCAATCGAGAGAACCCAAAGCAAGTGTCCGTGATTTGCGAACAAAAGCTCTCAGGGAGTTTTCAGATTCTCACTAGCAGAGTATCACTCTCAATCTCTCAATTGATCTGAGTAACTCATAAGACTTACTCCCTTTATATAGAGGTTGGGCCTAGGATCAGTCCTTATCAGATTAGGTCTCAAAAACTCAAAACAGAATCAAGTTCGGATCAATATCTGATAAGATCCGCGTGGAAACGCGTAATCTTATCCTTCGCTCATCGGCAGACCGAACACAGATCGACAGGTCGAACTGCCAATAAAAAATCTCCACGAATCTTTATTTTCTACCCAAGAATCTATAGGATAAAGTCTCAGTTTCAATTCAAATAACCCAATAGAGAAGTTATCTGATCAAAACAACTTTATTTAGATTATCTCCAGGAAAATAAATCAATTCTTAATAATTCTACAAGTTTATCTTGATCTAATTTATCCAAAATTAAAGCAACTGATAAATAGACAAGAATTATCCAATACCAATAATTCTACAAGTTTATCTTAAATTAATTTTATAACAAAATTAATTCAACCGATAAACATACATGAATTATTTGATTCTTTCAAATTTCAACCAATCTGATAAATCCGACATAAGTCACAAATTAATAGAAAAGTACGCCGTGTCGTTACAGGATGTTGTGAGCTAGCAAAGGGGACGAAATAGACCTATATAGTTCAAGCTCCTGATAATTATGAAACCCAATATCCCAGATATACATTTTATAATTATTAACTCCAACGCTACTCCACTAAAAGCTTGGAGCTGTACTCTCGAACTACATAGAATTACGAAACTCGTATAGCTAAATCTTCATGACATATCATAGTGTATCGTATTCCCATATGATAATCCATAATCGGCTTAAGGACAAGTTATGTCTTACCTTCCCGATTATTTTTATCTTACGTTCCATTATCTCACCATCAGAAAACTTACTATCCAAAGACAGTATACTATTCGGTTACACCTATGTATCCAAATGGTTGAGCGCTCTAGTTTTTTAATTACAGGATAACGCATATAAGATGATATCATTACTCCTGAAGATGAACTATGGATTTTATATCTATGAATAACAAGTCTATGCTATCAAGAGTCATACCTCCAACGTACCGGCATGCATACCACTATTAAGATGCAGGTGTCACCCTTTGGTACATCAAAAGACACAAGCCAAGACAACGGGCCTACTATTCATCTCAAGATTAAGATACAATACAAATGATTGTCTAAAGTGAATCGATTTGCCGAGATAGAATTATTAATCTAAATCAATTCACTTTATGTCCCGATCCAACACATCATCACCTATGACAACGTGTCAATGTTTCTATTCACAGAGTCTACCTCCGATGGTCAAGACAAACCATCACCCAAAAGGGATATAGACAACATAACAATCTTTGCATGAATAAAGCGCCCAACTTTATTTCATCGATTGTGGATCGCATGATTTAGACCATCACCTTAAGAATCGTGTCTTCCGCATAATCCGTCCATCATATAACCAATTCTTAAGGTTTAGACCGACAGTCTAAGACTATTGTTTGCTTAACATACATTCAACACATATGAACGTAAAAAGAACAAGATTTGGTATATAAACAATAAATAAATTCTTTATTGATAAAAATGTCTCCAAAAACATATTACACTTTTACTCCTTAGGGCATATATGTTTAACAAGAAATTCTATTACATCCTCTATAGAGAATAACATAGTAAAAAAATAGGACATAGCCTTCTTATTAAATAAACTAGGTATTTATAGAGTTATAATCACAATTCAAATATTACAAGAGAAAACTAAATAATCAAAAACTAGATAATTATAAGATGAAGGAAATTTAAGATCCTAATATTTACAAAATTTAAATTAATAAATGAAATTGTATTTAATACGTTTGTTATGCCCCATAAGGAGAGTCCAATCTTGTCTTTTTAAAAAAGAAAACATGCCTATGGTAATGGTTTAGTGAGAACATCTATGCCAACTAATCTTCAAAAGAAACACGAGCAACACGAAGAGCGCCACGTTGAACTTGATCGCGAATAAAATGATAGTCAAGTGCAACTTGTTTGATACAAGAATGGAAGACCAGATTCAAGCAAAGATTGGTAGCACCAACATTATCACAATAGATAAGCAGTTGTTGTGAAAGAGTGACGCCAAATTTAGTGAGAAGATAATATATTCAACTTAACTCAATAGCAGTGGCAGCAACTGAACAATGTTCAGCTTCAGTAGAAGAACAAGCCATTGTTCGTTGCTTCTTGGACTTTAAGAAATAAGATTATGACTAAGGTAAACAAGATAATCTCTAGTGAAAATATAATCATCTTTGGTACCTGTCCAATCAGTTTTTGAAAAAGAGTGAGTGGCGATGAAGAATCTCACTATGATCAAGAGACCCACAAAGATAGCACAATAGTTGCTTGACGACATTCAAGTGATCACTGGTAGGACGATGCATAAACTTGGAGAGTTTATTCACCGCATAGGCAATATCAGGCTGAGTGAGCGACAAATACTACAAATTGCCAACGATGGTCTAGTACCTGGAAGGATCAGTAAGTGTTGTATTGGAGAAAAGAACAAGTGTAGGGGCAGTAGCAAGAGGTGTAGTAACTGGCTTAGCATCTGTCTTACGAGTACGAGCAAGAAGATCAAGAATATACTACCATTGGGACAAAAATAAGCTTTTAAGATGTGGAAGAACCTCGATATCGAGAAAATAAGTCAAGGAACCTAGATTCTAGAGTGAAAATCATTGGACAAGAAGTGTAATAAAATTGTAAACGGACCCTTCATCATTACCTGTGACAATAATATCATTAACATACATAACGAGATAGATCAAGACATCATCTGTATTGAGGACGAAAAGAGAAGTGTCAACATGGGAGTTGAAAAAGCCAAAAGTAACAAGATACTGGTGCAACTCATGATACCAAGCACAAAGAGTATGCTTAAGACCATAGATAGCCTTCCTTAACTTGCAAAAATGATGAGGGTGATCACAATCAATGAAGCTTGGTGGTTGAGCTATTAAGACGTCTTCAGACAAGGTACCTTGAAGAACCGCATTGTTGACACCAAGTTATCAAAGAGACCATCCTTGGCTTACAGCAAGACTAAGGACAAGGAGAACAGTGCTTGGCTTAGCAATAACACTAAAAGTCTTATTATAGTCCACTCCTAGGTGTTGATGAAATCCTTTTACCATTAAGCAAGCTTTAATCTTATCAATAAAACCATAAGCTAAACGTGTAATCTGAAAAATCCACTTGCACCTGAAAATATTTCGTGTTGGAGATGAGAGAACAAGTTCCCACATCTCATTATGAACTAGAGCATTATACTCTTCAAACATGGCTTGACGCCACTTGTGATCTTTGAGGGCTTGGGAGACGGTAAAAGGCTCAAAATCACTAGAGAAAGAGAGTTGGGTAGTAAGATTTAGTTTTTGGATAGATTTGAAGATATTGCATCGTCATCTATCATACGAAAAAGAGAGAGCTTGGGTTTGGTTTTGGTTAGGATGTGGCACTACTGCACCAAGCTTTTAGGTCCAAGTTCTAGGGCTATGGTTTCAACGGGCACCATGGCGCTGGTTCGATAAAAGTCAGAGGAAGGTGCAAAATGGTGGGAAATGAAGGAAAAGGTGCCGAATCCACACACAGGGTTATTGTTGACATTAAAGCAGCGGAATCGAGACTTAGGGATGACGTGTCAATGGTCGAAAAATATGATACATAACTTAGCCATAGTGAGTGAGTGTTGGATTTTGGATGATCGAGATGGAGATTTAGTGAGGAAAAAGGAAAATTTGACTCAAGAAGCTTGACATGAAGAGACATGTACACTATAGACATAGTGAGATCAAGACACATATAACCATTTTGCGTGAGAGAGTAGCCTAGGAATACATGTGGAGAGGACCGAGAAGCTAGTTTGTAAGGAGAATACAGATATAGCCATGGATATCATAGACACTTAAAGACATGTAGTTTGGAGTAATTTGGTGGTGATTGAAACAAGGTATGATATAGAGAGGATAGATGAAATGTTGGAGTGGACATGCAATTAATTAGATAGATAATAATTGCAAACGCATAAGACCAATAAGATAAAGGCATGAAAGCATGAGGAGGAGAGAGACTGGTTTCAACAATATGACGACGATAATGCTCAGAGTTCCCATTATCTTTCGGTGTGTGTGGTGGTAATGTGAGTTGAGAGGTTCCATGAGTGGCAAAAAAAAAAAAAAAGAACGAAGAAGAAAGTGCAGAATATTCCTTTCCATCCACCCCCCCAATTGTCAAAGTATAATGTGATAATTTTGCGATTAAAGTAGTTTTCAACAAGAGCTTTAAATTGAATGAAGACATCGGAAACATGTGATTTTCGTTGAAGTGGGTAGAACCATATGTATTTTGTGAGATGGTAAACAAAGATAACATAGTATTTATATAGATATCAATAGCAGGAAAATGGGAGGTCCACATATAAGAGAAAATAATATGAAGAGGAGAAAAAGAAACAAGAGAAGAAATTGAGAATGGTAAATTGTGACTTTACTCGCATTAGCAAACATTATAATTGAAATTTAAGGACATAGGACTCGATATTTGTAAATTAAAATTGGAAATAATATGTAACAGAATTAAAGTTAATGGATGACCTAAACGATGATGCCACTCAGACAAAGTGGTCTTGACACTAGATAAATGAACTAATGGAGAAGACATGATAGAAGAAGCTGGCTATTTGTACACACCATCCTTATCTGACCCTGCAAAAGTGTTGCTCATATGCATAGATCCTTTACATGAAAAAAAGATGGTAAGAATTTAATAGACTTGTTATTAGAACTACAAAACTGAGATAGAAATAAGATTCTTTTGTATAGAAGAAACAGACAAGACTTTATCTAAAGAAAAGGTTTTAGCGGGAATTGAGAGGGCTATAGAATCGGTATGGTGATGGGAAGACCCATGTCATCGCCAATCACAATGTCGTCAGGACCGTAATAAGGATTATGAAGAGAGAGATTGCTCCAGTTGGCAGTGACGTGGTGTGATGCTTCACTATCAAGAAGTCAATGTGGTTCGCTGGATGTGGTAGTGGTGGTAACATTTGCTCGAGGACACTATAATATTGTCAGTGGATGTGGTTGCCAAGAAGGAGTGGGGCGAGGTGCAGAAGTTGATGGCAATAAACAAAACAAGGGTAATTGTTAAACCGTATGCCCTTGTTCACAACATCCTTGACAACATCCTAAGAAATTCTTGGAAAGAAGACGACCATGTTGAGGGACCGTAATAGGAGGAGTATTGCTTGATGTAGGAGGGTACTATAGGCCGGGTGAGGACCGAGTCAGGTTGGCATTGGTCGATAACACTGAAGGAGAACTCCTTGTTGATGAGTTTTTCATGAAGCTGGTCAAAAGAGATGGTTATGTCACAACCATTAATCACATCAACAATCGGTTGTCATCGAGGCCTCCTCATTGTCCATAAGCTTACCAAGAGCCGTAAGCTCTTTGGCACAGCTCTTGATGGATTGCATGTATTTAGATATTGTCTGAGAACCGTTGGTAGCATGCTTGATTTGTTCCATAATTTGTTTGATATGGCCACGGGAGGGATGCGCATAGGTATTGGCAAGAACATTCTGCGTATCACGGGAAGTGGTAGATTATGTGATAAAGGGAATGAGAGAGGGCGTGAGGGGGCCGAATATCACACTAAAAAATTAATTTGTCTTGACAAAGTCATGTTTGATATGTCGGATTAGAAATGGTGACATTGTTAATAGTGATGGTGGTCGAAGGAGGTGGAAAAGTCTTATCAATAAATTTTTGAAGATCATAATCAATAAGAACAGCTTTCATATGAAACTTACATGAAAACTAACTGGTGGAGATGAGTTTGACGGTGTTATTGACATGAATAACAGTCAAGGGTTTGTTCAGCTTTTGTGCATTCAGAATGGTGACGTGTGGATTGTCGACTGCCATTGGAAAGGTGAAGATGACAACAGTTGTGGGAGGAATGCGTGGTGGCGTTAGTGGTGTAGGAGGCGGCACAGTGGCAGCGGATGGATTTTGTTGTAGCGGGGAGGCAGGTGTCTGGCACTGGCAGGGCATCGTGGTAGACGGGGAGTTATGGTGGCAATTGTAGGAGGATGGCGGCGGCGGCTATGAAGCGGTGGGGTGGGTGTAGGTGGTGGCAACGACAATGGAGATGTGGCGGCGGTAGCATGAAATTCCAAATTGAAGGAACCCTAGTCTCAAGAAGATGGTTGTGATACTATATAAAGAATAATAGAGTAAAGAAAACATGGTTTAGCCTTCTCATTAAATAAACTAGGTATTTATAGAGTTACAATTATAATTCAAGTATTAAAAGAGGAAACCAGATAATAATAAGAGAAAGGAAACCTAAGCTCTTAATATCTACAAAATTTAAATTAATAAATGATATTTTATTTAAATGTTCGTTACAATATGCCTTAAGACACCCCAAAATAAGAATATTAAATTTAAATTTTAAAATTATCTATTTTTAATATTAGAATCTTTTATGTTCCTGAAATACCCTTTAGATAAAAAAAAAATTAAAAAAGAAGCAAATCCCTTGGTTTGTATATTGTATAAACTGAAACAATCACTATACTTAGAAACTCGCATCTTGATTCCCCTTTCTCCATCAAAAGGTCAATCTTAAGATTACCGTTATTATATTTGAAAACATAAAGAACACTCAGTCTGCCTTAAGCCATAAATTTATTAGACCACTATATGAGGTCCTTACTCGTACTTATGTATGTATGTCTGTATGTATTGCAGTGAGATTCCTTCAAATTTCTTCGGTGCAAATCTTTGTCTTTTCGACTAATCTTTGTTGGCTGTCAAATGAATCACTTCTCTATTTTTGTTGAAGAAAGGGTGATCCTAAGATTTGTCAAGAAAAAACGTGTGTTGCTAAAAGTATTGAGATAGTTCATCTCAAAAAAAAAAAAAAAAAAAAAAGTTTCAGTTTGCACAATTTGCAAACGAAGGGTTTTGCTTCTTCTTCTTGTTCTTATCGAAGGAATTTGCTTCTTTAATACTAATTGTTGGGGGTGTATCATAAAAAGTATTTAAGTAATATAACAGATTCCAATATAAAAACAAATAATTTTATATTTTAAATTTGATGTTTTAATTTTGCGAGTATTTCCCTTCTTGTATTTTATTTTCTTTTCTTCTCTTCCTTTCTCTTCTCTTCTCTTTTGCTTTCTTTTAATTTTTAAGGGTAATTGATGAGTGTATTCTTTTTTTTTTCTTCTTTTTTGAAGTGGACAATTGTATTCTAAATCAAAAGATTACACACACTTATATGGATAAGAGTATAACACAAACTGGTTCCATCATTGCACAAAAACACCTAATCCCTATTAAAAACTATTTGCATTAGTAAATTCTAATAACATATACAAGGGAATACAATATACGCCAACTTCCTATGAGAAAAATAGACAAGATATATTAAAAATCGAGCATTAATGTAACTCTTTCAACAACTCTACTAAAATCGATGGAAAACTCTAATCTATCGAATCAAGGAATCTACATCATAGCAATCACTAGACAATTATGAAGGATGAGTTAGAGAGATAATGATCCATTTTTGTAAGAGAATTTGAAAACATTATTTTAAGATAATAGAAATAACAAAATAATCTTTTTATAATTTCTTCCTAATTCTCTGGTGGAATTATCTAAAGATAATTCTTTTAAATATAATTTGAAATGTTGATATTAACCTTATTTTTATAGGACATTTTATTTTTATTTAATTATTTTTAGCCATTTATAGTTATCATCGCCATTATTATTTGGAATATTCACCGCTTTTTGTTAACATTACATCAAATACTAGTGAGTGCAAGCATTATATGTTAATAAATAATAAATCTCACAACATGATACCAAACAACACATTAGTCCCAAACGAAAGGCACGACGGTCACAAATGATAGTAAATATGCGCCATTCAAATAATGTCAAAAGAAATTATAAGAAGATCGGTTTAAATAAAATAAACAAAGTCTCTTTTCTTTTTTTTTTTTAACATGATTTGCCCAAAAAAAAAAAAAAAAAGAAGACTTATGGTCTTCATTGAAAAACGATGTGTCGTTTATCGAGTGCAGCTTTTGGGTCCCTTACTCGAAAACGACATGATTTTGCCAGAAAAGCAAACGAGGCCTCGTTCAGTCTCCAAATACCAGAGAAGTGTGTGCATTGCTTCTTCTTGACTCCTTTCTGCAACTCTGAAGTCTCTTTTATTTAAACAAAACATGTCATTTGATGTATTGTAATTCAAAAAAACTACTTTTTCTGTAGCTGTCGTTCATTTTGCAAGCAACAGATTGGAATATTATCATATGAAAACTACTTGTCGTGTAGTTACATACACAACATGTCTAGGTGTAGCTTTCTCGAAGACGACAAGATTTCTACTTGAAAGATAAACGACATGCCGTTCGGGATTTTCCTCTGTTCCCATTTGGTTTTAAAAAGCTATATGTCGTTTAAACTTCAGGTCAATTTTCAAACAACCAGTTAGCTTTGTTTGGAAAGCACGTTAGACAAACAAAGTTTAATTTATTTTAACATAAAGTTCTCATATGCTATAGTGAAAAACAAAAGTTTGCTACATTATAAAGCTCTCATATACTATAGTTTTTAAGTTCTAACTTCAAGTTCCGACTAATTTTCTAAACACATTCAATGAATTATACATGCAGTTAAGAGTAGTAAAAAGATATATAGTTCTTGCAAAAGTTTTCTATATTAACAACCTATCATTTGTTGTATGTCTAAATTCTATAGCACGTAAGCATGATCCTGATACCATAAATGACATATAATTTTTTTTATATATAAGCAACATATTGTTTAGGTTTTATAATTATAGAGGCTTATTTTTTTTTTGAAAATGGTATTTCATTGCAAATCAAAATAATACAGATACTAATTCAGAGGTAAAAAAACCACGATGCATTTAGCGATTTAACCTCGATAATGACAGAGACTTCGGTTTGATTGCATTTGGCTTGAACAAGGTATTTTTTTCATTTTATTTTTATTCTTTTTTTTTTTTAAAGAAGAGATACTTTTTTTAAGGGTAGGAAGAAAAAGATGCTTGACTGTACATCACTTTCCATATTTTTTGAAAAGCTACACACAAGTCAGATTAACAATAATGACAAGTCATTGTTTCAAATTATCATTTTGTTAGAACAGAATTGTCGTTTATATGACATGAACAGACACGTTCAAATGTTGCTTATTGAAAACGAGATGATTTAGAAGGAAAGCTTATTAGTTTGTTTGGCAAAGTTAGTTAGAACCAACTTTTTAGTTAAGAATAGTATAAAGCTTTCACATGTTACAGTAAAAGAAAAAAAGTTGTTACAATATAAAGCCCTCACATGCTATAGTATTTTGAACTAAAAAATTGGTTCTAATCAACTTTGCAAAACATCCTATATTTTAATAACGCTTATGTGGTAACAAAACCTTTTGATTGTTATAGTGTAAAGCTTTCACATGCTACAATGATAAAAAAAAATAAGCTATAATAAAAAGCTCTTACATGCTAAAGTTTTCTGTTCTAACCACACTTACTAAACTCTCTTTATATTCCTTTTCAGTATCTAAAGAAAAATTTTGATTTTACTATGATTTTTTGGACATGAGATGTGCTTTATTCTTTTTTTAATTTATTTTACTTGTCTGAGGTTAAGGAAAAAATGTCTTAAATATCATTTACTCATATTTGGACACAAAGATAACATTTACTAACATTTTCGATCTTTTTTGTTTTTTTTAATTTGAACATGTTAAATAAAAGGAGAAAGGGATACAAATCATATTTCATGTAAATTAAAGGCCTCAAGGTACAAATAATATTTTTTTTCAAACATGAGAGCGTCGGTTTAATATTATTAAAAATGGAGGATACATTCACGATAATTATGAAAAATCTGTATTAAAACGAGTTTTTCCCTACGTTTATTATATCAGCTACTTGACTTTCATCATAATTATAAAAACTATGCATTAAAACGTTTTTTTTTTCTCGATGTTTGTACTGTCAACTACTGGTATTTGGTTTTTCGAAAACATCTCCTTAAACCGCATGTCAATTTTCAAACAACGTGAAAAGCAAAACTTAATTTAAATTCACAAAAACGACATGCCGTTTGTTTCCAAAACTGTCGTTTATTAGGTAAGCAAGACAATTTCCAGTGTTGCTAATTTTTAAGGAAACATAAACGACATGCAGTTCTGGGTTTGTAAAATTGGAGACGACTTCCTTCTGTTTCGCAAAGCAACATGTCGTTTAAGTACACGTCAATTTTGTAACTATATAAAAGATATGTCGTTTTAGATCAACATTGCAAAAGGTATGTCGTTTCATCAGTATTGTTTATTTGGAAAGAATTTTATATGATTTTGGTAACCTGTCTTTTCACATAACATCACATTGGCATTATATTATTTAAAAAATATTATAAAGATACCTTCTAGTTTATAATTTTAATATAATGGTGTAATAATATAGAATTGTGATATTTATTATGGGTTAATTATATTATTATATCTATTAATTTTTATTATTTTTTAATTTTTTTTATTTTTAAAAATTACAGTGGCATTTTTTATATTTAAAAAACTAGTTTCAATTTTATTTCTAGCAAAATTCAAGAATTTTTTTTTTTTTTTGGGTTTTGAGGCATGAAAAAGTGTGTCTTGGGTATATAGCCAGCCCAAACCAATAATTCAAGAAAACTGGGCCCAGATTAGTACTGCAACAGCCCAAGAAAACAGAAGTTGCATTTTGAGTTCTATTAACCTAGACAGGAAAAGAAAAAAGAAAAAAAAAAGAAAAAAGAGAGAGAATAAAATTCCGTCAAGTAATCGTTACCAACAAGAAATGTGTTAAGCTTTCTTGATTGGAATTCAAAGAGCCTGACCATCTTATCTCCCTTTTTTTTTTACTGTATACATGATAATTTTTTTCAAATAAACCATTATCGGGTCACAAGAATGACGTCAAACGCGTTTTGTAAATGCCGACATCTTATTTCTCTGTTCAAAGATTTTGAAAGGCACCTAATGAGCCAGATTTAATGTATAAAGAAATATGAACAAATATATTATTTTAAAAAAGTCATAAAAAAATTTCAAAAAAAAAAAAAAAAAGTCATAAAAAAGCATTTTGTTTGATGTGTGTGTGTTTCAGAACACATGTTCATTGCCGACTTTATTACAGTCATTAGTCTAAAAGGTAACATTTTCAAACTCGTGACCATTACGATAAGTCCATAAAGTGCTCAATTACTCTTTATTTTTATTTATTTTTTGCTATGCACGCCTAGCGTACTCACATAATTATAAAGGGGATTTTTATAGTGATGCCAAGAAAGTAACCTATTGTTACACAAAGTGATTTTGACTAGATCTAAAGCTCGAAAACAAAATTCTATCGGTAGAGTCTGTATGATAAAAAGACCCAATTATGAGAAGATGAAAGTGAGTGGTAGCGTTTTTATAGCTAGTCGGCAACAGTGACTACTACTAACCCAAGCAAGGCTGATCATTGCCAGCTCTAAAATTTTGGTATATATTGGCGTCGCTTATTCGCTTTGAAACTATCAGTGTCAAATGATAAAAATGGGGCACTATCCTTGGTAAAACCCTACGGAAAGGGATTGAAACCAAATCAAATTCCATAATACTGTTTGCCAATACTCTTTATGCAAATGCAAAACATATATACATATAAGCTATTCATCGTGAGTTTCCAATGTTCATGACATGGTGCTTGATCGTGTTTTTATATTGGCACGAAAGCGATTGGTCACGGAAATGCAAGCATGTTTATGTGCATACTGTATTATATATACAAAAATGTATATATGTATATGTATTATATGCTACCATGCGATGTTCCCGAACTCCGTGCAAGTCAAATTTTCTATTATTTTGTCCGAAAATAAGTATGACTAATCCCAATGACCCACAGATATTACCCTAGACAAAATCCGCGACGCAGGATTTTAATCATGAAAAATAGTTCTTTGGGGTTTGCCGGCCCCAAATTCAAACTATGAAGAAAGAAGAATTAAGAAAGAAACTAGGAACCCTTTTCAAAGGTTGTCATGATACTATGGGCACACTCAAGGTAAACAATTTTACTTTAAACTAGGATTCTTAGAAGTTTGGTAGGTATGACAATATATTGTTACATTCACATAATCTTTAAGTTGGTTAGTCAGACTTCTATTCTATCCTACTACTACTGTTTTTTGAAAGGTAAACGATTACAAGCAATGTCTCTCGTGGAATTAAAAAGGATATCTACTGGTAGGTATTTGTTTTTCAGCAGTTAAACTTGTAAAAAAAAGAGTAATTTTGATTAATTTTAATGATTTCAAAATATGCATCACTGGTGAGGTTTTTGTTGAGAAAATCTCACATAAATTATTAAAAGGGCTGGTGATTAGTTTATAAGTGTGAGGAAAAGCCTCACCCTTGAGCTAGTTTTAAGGGTTGAGAAGGCAAATACCACTCAACACTAGTATCAAAGACATGCCACCTAACAAGTCTCAACCGAATCTATACTATCTGACTATGGTTATCCGACTTAAAGTCGGCTGTACAAAAAGACTAGTGGTCATTTTATAAGTGTAAGGAAATGCTTCACCCTAGAGCTAGTTTTTATATAATCACGTGATGGAGCAAACTTTTTCTCGTTGTGGGATCAGTGTAAAACCTTGTGTTCTAGATCATGTGGGTAGGTATGATATATGTATACAAGGCCAATCAGATTAATGCCACGAAGAACTCATTCCAACTCCAAGGTGGGAAAAATTGTCTCAGCACTCGTACCAACTTTCATTAGAAATAAGGAGGCCCAAGTTGACACGGAATCTGGGCCCGTGTGGAGTGCAAAAGTTTGTCCCGAAAATGGACGACGGCCGAGCCTAGATCTCGCCGGCACTTGGGATATTCGTTTTAGGGTCGGAGTGGTTTTCATGTCCGAGCCTGTAGGTTCGGGTCCCCATGACTTGGATAAGCCGTTAATGTCTCCATGGGAGGATACTAGTGCCTTTGTTGTTGCCATTATCGCCGTATGAACGCCACCCACAATCTAAATTCTTGTTCTTTGTCCCTTTTCTTTTTAATCTTTTCTTTCATCTGATTAAAAAAAGTGGCCCCACATTTTTGAAAATGACCTAATATTATCCCATCACCATTCACTATACTGTTTGCTTTTCCCAAAGCAATATCCTATTCTTACTTTTAGTATGCCAAAGATTATCTTCTTCTTTTTCTCACCCTTTTCTTATTAGGTATTTATCTTTTTGAATTGACATATAAAACACATTTTTTATGTTTTATATTATGATCACCAGGATGTTCTTGTGATTACCAACAGCTGTTGGATAATGTTAGGATAATGCAGTTATGTCTTTAAATAGTGCTTGTTTCATTATCTTCTTGGGTTAATCATTTTGTGTGCAAATAATTCCTATTTTATAAGAGCTTTTCGTATTTTCCTAAGAAATTAGTGGTTTAATGGGCACGCAATTTGCAGGGCTTTATACTAGAATGAGTGTATTATAAGACTATTCTTCTATAATGGATCAATACAAATGCTTTGCCTCTCCTTATCTCTTCACTTTATTTAAACACGTACATCCTTTAAAATTTTACTTAAAAAAGAAAAGTTTATACCACTAAAGCATAAAATAAAATTATCATTAGTTTGTGTTTTTTTTTTTCTTTGTAACCAATATATTTAATAGCTTAATAATGTTGACCTCAACTAACAACTCACAATGTTACACGCAAAAAAAAGTAAAAAATGTGACGTCTAAGTCCCTGTCTGACATCTCGATTAGAATTGTTGGTTTTAATCAACAAACAGTGTAAGGCTGTCAATAGGTACAGTAAAAACACAAAAACCTGTTATAATAAAGTTTTTATATGTTACAGTTTTTAAATCAATACTTTCAGATACAACAGCTCTCAAACACCTATTAGAGAAATTAGTTATTGTCAACACCTGGAAAGGTAAAACACAACTATATACATATGTGTGTGTGTCGCTTTCCTCGCTTCATGGCAGGCACAAAGTGAAATTCAAATTGCCCACAAATGTCACCAACGCGATAATACATGACTTTGCACGTACACACTACGTGTTAACCATTACCTTTATTTGTCGCCTTTTTGGACATAAGAAATGTTTTACCTTTCCTTGCTCTTATTCTTTTCCTCCTACTAGATATACAAACATAAAATAAGAATTATTCAAAACAGAAGAAAAAAAAAGTTTACTCTTTGAAGTAGTGATGATGCAGCTGACTTTAGCCTTTTTTAAGCTTTAAAACTCAAACTAGGTCCACTAGGCGGGTACAAATACAATGCACAAAGAAAATTATAACGTCGGCGCGCGAGTGCAGAACATTCAGCCGCAGCCGTGGGATATATAGGAGGCACGTTGCCACGTATAAGCCCTGTTTGACGAGGCTTTTTAAAAATTATTTTTAATTTTTTGAGTTTAAAATATTGGTTAGAAATTATTTAGATCATTTGTTAGAAATTTTTTTTTTACTCTACATGTTGAGGTGTTGAGATCTCCAGTCGGTGTCTAGCTGACACCTCAAACGTAAAGTCTTAAGGTGCCCTTCAGATACCAATCCAACCTCAACACTACATATAAGCTTCTAGTCCAAACACAAAGAGCTTATTTGAGAGGGCTTTGTACAAACTGTTTTGGTTTCTCGAATTCAAAAGCTACTTCTTAATCTATCAAAAATGTTTTATAGAAAAAGCTTACAATCAAAATTACAAAATGTTTTTTCTTTTAAAGAAACACTTCTTAATAAGCTTTAAAACGTATAAAATCTTAATTAAACATTATAAACTTCATCGTAATATTTTTATTATATTACAAAATTTTAATATCATATTAACTTATTTAATCTCTTTGAAAAACATCACAGCTTTTTTTTCTTTTTCTTTTTTCCACCAACTGCAAGAACAAGTAAAATTTCTGCACACTGGCCCATAATGTCTCTATATCTATATGTATAGTGAATATTGCGAAATATATCTTTGATGCCACGAGACGTTGTCGTTTTGAGAAATCAGCTAGGGCTTGTAAGTATGAGCGGGGGCAGCAGTTAACGATGAACTCTGTTAACCAACCACGTTATCTCGCACGGTCGTTGACTTCAATGCTCACGCACTTTGAGCGATTGCTCACGTGTGCAAGCTTTACTAATTAAATATACTATTTTTAAAGGCACTTATTTTTAGATTATATATTATTTTACTTTATAATAATCTATATGTTTTTTTGCTCCGATAACTCCCCGCTTAATTTGCTGGCCTTTTAAGAAGGGTCGTATTGGGATCGTACACCACTAGTCCTGTGGCTCACGGGAATGAGATACGGGTTTTGAGTTCCTCATGACTTTGTGGAAATTGACCGTACTTATAATTGTATTGTATAAGAAAAAAGTTTTCATTATTGAATATTAAAAAAATATTTCTATATTTTAACAATGTCTGCGTGTTAAAGGGGTATTTATCTGGTTTCTAAAAACCAGAAGTATTTTTTTTTTTATATTTGAATAAGAGCTTAGATATATCTTTTTATTCATTTTGCAATATACTATATACGACTAGGGTCTTTAACTTTAATTGTTCCAATATCAAAAGTCGACCCTTAATTGTTCTCAATTGATCATCTATATATACTAGTCAAGTATATCATCCAACTTCAGATAAATAATATAGTATGGAAAGAGATTAATATATATATATATATATATATATATATATATATATATACACTCCTCTTTGGAAAGCAGAATATAGTAATTTCTTACATATATTACGTAAATAAAAATGATTGGATAATGGATTACAAAGTACGTTTAAATCATACAAGCTTGCCTTTTGCCTATTCATTTGAGAACAAGAATAAATACTTCTTTTTTATTTGAGAATAAAGAACAAAGTTATATGAATAAAGATTGACGTGTCTTTATAACTCAAAGATACTAATTAATAGAGCCCTTGTCAAGTTCATGAAGGCATAAACTCCTTTTCTTTGAATTACAAATTCAAGTCTTGCCAAACCATCTAGATCATGGGGTGGCATGCACATATTTTTTATGGTATAATTTTGAGGTTGGTCTTAGCGGTCCTTTTCAAAGTAGTTACAATTTATAACAAGATCATGATCTGCAGAGAATTAATAGGCACTTTTAAGTGAACTTACAATAACTACAAAATAGGTCTTTAGCGACGATATTATTGATGATGACAATTGTTGTCGCAAATACTCTATTTTTTGCGACAATATATTGTCGCAAAAGAAGCTAATATATTTACTTCAAAAACTTCATCACAATTATTGTTTGTGACTGCATGTCATCGTAAAAATTAATTATGTATGACCACATGTCGTCGCAAAAAAGATAGAAATTGTTATTACGTATTTGCGATGACATGTCGTCGCAAATAACACAACACTGCCAAATGTAATTTGGAACGAGCTAGAATAGTGCCAATTGGTAGGTATTTGCGACAACTACTGGTAGAGTATAGTTGGCTCTAAGAAGTCAGAGATAGTTTGTCTTTGGGCATTTGTGACGACAAATAGTTGGAAAATAATTTTTTGTGAAAATATTGGTGGAATTTTTGGCTGTTCTCAAAATTATTTGTGACGAATTTGAAAAAAAGTCATTGCAAAAAGTGGTTCTAGAATCTTGTTCTCGATTTTTTTCAACTTAATTTAAATGGTGTCATTTTGGGCAATTATTTGTAACGACATTATATTTGCGATGACATATGTCGATCATAAAAAGCTTTATGTATAAAACAGAACACAGAACCTTTCTTCCCATTTTTCTTGAATTTTTTTTGCTTCACTCTCCAATTATCTCATTCTTTTCTGCAGAAACCATCCCAAACCCCACAAAATCCCCTTTCTCATTCCATATTTGGTTTAATTTCGCATTAAATGAAAGTCATCCCAACCACAAAATCCCCTTCCTCATTACATATTTGGTTCAATTTTGCATTAAAACCCCCAAATCCCTAAAGAACTCCGGAAACCCCTTCCCAAAAAAATGAACCTTTCTCTTCCACTTCCGCTGCTACTGTCGTCTGCCAACCGTTGTTGCCATTCTTCACTACCTTTAGTCATTGGTTGCTGCTACTCCTAATTTTACAACCCCCAGTTGTCGTGGATTTTGGATTTAGTAAGTTTTTAATTGTTTTAATGGTTTTATTTTTAGATATTGATTATGTTATTGTTAATTATGTGGTTTGATTTAGTGAAATATGTTGATTAGTTTGTAAAAATCTTGAAATTTTTTTTGAGTAATGTGGAATGTATTTGTATTTGGATTGGGTTATTTTTTTTGTTAGGTATTGGGTTGAGTTATGTCTTTTTAATTGTTGTGATGGTTATAATTGAATTAGATGTTTTTTTATTGTTGTGATGGTTGTAATTGATATAGGAAAGCTTATGAGATGTTGTTGGTAAAATTTTTCCTTAGAATTTTTAGTATGATTAAGTTGTTGTTGTTGTTTAACTTGTTTTAAGTTGTTGATTAAATTATTTAGAATTTTTATGTTGCTGGTCAAATTTTTATTATTGATATTAGTTAGTTTATTAGTTGTTTTAATTCGTATAATCTTCAAATTATAAAAAAATATTAATAAGTGAATTCCAAAAAAAGAAATAATTCAATTAATTACAATATGTTATAGTTTTTAAAAAGATTAAAATTAAGAATAATGAATGAATTAATTAATTAGTTAATTAAAGCTTATCATATGATTTAGAATAAAAATATGGACATATTTTAGTTAATGAACTATTAAACGATATTATTTGATTAAAAAATAATAAAATAGTGATGTAATGCAAATAGAGAAAAAGAAAAATTATATAAGTAATGTAACATTTACAAATAAAAAAGGAATAAAATTATCCTAAAAAATAAAAGAATAAAATTTAAAAAATTAATTAACATATAAAAATATATTTACAAATAAAAAAGAAACTAAAAGAAAAGAAAAGAAATAAAAATTTTCTTGAGAGTTAATTAACAACTCTAAAATAAAATTTTATAATTTATCATTTTAATTAACAAGTAATTGATGTGCAAAAAATAAATAAATTTAATTTAAATTATAAGAAAAAAGTGGACATAAGATTATCATTAAATTTAATAAAAACTTTGTGCTTTTTTTTCTAATATGGTTTGATATGTTATTGATTGGATAGTCATAAGAACAACGTATGTTGGTACACATTTATGTCTTCATTTTACATGTGCATGCATGAATTAACCTTAGACCCGTTAGAGGATCGATACATAGTAACCAATGCTTGAATTGTCCTGTTTGGATAGTTTGGTATTATAATTTATGTGTTTGTCATTTAATTTCACTCACGCATTTGATAGAGGTTTAGTACGCCTGCCTTTGTTCTCTGGGTGTGCGTCTAACAACACATATAGGAGAACTAGAGGGAGATGCTGCTAAAATTTCTACACAAAAGAGGCATTGTGGGATAAGTGAATTACAATCTTAAAAGACAAGTACCCCGAAAAAGATGATGAGTCTGTTATGTTGGGAGAGGATAATGAAACTTTAGACGATTATGTTGATGAGGTTGATTCTAAAGATGATAATGACATAAATGATGGTGGCGAGAGCGTAGATATGAGCAATGACGATAAATAGAAATTATGTATAGCACAAACAAGCATAAATGTATAATATTTATATAATTACTTAAATATGATATTGAACTAATTTTAATTTGTTAAAAGCCATTCATGTCTGGTCTAGTTGCTACTTGTGTTGGCTCATCAGGGGAAGCACAACCTCTACCTAATTCATATAGACTTTATTCGCACTGTTAGTTGGGTATGCTAAAGCCTAATTACAAAATTGTTAAATTTATTTAGTCAATGTCTCTAACTGTTGATCGATTTTTATAGCACTAGATATTGCATCGCGACAATGTATAGGTCAAGATAAGACAAAAGGTCATGAAATCGCAGTAATCGTGGTGAATGAAGGAAAGATCAAAGTCAAATTTGACGAGGACGGATGCACCTAGAAAGCATTTGGAAAGCCTGATTCCTAGTTTAAAAGTACGATCAGTACTCACACTAGAGATTGTTGTAAGCCATTTTACGATGCTTGGAAAGATGTAGACGCCCGACATAAGAGTACCATACAAGAACGTCTTCTGGTACTCATCCAGCTTCATTATTATAAATCTTCCCTAAAGTTAAACATAATAAAATTACTTAACATGAATGTGTTGTAGGATTGGTTTAACATTGATTATAGCTATAAAGACGATATCCTATGTGCTGTAGTTGATAGAGAGGCAACCAAATGCTATAAGAACTGGAAGAGAGACCTGCATGACTACTTCAAACAACTTGGTGGAGCATAAAACAAGAGCATAGTTGGAGCTAACCCCCAAGGAACCTTAGGAATCTCGATCGCTAGGGCCCTTACTACGGTAGGTTCATGTCCACTAAGTTTTAAGAAGTGACGGAGGGAAAATATTGTTAAGTCCCCCCTCAATTTTTTTGTTCCCAATATGTATGTATATGCATGCATATATAATACACTAAAAATTGCACAAAAACCACTCTAAAAAATTGAGTATATAATTCGATTGTTTTCTTAATATTAGCCCCCTCTAATAAAAATTTCTTACTCCGTCACTAGTTTTAGGTCTTTGTACATCTGCTATGTTGGTGATTTATTACATATACTAATTTTAATTTTGCAAATGCTAAATATAGTTATAAACAAAAAAGATCAGAAAAAAATAAAAATAATCATGGCAACCAGAATTCGTCAAGCTTACATAGCTGGATATCATACTCATAGTCTATATATTCATAACATGTGTTTACTTTTATTTGTGTAGAATCAGATAGAGGGGGAGAGATCAACCCAGATGACATAATCTGTTTTCTATTCATCTTTGTAGGCTGTTAACGAGGAAAGAATATTGGAACATGTTCTAGATGCACGCAAAGGACACAGGACTTGAGTAGGCCCTACACTCCTAAAGAAGATTTGCTTTAGCGCTTCTTTATCCTCTAGCTCTAGTCAGATGGAACACCCTCGGTGTGTGTTGACCATACATGGAAGAATATTTGCAAAGATCGTGCGAGCAAAACTTGCAAATGTACAAGATTCAAAAGGAGCTGATGGAATTGATGGCCCAGTTGTACCCTAATGTCCAATTCTTGTCCGTGACTTGTCCCCAACCTAATTTACGTATCTCCATGTCCTTTGCCGCGATTGTAATGACCTGTAAAAGGAAGATTGTTAAATTAAATTAAATATGGTAGTTAAATAGAGTAAATGGACATAAAGTAAATACATGTAAATTAAATTGCTTAGTTGAAATCTCATTGGCAATCACTATCACGTGGACACTCACCACAAAAGTGGGTAGGTAATTAAACTGCAAATAATAATAATAATACAAGACTACTAAAAATCATTGTCTTTAAAATAAATTAAGCTATGTAATTGACAAAGACAAGAATGATATCGGGACAAGTAGTACAACACACATGTTGTACAATAGTTTCAGAGAAAATATCATTTTTACTCATGCTCTTTCTTCTTCAAACTTGGGAGGAGAATTTTAAAAAAACTGTAAAACGCGAGTGGAAGGCTCAATAGGATAATCAGTTAAAAACATATTGTCTAAAACTCACAGTTATAGAAAATATAATTATTCACAAATCATACTTACTGAAAATAATTGAATCTTAAGATATCTTAACCAAATCAATAAATACTTATTTGTAAAAACTTGATAAAACACCACCGTACGAATTTTGAGACTTGAAAAGAATATTAATACATAATAACTTCAAGATCAAAGATAGAAATCATTCTCAAAACCATTTAAGAATTAAACTTTGGCCAAAATAATTTATAAAAAGGGGCTACCAGAGAAGGGATAGAAAGTATCCTACCTCATTTTGAAATTCAATACCATCAGCTCTAACAAAATTTAATGTAAGCTCCATCAGTATTCAAAACCTTAAAAATCGCATTTAAAGTCAAAAATTTCATTTATTAAATATTATTATGTTAATTTAATTATCAGTGTGCCTTTTGATTCAAAATAATCATGTCGTAAAAACATAATCCTTTTAAAACATTTATAGATCATTAAATATTGAAAACTGGGAGTAAAAATACAATTTCATGGTGCACAGTCGACCCTGCCAAACTGCAGATATTCGGCCTACTAGCTATTTGAGTCTAGCCTATCGAACTGTTTGAATCCGGCCTATAGAAAGTTAAGTTTGGCCAGTCGATCTGTCGAAATCTAGAAAATTTTAGGTTTTGAGTTTCGGCCAATCCGAGCTCAAAACCCAATTTTAAACCCGTTATTTCATTTCTCAAAGCATGGATAACACTCAAATATGATAAAATAACAAAATAGAACACTTTTAAACACTTTTCAACAAGTTTTCAAACGAATCCAAGGTTTATTCTGAAAAACAAAAAAATGTAAAAACTAGTTTAAATCTTGTTTTTGTTCAAATAAAGCTTGGATTCGTGTTGATTTAAGTTCCACAAGCCCAGATTGAATGTTATTTAAGCTCAAACATGCTCAGATTGCAAAATTGCATGGAAGATTTAAAACGAAAATAAAAAACTATGGAGAGAAAAGGGCTAACCTTAAATGCACGTTTTTTAAGATGATTTTGTAGCTTGAACTTCGTTTCTTGGCCCAAATCAGTGGAAAAATTCAGAGAAGAAGAGAGCGAAGAGAGAGTCATGGGAGAGAGAGAGAAAAGAGAGTGAAAGAGAGAGAGTGAAATGATAAAAAAAATAAAAGGGCTCAAGGGCATTTTGGTAAATATGAGAAAATATGGTAAAAAAAAGTCATTTGGTATTTTAAAACCAAAAATCAAATTTTTAAATATAACAGATGCAACAAAATTTTAAATGATTGAAATCAACATCAAAATCACACTTGGCACACTTAATAATTAAATTTAACATAACTAATCTTACTTTAAAATTCATGAGCGTTACATTCTACCTTCCTTAAAAGAAATTTTGTCCCTAAAATTTTTAAATATCTAAAGTTTGAAATCATAAACAACATTGTGTACTTAAACGTAACGGTAACGACATTTGTCCTGAGTTAAAACTTGAAAAAAAATAAAATAAAATAGCAAAAATCTCACAGGTTCAGTTCCCGAAAGATTTAAAGCCTATACTCTGATACCATTATTGTAACAACTCATAAAAGGAAGATCATTATGTTAAATTAAATACGGTAGTTAAACAGAGTAAATGAACATAAAGTAAATAAATGTAAATTAAAATGCTCAGCCAAAATCTCATCGGCAATCACCATCACATGAATGCTTACCACAAAGGTGGATTAAATTGCAAATAATAATAATAATACAAGACTACTAAAAATCGTCCTCTTTAAAATAAATTAAGTTATGTAACTAACAAAGACGACAACGACATCGGGACAAGTCGTATAGGACATGTGTCATACAACAGTTTCAGAGAAAATATCATGTCTACTCATGCTCCTTCTTCTTCTTCTTCAAACCTAGGAGGGGAATTTAAAAAAAAAAAAAACAGTAAAATGTGAGTAGAAAGCTCAGTAGGATAATCAGTTAAAAATATATTGTTTAAAACTCACAATTATAGAGAATAAAGTTATTCACAAATCATACTTATTGAAAATAATTGAATCTCAAGATATCTTAACCCAATGAATAAATACTTACTTGCAAGAACTTGATAAAACACCACTGTATGGGTTTTGAGACTTGAAAAGAATATCAATACATAATAACTTCAAGATCAAAGATAGAAATTATTCTCAAAACCATTTAAGAATTAAACTTTGGCAAAAACAATTTATAAAAGGGGGCTACCAAAGATGGGATAGAAAATATCCTACCTCATTTCAAAATTCAATACCGTTAGCTCCAAAAAAATTTAACGTAAGCTCCATCAGCATTCATAACCTTAAAAATCTCATTTAAAGTCAAAAATTTTGTTGATCAAATATCATTATGTTAATTTAATTATCAATGTGCCTTTTTGACTCAAAATAATCATGACACAAAATCATAATCCTTTTAAAACATTTCTAGATCATTAAACATTGAAAACTGAGGGTAAAAATACAATTTCATGGTGCACAGTCAGCCTTTTGAACATTCAAGTTTGGCCTGCCGAACTGCAGATATTCGGTCTACCGGCAATCTGAGTTCGGCCTACCGAACTGTTTGCATCCGGCGTGCCGAAACTCAAGTTCAGCCTGTCGATCTGTCAAAATCTAAAAAATTTCAGGTTTCGAGTCTCGACCAATCTGAGCTCAAAACCAAATTTTAAACCTGTTATTTCAATTCTTAGAGTATAGGTAACACTCAAATATGATAAAATAACAAAATTAAACACTTTTCAGCAAGTTTTCAAATAAATCCAAGGTTTATTCTGAAAAATAGAAAAATGTAAAAACTAGTTTAAACTCATTTTTGTTTAAACAAAGCTCGGATTCGTGTTGATTTAAGTTCCACAATCCCAGATTGAATGTTATTTAAGCTCAAACATGTTCGGATTGCAAAATTACATGGAAGATTTAAAACAAAAATCAAAAACTTTGGAGAGAAAAGGGCTAACCTCAAATGGACGCTTTTGAAGATGATTTTGTAGCTTAAACTTTGTTTCTTATCTTAGCCCAAATCAGTGGAAGAATTCAGAGAAGAAGAGAGGGATGAGAGAGTCACGGGAGAGAGAGAGCAAGAGAGAGAAGAGAGTGAAAGAAAGAGAGTGAAATGAGAAAAAAAAAATAGAAGGGCTCAAGAGCATTTTTGTAAATATAGAAAAATATGGTGTAAAAATGTCATTTGGTATTTTAAAACCAAAAATCAAATTTTTAAATATAACAAATGCAACAAAATTTTAAATAACTGAAATAAACATCAAAATCACACTTGGCACACTTAATAATTAAATTTAACATAACTAATCTCACTTTAAAATTCACGGATGTTACAACTATAGATGACAATGATGATGACGCCAGTGATAGTGCAAATTTAGAGGATTAGATTGTATTTTGTTTTAATTTATTTACTCTGTTCAACATTTTTACACATTATGTTTGGTTTTATTATATTAATGAAACAATTTATTATCATTTTCTTTTTTAATAAATTAATTTTCATTATTATGATTTAAATATATTGTACTAAAATCTATTAATAAAAACAATAAATTTTACTATTAATAAAAAGAACAAATTGAAAATTTAAAAAATATTAAAAATAAATTTATTATAATATTATGAATATTTTTTTTAAAAAAGGAGGCCATAGTCGTTGCAAAAAGAAAAAAACCAAAAATTTATTGATGATATTGAACAATGTTATCACAAAAAAATGCCACATTAGCATATGAGAAACCATTTGCGATGACAATTTTTAAAATTATAATACACATTAGCCCAACAAAACAAGCAGCGGCTTAATTGCAGCGAAGTTTTTGCGATAACTATTGCCGCTAATAGAATTACAACACCACAATGTCCTCACAAATAATTTTTTTGCGACCAACTATGGAAAAAAAAAATTATTTGAAGCTACTTTTGAGTTTTTACGATGATTTTTTTGTCGTTGCTAATAACCTTTTTGTTGTAGTGTTTAAAGGACAAACTTTTTGGGAGATTGAAGTCTTGAAACAGAGTATAATATGAATGTATCAAAGATCAATAATTGCATACTTCCTCAGAAAGACAATAATTGTTGCTTCTTGGTTCTTGAGAAATTATAAGATTTGCTATTTTAAGAAAGAAATTGAACAACAATTTTAGAGAAGAAAAAATCATTAATGGAAGGGATTTTAACATGAGAAAGTGATTGGTTTATTTTAGGTTTAAGTCTTACTTTATTTTTCTTAGTCATTTTACATTTTAATTTTTTGGTGAACATTTTATTTTCTTCTTAATAATTTCTCTGCTCATTTAATATAATTCGTTATTCTTCTCCAAAATTATTTTTATGAGTGGATATTTTAGAGCCTGAGTTGGCTTCTAAACGCCTAGGGTGCTGACACGTGAGTTGGCTACCATAGGCATTAACGACTTTGATCTATATATACTTTTTTTACACGTTAATTCTAGAAAAAAAAAAAAGAAACAAATATAAATTTTTCACACATGATTGCAGCGCTATCGTTCATGACTGATATTTCGTTCTCTTCAACATGGGTAAAATTAGATATAAAAAATAAAAAAATAAAAAATAAAAGACCACAAAATAGTCAATATCTAATCTCCAATAATCATATTCTGGTCTCAGTTGCTTTGCAGCTTGTCAATTTTATATTCATATTCTTCCACGTAAAGACCTTTGGCTATAACTTGATATATATATACACACACACATATGTATATATGTATATATATGTGGATATATACATGGACCACTTCTTTAATGGATTTTATGACTGTCTTCTTTATTCCTTCGCTCATTCGGCCACTCAGTACTGCTTACAATATAGAAATTCAGTTCCACCTCACATTTTATTTGAACTTGGTCATCTGGAACTCATATTTAAATAAGTTAGGTTGGTTAATTATATTCCGTTATATATCATAATGAGATGAAACTATCTTTTCAATAACGATGCTAATTCTCAGGCTTATGTAACCGTTATTATTGGGTAACGAATATTATTTCCATTATTTAAATATTAATCTTTCATTTTCCCGATGTGAAAGGGACTTCGGTTTGTATTCTTGTACGTTTTGTACTTGCCAAAGACATCAAAGCATCTGTCAAAGATGTAAATGCATGGATGATTGCATCATAAGTACACATTCCATGCAACTGATCATATAATAATTATTATAAAATGTGGATGATATAAAACATATTATGGTGATGTAATTGGCAATTTCTCTGGTGGAATGAAAAAAGGCTTATGGTATGGCTTATGGTATGTGTCTTTCAACGGATAAATTTGCAGAAAACAATGATTTTAATCATATGTAATAGTTTTAAAATGTACACCAGCAATTGAAGTTTTCACCAGAAAAGTCTCCAATATATTTTCATAAGCGTTTTGGGAAAAGAAAGCTAGAATGCTAGATAGGGTACAAGCTTTAGCTCGGATTAAAATTTAAATGATAAACAGTAGGTCTCCCCATTCTATGTGTAAAATCATTTAATGCTTTTGTTGTAATTTTTTCAAATTGTTGCTTAAGATGTATTTTCCACCAATTCCTCCTGAAAAGAAGGAGCACAGTGCAAAGCCTAAAGGAGGAAAGAAAGAAAAGGAAAGAAAGGAGGGGCCAAAAAAAAAAAATCTGTACCCACTAAAAAGAGCAAAAAAGAATGGAAAATTGGTCAAAGATTCTGATAAATTCGAGTGTATGATGAGGAAAAGATGGCCTTTGCCTTTTTTTGTTGTCCAATAGGCCCAGGTTGACACGGAATTGCGGCCATTCAAAATTATCAAGGAAGCAACAAGACTTTTAATCCTGATTGGTTTCCATAATTGCAAGTTTTTGGAAGGAGAAAGCCATGCATGGTTCGGTTTTCCAAGCCTAGGGGTTCGTGCCGTGCGCCGTCTTGTCTCCTTGAGAGGGTGCCATGCAGCGCCTGCTCTTTTTCTCTCTTTCTGGTCCATTCCGCCGTGGCCAACCCTTTGACAATGTTTGACCCGCCACTTCACATTTGGTTGGTTAACTCCTTGTTTTCAATAACAGTCGCGTCAAGAATATCAATTTTAATTTTAATTTTTGTGACCCTGGCTGTTCCACCAGTAAAAGCACTTGCCGTAATTTGTAAACTACCAGGATAAACGGCCAATTGTAGTCATGACTCGTGTATCCCGCCTTTTCTTTTCTTTTCTTTTCTTTTTTTTTTTTTTGAAAATTTAGGTCAAAAAGGAAGAAAAAAATATAAAAAATATAGAGTTTTTACACAGAGGAGTTAATAAATTATTGATCTTAATTGATCACTACATTCTTGGCTCCTTTTTGACGAATATAAATTAATAACGATGTAATTCACAATAGGACCATAATTAATCAAGTTGTATATTATATTCTCAAGGAGCTCTCATTTGTTGCGAGTAAGAATACTGAAACTACTAGTCATGAGTCATGATTAGATTTAGTAATGAGTAAGCGTATGTGAAACGACTAGTCATGATAAGTAAGCATCGTCAAATATAAAAAGATTCAAGTATATATTAAAATTAACTATATACTTATAAGAAAATGATCTGTTGATGATTAATAAACCTGCAATATTTTTTGGAAAAATAAAAACTAAAATACACGTGTAACATTACTTTTGTGATTAGACTTGGCAACCCCTAAAAGTGCTCCCTGTGGTATGATTGATACATCATACATGTATAGTCGTATACCTTGTCAATTTATTTTGCAAAGTTTTCAGCTAAATATGCAGCCATCTTTTTCCTTTTTTTTTTTGGGTTAAAAAACATAGCTATCTTTATTCTATTTAATTATTGAAGTTTCCAGCTAAACGGTATATATGAAGCTAGCTAGGTATTTTTCCTTTTCAACACATTACCGAATTTGACTTTGATGGTCGGTATGCGTCATTGTCGAATTATTGGAAGCTTTATTTTGCGATTTAGACAAATAAAAATGAACATAAGTGTAAAACCATCTTGGCCATATAAATATATATATTCCTTGAGAGCATAACTAATCTAATTGGAATCTCGATCACCATCGGAGAGTGAATCACTAATAAGCTGACGAAGATGCAATGTAATTAACTAAGGAGACTAAAAACTACTTAATTAGCATTAAGCAGTAGATTTACACACCATATCAATTACCTTACCCAACGAAAATGGGACAACTTGGAAAACGACATTGCAAGCACTAAAAAGCATGTTGCGTAACATGGCTTTTACGAATAAAAATTGAGAGTTGTATATAAAAATATAGATGGTGATCGACTTTCACTAGTGATAAGTTCCGTGATGTGAGACTACCAAAAGAGCTGTGTGATATATATATATATATATATGTATGTATGTATGTATATGTATAATATGCTTTGGTGAGCCCATTATCTTCTTCAAAGATAAAACGTGGTCCCAAGTACTAGTGGATATCTTCTTTCAAGTTAATTTCAACCGTCAATAAATATCCATGGATAATTACATTTATCACGTACAAGTACTTTCTTTTTTCCCTTATTGGGTCAACACAAAACTAAGCTTTGTATTAAAGTAAGTGAACTGTCGCAAGATTTGAGTTTTGATTGCTCAGTTCTTTGACTGTCAATTGCATGGTCTCAGTCTCTTAGAGGAGGTTAAATATCTCCCATTCGTACAATTATAATACCACACAAAGGTACTAAATCACATGATATTTACAAATCGCGAGTTTGGTCAATAGATTCAAACCAAGTTTGAACAGAATTTTAAATTTTTATGCGAAAAAACTATATAGCTAAAAAGTTTAAAACTTGAGTTAAACTTATAAAACAAACAAAAAATGAATCTAACTATATATATATATATATATATATATATATATATATATATATAGGGCCTCTTTCTAGAATGGCTCTCCTCACAAATTAACTGAACTTCTACTACATACGAAGAAAAAAAACCCAATATAAGACCAAAAAAAAATCTGGATCCTCCTTACTTTCGAGGCAGATCTTATTTTCAAACAAATAATAGACTTAAACGAAACAAAATAAAAAATTTTGCTTATGTTAAATTAAAATAAACACATATCCCATGATAATGGGAATTTTATGCGACATTATGAGTGAAGTGGTTTTAATTCAAACCATGCAGCCTAATTTGAATTTTCAAAAAAAAAAAAAAAAAAAGGACAGACGACCAAACGAATAGTTCCTCTCTGTCGTGCATGTCGTCCTTTAAGTGTGGGACAGTGTGACAATGAGCATGTAGAAGGCTTGTTCAGAAGGTCACATGTAATGCTCTATAAAGTTGCTGTCACCAACAAGTTGCCGCTTTTATTTCAATGACTAAAAAGTACGTACAGTATCCGCTTCTCTATTTGTTTTCTGAAAAAATTAGTAAAATTCTGTTCCCCTTCAATAGTTTTTGGAGAATTTATGTGCAGCTTAATATGACTGTTGATGAGTATACGAAATACACAATCTTAGGTCTTTATAATTCAAATATATATAGAGAATATAATATATGTAAGTTGTTTGACAGGATGATTAGAACTATTTTTGTTATAGTATATGAGAGCTTTACGTTGTAGCGATATTTTTTTATTGTTATTGTAGCATGTAAGAACTTTACACTGTTTATAACTGAGAAAGTGGTCCGAACCACTTTCTGTCAAAACAACTAATAATAGTTTTAATTGTCATTTGGAGAATGACATGGACTTCAACACAAGATATGACGTTAAATGCTGGGAGATATCCATTCTTCCAAATCTTTGCAGCTTTTGAATCACATCTTTGATCGCATTCACGCAAACTTTTTCCTAATCATTCATTACTTGATAATTAAGCACTAATTAATTAAAGTAGTTTAATTAATGATACATCTTGATCAATTTAATAATACAGCTAGTCACATGTGAATAGGCTTAGCTAGGCAAACTGATAATCATTTGATTAGTTGAAGTTGAGAGCTTGCTAAATTAATGGTTTGGAATCTATAATTAGACTAATTAATAAGTATTAATATCAGTGAAACAAGGTTAGTGATAAACGTGATCATGTTATGTAATTAGTTGGACTGGACCAGCTTATCAGCACAATATTTTTGCACCCACAATTTTGAAAACCTTATGGCTGTATTAGCACATGCTTTTACGATCTTCATACGAGATGTGAGTGAGTTAATGAAAAAGATAAACTAATTTATGAAAGACGTTGCATAAAATAAAATGATGATTGCTAAAGAATGATGAACCTATCATACGGGTGTTTATTTTTAAAATAATAATAATAATAATAATAATAATAGTAGTAGTAGTAGTAGTAATAATAATAATAATAATAATACGGGTGTTTAGTGGTCGGTTGTCTATACTTCAATGCCAACAAAATAGTATCTAATTATTCTATGCATTGTTAAACATAGAGATTTATTTATTTATTTTTTCTCTTAATGTATGATCAGGAGAAAAAATATACTATAGTATTTATTTTTTCTTGATATGTATTTCTGGTAATAGCAAGGAGAATTATATTGTAATTTGTATTTGTTTAGCGCCAGCTAATAATAAGAAGAAGAAGAAGAATTAGGTGATCGCTATGATCAATAATATATTTTTTTTTCCAAATTTTGTACACAATTTTTCTAGCTGCATTACATGATCCTTTGTACAATTATAATGGAAAGAGTACGATCTTTCTTGTAATTGAGTACCTACACTTATTAGGAATAAGTTAGACTGCCATTGCCAATGATTTTAACAATCGATATTTCATATTGCTAATGTAATTGACAATTTTTTTTAAGTAATTGACAAAATTTTCCTAAAACACGTTTGTATAAGTAAATAAAAAAAATTGTGGTTATAGACATGATCCACAACCTTTCCAACCTAGAAGTCTAGAATTCAAATCTCCTGTTTATAAAATGTATTTAATATAAGCATGATCTATTAATTTCTTCTCGTGATATACTTTGCAATATAACATTCCAAAAAATGAAACTTACAGACTTAGTCTAATGTAATTCTACAACCATATCTATTGAGATAGAAGTGTGGAGTTAAGTTTAAGAAATTAATAATATCTCACAAAAAATCGTTAAATAAAAACGTTCAACCGGCCTAATTCGTGATAAATTTGCATAGCATTTAAAAGTGAATCGTATGCATAAAAATCAAGTAAGAGAATCATCAAGCGTACGTGGGCCAATCAAAATTTCCTATAGGAGAATAAAAAGAGAAAAAGGAAAAAACCTATATATATATATATATATATATACACATACATATATAAATATAAGAAAAAGTAAAAGAGGAAAAACTTACACATAAAAACAAGCGTGGACCGTGGACGCACCAAACCAATCCTTCGAGAATCTGATCATGCATGCACAGCCTCGTTAACATCCATGCATGCAGACCATACACACACACGCACTCATTAGTCTTAAATGATAGGCAATCTTATTACTACGCTTTTACGCCAATTTAGAGCTCCCTGTCCTTCTTCTTAAGCTGTCTCTTACAATATAAAAAGCTATGCGCCACGTAATCATCACTACCTTCCCTCTGCAAACAATGTTGTGCGGAGTGCAACTTAATTCACATGCACACATGTACACATGTAATATATATGTTTATATATATATATATAGAGAGAGAGAGAGAGAGAGAGCTAGCTGCGTGTATTGCACCATTATTATTTAGTAGCTCCAATGCACTTCTCACGGTCTATCTGTCTCGTATCGTACCTTCTCTAAGCATGAAGTGTGGTAGTATGAGGATTTAATTTTGTGTTTTTAATTTGGAATTATAACATACATTTCTCAATTAGTAGTGGAGCAGATGGTCGAATATGGTGATCATATTTTATAATATTATTCTTAATTATTATCATGGTCAACTATTTTATTGATATTATTAGTGTTGACCTCATCAAGGCCGTCATAATTCTATAATTATGAATATTTTTTTCTATAATATTCATGTTTTTACTAATTTCTTTTTGTTGTTTTTATTTCTTTTCCCCTTTCTTTTATGTACTTGATTATTATTATTATTATTATTATGTTGCAAATATGGAATAGCTGGAATTTACTTCTTGAGCTTGATTTACATGGAACTGCCGCCGCTCTCTATAAATAATGCATAACCTTAATTTGCTCAAATTTTGGCCATAAAAAAAATATTGTAGACTTCGCTCCGCTTCAACCACTAGGTCAACGCAATTCGTGGAGGTCACAAGCTTCACTTATGTATGATTACTACATTACCCTTGAATATGAGGTCTTTAATTCAAATATAAAATAAATATTAAAAACTAAGGGAATTAATTCACAGTACTTAATCAATTGAGAGAGTATAATTCAGTGGTTAGTGATAAATTTATACATAAGTCGATTAAAAAGTTCAAATCCGCTATTCTCAAGTTCAAAAAATTAAAAAATAAAAAATAAAAAAAGGGTAGTCTAGAAATTAAGAGTCCTTGATAATATAACTCAAATTTAACGTAATTCTACATAATAAAGTGTTAGTGTTTGAAGTCCTTTGAGACCGTTGGGTTTTGCATAAACTGATCACATTAAAACAGATATATCCTGACATAAATCTTTTTATAATATAGTCATACAGATTATTTTATTAACATCTATATTAATTTAATTAACGTGATTGTGATTCAAATATTCTTCGAGGAAAAGTTTCATTTATTTGATGCCATGTAGGGTTGGCTACTTAATTATAAATTTTGACATTTGCAGCAGCATGATATTGATTGTCAAATTACATTGTACAATCCCTTTTTTTATTTTTTTTTTCCTTTTAAATAACGGTATATTAGATTATGTAATTCGTGTATATATAGGATGCGGTTTTACGTAATATCGCACGCTTCTTTGTGCTATTTACATTTTTTTCTTTCTGCCTTGGACTCCGAATACCTAACATATTATTTTATACATATAAGAACATATATATAAATACACACAAGTATTTTTTTTTAATGGTTACTTTTTCAATAATAAAGTATATGTTAGCAACAATTGATGAGATAACGTAATAATAATTCAACTTCATTAATTATTATAAATTTTTTGATCAACTATTCACTTCATTATAAGAATTGTCAGATTTATATCAAATAGATAATACAATAATAATACCAATTAGAAATGTAATCATTGTTATTTATACTTTTATTTTCACAGAAGATTATAATTGTGCCCTATTGAAAATTAAGATATCATGTTTTACGTTTCATGTAAAACAAAAACAACCGCATCCCTACTCAATAATATTTAAAATCTAACCATGTTTTTAGTCAATGAAATACAATCTCTATATTTTTTACAGCTCCTACTCAAAAAGTTTCCTACGCCACTACTAGGCCAACCGGTAGGGCAAAACCCTACGCTATGATCGAATTTCCCCGAACTCATACCCGAATTAAAGGAACCAACGACATAATAAGCGCGCGCTTAGGAGTACGATTTATTTTCATTATCCTTACCCCTATAATAAGCTTCTAGTCACTCGAATACCGTACTGGGGATCCATGTTGACTAAATAAAATTTTTTTATAAATTTTGACTGTCAGATGAATCTCAACATGGTATTTCATACCCCTTTTTTTTTTTTTTTTTTTATCTCGTATTACATGGTGCGCAAATCATGATAACATGTTACCATTTTTTGGGGGACTGTTTAAAGTCAAATCACTAAACAAATCAAACCCAAAAGTCAAAACAATTTACCTCTTAAAAAATGAAAAAAAAAATAAATCGAAGCTCACTGTGGTCGTATTATAAAATTTTTTTCTCACTCTCAAAAAAAATTATTTTCTTATCAACATAGATTATCATGATTTTTTTTTTTTTTTTGTTTTGGAGGTGGGACTTCGTGCATATATATATATATATATATTTGATTTTTAAATGTCCCACAAGACATATTTTCGGATCTCTTGTAAGTTTTGTCGGAAAAGAAGAAAAAAAATTCTATGAACTAGTTTTTCAGTATATATCATTTTATTAAAAAGATTTATTCAACGCTATTATAAACATTGATAATCTTTTCTCTCTTTGCAGTAATTTTCTATATTTTTGACATGCATCGATTTTAATTCACATGCAACCTGCCCACTGCAGAACTACTATATTACTTTTACAAGACTTTCTTCTTTTTATTTTTATTTTTTGATGACTTCCTTTGTTTAATATCTAGTTTACCCTTTAAAAAAAAACCTCTCTTAATTAGCATTGACTAAAGTGCACAGGAAATAATCTAATTCAAATACAGAATACACCAAATATACCTCATAAATTTAATTTCCTAGTGATCAATCAATTTGAAATTCCCAAATTCCAAGACTATAGATTTTCACCATAATTCCCATTAAATCTTGCAGTGATATGAAAAAAAATAAAATCTTTTTAGATCAGTAGTGTCTGGAGTACTTCTTATAATTAAGCTTCTTGTTGACTGCTTTTAAGGTTTTCTGCAAGTTGTGTAATGCAAGTTGCATTCCTCATGATCTTTGTGGTTATCAGTATATATTCCCTCGATCGGAAAAAGATATATTCCAATATTTAAGTTATATATATAACTATTTGCCCTAGTACTAAATTCTAATTACTTATAATCAACGTTAATTTTTACATATTTAAACACAAAATTAAGGTAAAAGACCAAGTCGTTATTGTGTGCAGCCGGCCAGTTTTACCGGCCACCTTTCTAGTAAGTTAGAACGCAGCCAATTGAGACAACTAAATAGTTGTTGCAATGTTAACTGTCACATATATAAACATTCTATATATAAGTCAATATATATATATATATATATCCAAAAAGTAATGTTAATATATTGATGATTTTTTCATTGTAGTTGTTATGTTCGCATGTAATGGCAAAGGCTTACTATGTGTACAACAATAACATTTGAAAAACTCTTATTTGTGTTCATATTTATGCCATTGGCTGCGATAATAATTAGTATATTTATATATGGTCACATAAATATTTGATTGTGATTGTCTGATAATTATGTGCCCAGAGTCTTAAGACATGAGAGTTGAGAGATGTTATGTTTATTTAATGCCATCCATTGATTAAGACGTAAATTCGCAATGGCTTTTCGTGTTTCATGGTACTGGATCCATCAGCATGTAAATTGCAACTAATTAAATAATAAAAAACAAATGTAATTTTAGTTTATTACCAAATGATATTGCGTAGGCGTTTACACTAAGAGTTGAAACTAGAAACAATATGGCAACAATTTAAATTTTATAAAAAAAAATTGTATAAAAAACTGAATTTTTTTTTAGTTGGAATCGGTAATTTCAAACGCATTCTACAACGGTGTATAAACAAAAGTGATTTACAGTTAGCTTTCGTGCTTTTCGAGACAGAAAGCACCTCAAAAGAAACAGGGGATTACCCAGTTAAACGAAGTCATGCGTCATTAATTCTTATTCTTATTTTTTTATTTTTGTTTTTTAAAACAAATTAGGCCTAGTTTCTGTCATTACTAATTTGAGGCGTTTGTCTGCTTTGTCAGGGGAAGAGAAAAAGAAAGAGAAGCAGCTCTTGATGCGTTTAGTAAAGTTTCTATTTCTGCTTCTTTAATTGAAAAAGCTATAACTATAAGTAGAAAGTGCAAGTGATTAAAATATAAATTATAGTAGTGTTTTGCAAAAATAACTTTTAACGAAGAAATAAGAAATTTGTTTGGAAAAAAAAGCAATTTATTTATTTATTTTTGCCCAAGGTGTAATTTAAAAGTTTTTAGCAACAAATTAATGTTTTTACTAGGAAAAACATTAATTTATACAATATACATATCTTTTTTTATATATTTTATTTTGGCTTAGACATCTAAACGATCTTATATGTGCTTCTAACTCATACTTTCACGATCTTTTGATGGTTATATCAATGTGCTCTTCCACATCGGCCTTTTGGCTAGGAAAAGAAAAAGAAAAGAAACAAAGAAATGAAAGAAAGAAAAGAATAGAGCGACACTGACGTGTACCATATAAACATGTAACTTGTTCGATATTTAGCTTTGATTGAACTTCTAACAGTTTTCATTGGTTTTTTTTTTTTTTGGGTGGGGGATTTAGTGGTTGGTTTGCCTATATTTGGATAAGAATGAAACTTATTAAACTCGTTTTTAGTTTTCCTTGCAAGCTTTATAAACTATATAAAAATAGCTGTTAAAAGCTTTACATTTTTACTTTAGTTTGAACTGATATATTAAACAGAAAAATTGAAATTACAAAGAAAAAGAAAAAAGAAATGATAGAAATAGAGTCGTTTAGTAAAGGAATTACAAGCTTGGATTTCTTTGTGAGTTATGAGTACAAAACAAAGAAGCGGTGGTTAGTCCTTGGTACTCCTTTCTTTCGACATTGAATATCACTACAAGTACCCACCGAAAAAGACCCAGCACGTATATTACTATAGCTCTCCCCAAGAACAACATATCCTAACCACCAAGTATTTGTTTTTGGGTTAATAGAAAAGAAAAGGAAAAAAAAAAAAGACAGATAAAAATAATAATAAAAAAAGAAGATAAAGATATAAACCTTCTCTTCCTCACCGTGTCTCTAGCTACTTTCTTTATACACCTTATGACCAATAAAAAAAAAAAAAAAGGGACCCATTAAATTAATTAATCAAACGGGTGAATTATTATCGCTATCTAAATCACCAAATGTACTGTATGAATCACAACAAGAACAATCATCATCATCATCTTCTCCCTTGATTTCAGGCTGAACTGCCTTCTCCTCCTCTTCGCTGTCATAAGAATCACAAGCATGATCATGATTATTACTGTTATTAGTATTATCACGATGATCATGATCAACAACCGAATTAGAATTAGCCCCGGTTAGGACCAGGGCCCTCTTAGCTTCCCAGTCCCAATCCGTGAGACCCAAAACCACCAACATGGTCAAAGCACAACACGACTGCGCCGCCAACAGCCCAAACCAAAGCCCCTTGAAATCAAACCCCAAAAAGAAAGCCAAAACCAAAGCCAGAGGCATTCCCACCATGTAGAAGCACCCCAAATTTATGTTCGCGCCCACCTTCGGCCTCGCCGTCCCTCTCAGCACCCCACAACCCGTCGTCTGAGGGCAGTTCCCCAGCTCGCAGAGCCCGATTATCGGCAAGACCGACGACGTCAACGACATAATCTCCTTATCCAGTGTGAACATTTTCGCCCACGCGTTCCTCACGGCCACAGCAAAAAGCAGCGCGGTGAGTCCCAAAACCGCGCTGCAGAGTAGCCCCACATAGGCTGCGTATTTAGCTCTCTTGGGCTGGTTGGCGCCGAGCTCGTTGCCGACTCTCGTGGAGACGCTGAAGCTCAAAGAGGAAGGGAATATATAGATTAAAGCCGTGGTTTGGATTAAAATCCCCATTGAAGCAACGGTGGCTCTCGGGTTTAAGAGTAGGCCACAGAGCAGAATCATAATCTCGTACCACCACCATTCGAGACACACCGAAATGCAGCTCGGAATGGCTAAGCCTAACAGGGCTCTCCACTGCTTAAAACAGTCCGTGGAAATCCCTGGCCATGTGTTTTTGTGAACTCCGGAGACGAGGATGTAGAGGATTAAGGAGGCTACGAGGTTGAAGTTGGTGATGACCCCACTGAGAGCGACGCCTTGGATTCCTAAATTGAGGCGAGAGACGAGAAGGTGGTTGGTTGGGATGTGGAGGAGGATTGACAGAGCAGCGCAGTAAGTGAGAGGCAGAGTAATGGATTGTGTTCTTAGGTAGATTCTGAGAGGGTGGAGAAGGGACTGGGCGAGAAGGTCTGGAAGGGAGAAGAGGAGGTAGGCTTGGGCTTCGGAGGCGATAGCGGCGTCTTGGCCGCAGAGGAGGAGGATTTTCTTCATGTTGAGCCAGAGGAGGGAGATTGGGATTGAGGCTAAGGTTAAGAGGAGGACCGTTCTTTGTAAGGAGAGGCCGAGGAGGGTGTTCTTTTTGGCGCCGAATGCCTGGCCGCAGATGGGCTCCATTCCCATCGCGAGGCCAGAGAGGATGGAGTAACCGGTGATATTGGCGAAGCCGACGGCAAGGGAGCCGCCGGCTAGGGCCAGCTCGCCTAGGCGGCCAAGGAAGAGCATGGAGATCATTGAGCGGGAGTAGAGTAATAGCCCTGTAAGTATCATGGGGAGAGCTATTTTGGCTATGGAGTTGGCCTCTTCTAAAAAGCCGGATTTCTGAAATTCTTGTGTTGTTTTGATTAATATAACAAGCTCTTTGTTATCGTCTTGTTTGTTGATTGAGGGGAAGTCATCCTCGTTTGGCGATGATGAATCGCATTTGTTAAGAAGAGGAGACGAAAGCTGACACATTGTGTTTGTGTTACCAAAAAGAACAAGAATTAAGAATGAGAATAAGAATGAGAAGAAGAGGAAGAACAATTGTATGTGCAGAGTTAGAGACAGAGAGGGAATTGTGAGTTAGTGGGGGGTTTTAGAAGAAGTGTTATAGGGGCTTTTATAGGCAACTCTTGGGGTTTGGAGTTTTTATAATATAACTTGTTGGGACGACTTTTGCGGATTATAATATTAGTCTCAGAAGGCTATGAGGTGTTGGTTGTTAAGTATAGAGAGTTTGGAATAAGTACCAAGATCGATATATACACACACACAAATGTGATTCAACGCTTTATATTAGAGTACAACATATATAAAAAAAAAAAAAAGATAGCTGTATGCTGGCTGTGATGTAAAAAGGATGTACAGTGAAGTACAATGGGGATTATAATAAGAGTCAAAGGCTTTTTTTTTTTTTTTTTTTGTATTATATATCGTTAAGAAGCTAACAGAGGCGATGGAGACTTTGTCAATACAAGGAGAGACAAAACAGATCGGTTCGGACAGTTATGTAATGGGCCGAATTAACAATGCCTCCAAAAGCCCGTCTTCGGCCCATGAAAGTTGTCTAAAGCAAATAGGAATTTGCAAAGATGACAAGTTCATAGAGATTAATGCAACATCGCCATTGGCAACTCAAAAGTTGTCTTTATTGTATGCTTTCAGACGGCTCAAAAAAATTGCAAGTGTTTTAAAAAAACAAAACAGTTTTCTGTCTTATGGGTCGGTCCAAAGAAGGCCGACATTGTTCAAGCGCCCCCCACGCCACCCTTGCGAGCCTCCTGGAAATGCCAATGCCTAATAAACAGAGCACTCAACTATTCAACTACATGTTTTGGAGATCACCACGAATAAGACAAAAGCCACTGCCTTTGAGAAAGTTGAACTTGCTAATTTCTATGTCTATTAATTAGTATATATTAGGACCTATATACATATACGTGTGTGTATATATATATATGTATGTGTGTTTGCATATATATATATATATATATATAGATGACCATGAGGCGTCAATTTGAATATGCGTTCAGGGCCAAAGGGGATTTTTATAAAATCTGTCATAGCTATGAGGACCCTTTCAGCAATTCAAAGCTTTGGAATTTGGATGTTGTTTGTGTCGCCCAAGAACAAGAGACAATATGTGGATTCAGGGGGTCCAATTGGTGCAAAGTTCAATTCAAACCCAGTACAAAGCTTTGGGATATTCTATAAGGCAAATTCTTTAAAAAAAAAAAAAAAAAAGGTTCTTTGTAGTCGTCCTTCAGACAATTTCATTGGTCTTACAAGTCTGCAATGTAGTACTGAGAGACTGCCAAGTGGATACCACCAAATAAAATAAAATAAAATAAAAATAAAAAGAGAGAAATTGAACCTCTTCATGGCAAGGGCATGAGCCCACAGGAAGTGCAACATTTTGATTCCAAATTTTAAATAGAGACAAATGAATGTAAGTCACAAACACGTGTTCAAATTTCCACATGCTTAGTATTCGTTTCATCATACTTTTGACTTGACACTATAAGGTTTTGAGTCCCCATTACATTTCGAAAAATATGTTTCTTTTTTCCTTTTTCTTTTTGGATGTTTATAAGTTAAGTTTATCAGTAGTACCGCCACTTATTTTAGGGATTTCTATGTTGTCAAATTTGGTTGTCCAACTTTCGGTGGAATGTTCTACGTGTGTTTGAAGGCTTCGAAATACCATAATTGACGACAAAGGAATCCGTCACATGCTAAGAGTGAAAGTGATAAATTGGAACAAAAAGAATTAACACAATTACCGGAGAAAAAAAAAAGAAGGAAAAGCTAAGACATAAGAATTAAAACGATCAACTACTTCATTAAATAAGAATGGCGACATTGAATTAGAATGGTTACATTACAAGAACAAAAAAAACAAAAAAAAAAAAAGCTTACAAGGAGTAATATAGGATCGACAATTGTCATGTGCGTGAATCATGAAAATTTTGAAGGTTTATTAGGGTGTTTGAAAATCTTGTTCAAACTAATACAAGTTTAAACTTAAACAGTACAAAACAAAAAATTTCCTTTTCCTTGATCTCCATGAATTATAATTCTATTATTCATAAAACTATAAATCTCAATCTAATATGTAGTGTTCTTTTTAAATTGGGTCATACTGTTTTATTAATAACTAGCTTATAGCCCCATAAAATTAAATAAAATTGCTTATATAAACCTTAATATGTTATAGCTTTAAATAAGACTAAAATATTTTCATATGTTATAATATTCAAACTAATTTCTAACTCAATGGTCATGTACACACAAAAAAGTTCCATAATAGTCAGTCCGACAACGACTAAATTTAAAGAAAAAAAAATGTTAGTGTAACATAATGAATCACGCTAGCAACCGACGTGGCCACAAATTTCTTCCTTTCGCGTGTATATATATATATATATATATAATAAAAAAAGGAAGTTAATTGGAGTGCTTAAGAGATGTAGCAAAAACTGTTATTCCTTTTTCTTTATAAATATTGACCTATAAGAAAAAGACTTTTTTCTATCTCTTAATATATTTGCAATGAATTGGTTAAAAACATGCATTATCTTCTAAAATTATATTCCGCTTTCGACGCTGAAGGGGAAATTAAAAGGCGCGGAAAAGACGAGTGAACGCGTGACTAAATTTCTGTGCTCCTTTTCATTTACTTCGTCAGTCAAAATCTCTCAAATAAGTCGACTAATTACTTTAAATCAATCAATCAAGATAAACCTTTGCATTCCCACTTCGAGGAAAGATCATATGAGCTTCCCTTGCATGAGGAGCTGTGAAACAATACGCTCAGCCCGTACGTCATAGTTAGTCATCACAAAAACTATAAGAAAAATTAAAAAAAAAAAAATTAGTCATTACCATCAATGGTAGAGCAGAGTACAAGTGAGTCGAGGCACCAACGTTGCACATCGCACATACTATAGGTGTTTTTTACTTTACATTGTAATTTTTTAAAGTTTTACGTTATGGACAGACAGTTGTACTAAACAGAAAATTAGTTTTCACATTTAATATTCTTGTGTCTATATATTTTAAAGAAAAAATTATAGCTATGTCCCGTTAAATAAATAATTAAAATATATAACTAGATTTTAATTTGACAAAAAAATTACTTGCATTTTTCTTAGCTCCACACCTTATTAGCAATACTCTTTTGTTAAAATAGAAGAAAAGAAAAAAAGGAATGATTTTAACGAGCTTAATTTTTCTTTATATTTCAATAGAAGCTTCTACCTAGTTGCAGTTAATATGACTTGGTAAAACCAAGCAAATCAACTCTTGTGTAAACCGCTTTTAACTAAAAAAAACTTCCTAGTCTATCTTATCCTTTGTCTTATTAGATGTACCAGCTAGCTTCATCCCGAAAGTTCCTAAGTAGATCCGATAAGCTTAATGAAGTTAAAATATATACACGTGTCATTCCCAAAATCTACACACAAATCCATTAAAAAGATCAACATATGTCTCTAAAAAATTATTTCTTGCACAATGGTCATGAGGATAAAGATTTGATTAGTATCTTTTATTATGATTTTGTGACGAACGTGTATAGGGTCAAAAAAAAAAAAAAAACGATGAGAATTTCAAAGATCAACTTCATTAAAGTTTCAGTACCAACATTCTTGTCAGTTGAAACGAATCTGAAAACTTGGTGTCCTAATCTAAGAAGAGAGGCATCTAATTTTATTTTTTTTTTGGCTCAACTTTTGTCGTCTGCGTTAAAGCCAGTTTTTAATGCTACTTTGTAGATCGTCCACTTTACCGAAAGAGATTTCCCATTTTGTTTTGGTAAAGGATTTAAAAAAGGAGGAAAGACAGGATTATGATCTTAGAGACAGAGATGTGCGTGTGTGGGTCTTTCGGCGGTTGGTAATTGTTTAATACGAGCAACTTAAATTTCACGCTTATTGGTTTGAATTTCAGTTAGTTGACAATTTCATATCTAAATTTAGTCAAGGTCATTTTTATAAATGTATGTACAATATATTATACTTGGGGATGTATATATCATGTATCCGTGCCAAAACAGAAAGTTGACTGTGTTTTGCAATATAACTAATCACGTAATTATGTTTTAGTGAGCGCATATATGAGGAAAACTTCGAACTAATTACAAGATGTTTCGTAAACAAGCTTGAACTAAGAAAATTAGTTCAAAAAACAAAGCATGCTCTAGCTTTTGTAGAGCATGCTTTATTTTACACTAGTGATAGCATGTGAGACCTTATACTGTTATTAGTTTAAATCAATTGGTTTGAACTGGTTTCCTAAACGGAGATTAAATTACTACGAAGACTTCTATTCTAGTAGTAGTTCACATATTTTTGAATGTCAAACTCATTTTGTCAAAACCATTCCTGACCTTAGTGTTGAGATGATCATTTAGAGTTTGAATCGGCAAGACCAATTGAAAGATTAAAATGAATATATAGAGTTTGACATTAGAGTTGGTTAATTAAAAACGTTTATTTTTTGTTTTCTTAATGGACTTTTTTTATATTCTCATCATATATCATATTTAAAATGTACTTGGTAAACCTTTCAAATTTGGCATTTGCAGCAGATTCATAGCACTATAGTATAGCATCATGCATGATGTTATAGTGTCGGTTAAATATTTGTTTAATTTACGATTTTTTGTGGACCCGAAATGCAATCTAAGTTTTTCAAACGATAAGTGATGAATAAAAAAAGATCAGTTGATGGACTATTGTCACATACCCCAATTTAGGTAGTGACGTGGCCGATTAATTAGATTAAATAAACTAAATTTTAATGAGATTACCTATTAAATAATTCAAGTTATTTTAAAGATGTGACAATTTAAAACTTTTTGAAGTAATTATCGTTAACGTAAAGCAGATAAAATAAAATAAATTAATAAAAACCAATAAATACAAGCCGGATCCCACCAGACCCATATAAGTGCACACACATAGTATCAACGATAGTAAATTACAACTACAGTCCAATACGAGAAATAAGGATTAAAATATTACATGCCTTGATTAAATAAATAGATAACCTAAACAAAGTTCCTACGGCTCATGTGTTCGACCAGAAGCGTCCCAATCGGTCCTAAGCTGCAATCCACCTAAAGGGGGATTTTAAAACAAATAAAATGTGAGCGAAGACTTAGTAGGACTAAGCTTTGAAAAATATTTTATTTAGCTATAAAATCTAGCATTTGCACTTGAATTATAAAACACAAAAAATAAGTAGAATCTATTAAATTCATTCTTACCATTTAGTTCATTATTCATCTGGAAATGTTCTTATATTCTTGTGACACCCGTTATTCTCCTAACGGGTATTAAGGTAATTAAATTAATTTTTAGTGTATAAAAAAAATTGCTTCATTTAAATTTATTTTACAATATTTATTTGTATCTATTTTTAAATTTTCTAACATTCTCCTATATTTATTTAGTATGTTTACTAAAAAGCTTTAGAACTTCTAATAAATCTCAAAAATGTCATATTGACATTATGTGTGTTAAAGTCTCTAGATGAGACATAAGGATATCTTTTCCAACTACTATTGACCCTCATTTTCTTTATTTCCTCCGTGACATGCTTCAACATGTCTCCTCTATAATTGTTTCTATCACTTCTCTTCAAAGACTTCATCTTTTCTTTCTTTCTCTTCCACGGTTCCCACACTCTTCTTCTCATTTCTTTGTTGAAGCAAAATACTTAGAGAACTTCTTCAAGGCAGCCATAAAAATCAGCCACCATCACCTCCATTTGAGCAAGAATTTCAGTCATACCGAAGTAAAGGAACCTGTTTTGAAGCCATTTCAAGCTTCCAACTAACCATAATCCGAGGTTAGAATCTTATGAACAAATTTAGTCTTTCATTTATAAATTTTCTTTTATACTAAAGGATTATTCAAATTTGGGTTCTTAAACCTAAGTATATGTTTGTTGCTATTTTGGAGCATATGTATGAAGTCTAAGTGTATATGCCCTAGACAGAAAATTTATATTGTAAACTTTGTAATACCTCTATGGGCAGTGGCTATTTCTTGAAATTCTGTGATTAAATTAAAATGAATTTTATGAATTGGTTTGCATATTTGGAAAGTAGCATCCTAAGCTTTCTAACGAGCTATCATAAACCTAAATCGGAGTTGTATTTTATTTTCTAAGAATTATTCAATTTTCAGATTGGAAACTAGTAAACCTGCCAGTTTGTTATGGTATACCAGCTGCTAACCTGAACCAAGAACCCATCTTTGCTCACCACCTAATTCTTTAATGTCTTGCAACCTTTCCAATATTATCCTAAGTGATTGATGAATCTTATTAGGGACTAAAACATATAGATTACTTGTTCACATTTTATATTGTGTTAAGACAAAAATTGTTTACTGTGGTATTCAAAAGAGATTTACATAAAAGCTTTAATGGTATACTAGTAAGATAGGTTTACACATGATTTATTTATGAATGTAGTTGTATATTGTGATTTAGTTTTAATTGTCCTTATGCACGCCTTAGGATCAAGGGAGTATGGAGCTAACGTTAATTGATTCCAGGATTAAAAAATTGTTGATAAGCTTGAAAGGTAGGGATTCTATTACTCATCTTTTGTGAGGTTTTTATAGAATTAAAATTGATTGTTTTGCCGTAATATATATATATCTATGTTGAATAGATATTATATGAGTATCACATATAAAACTATGACATGGACTTGTCTTGTATTGTTCGGCGAGGAACATAATGAATTTACACATGTTATAAATTGAGAAGCATGGTTAGGAAAACTGACTCTATTAAAAATGATTTAATATAGAGAAATGGTGAAACATGAAGAGGGCGGCGGTTACGTCCTTGGGCATGAATACCCTAAAAGGTAAAATAGGGGGAAGGTGATGACGCTTCCTTGGGTTGAAAGTCCCAGAACACACTGTACATGAATCGACTTGGTGAGGACTCGGGGCTTGATGTCCCCTCACCGGAACACCCTTGGAATTTTTAGAGGGTGATCAAGCACGCCATTTTGGGTTTCGATGAGTTGAGTGATACTCTATTGAACGTGGGTACCTAGAAATAATGATGAACTATAATATTTGTATATATGTATATGTATGAAACCCGATAATGATTAACTGTGGTATCCACAGAATATGATTATAATAAATCTCATAATCTGGATAATGATAATTATTAACTAACCATGCAGGTTTTAATGTGGTAATGATAAAAACCTAAAGGTGAGTAATGGTTTTCTCTACTGAGCATAGTGTTGCTCATTCCCTTATATTTTTACCTTTTTAGGACTCACAAAGTGTGAGGTGGCTACGAGAAAAATAGTTGAGGAAGTGATGTAGCTATATTACATTGAGACTGCTTCAATTGTTGAGAATGCTCTTCATGATAATGTAAGCATCAATTGTTACTTTCTGTGACTGTATTACAATGCGTTGAGGGTTAAAATGATGATGACGACAGTTTATAATATTAAATTTAAGGTGCTACATTAAACTGTGGATAAATTGTCGATTATATTTTTATTTTTGATATTGAGAGTTTTTATTTAAGCCCCGGGCAACTTTATTTTTAAGGTTTTACTTTTATTTTTGATTTTTATTTTATCTCATTAAAAAATGTTAACCCCCATATAGGGGCGTTACAGAATTTTTGGTATTAGAGCCTAGGTTCGGTTAACCTAGGGAGTGTAACACCACTAAAAAAAAAATGCTTTTGATATGGTTTTGAAGCTGAATTTTCATTATCATCATCGAAATGAACCTCCACATTGATTTATACAGTCTAGAAGGATGTAACATGGAAAGACCTAGAATGAAAATACTAACGGTTATATGAGTACAATAATTATATAGAAGGAAAGTATTAATAGTTATGAGGGAATGATAATTATATGGAATGAGTTTATAAGTAGAATGCTTATGAGAGATTCGTATAATATTAGGATCTATAAGCATATCTAATTCATATAAAACGATGAGAAATTCATGCAGATACGAGGATTTAAGAGCCTTTTGTCTCGTGAAAAACAATAAGAAATATAAGGCTTGATTTATTGATTTTAAAGTTTGGCATAGATATGTCAAATTTTTCGTAATTGATTCAAACCTAAGTAATGATTATGTGTGGATTCGGTGGAATACATAAGTGTCAATATCTTTTCTTAAAAGTTCTATTTATTTGAGGAATATGAGATAAGTTGGGAACCTATGGTATTGAATCTTGAGAGAGATAAACGTTAGACTTTTGGTCTGTTGAGACTGTGTAAAGGCAAAAATGCATGAATCTCAAAGTAGGAATATTTGGTTACGTACATTGTATTTAAGTATATCAGTGAATCTTTATGAATAGATGCAATATAAAAAAAAAAAGGTTTAAGTTTTAGATGTTTAGATGTGAATCTTTTGGTTACCTAAGGTTTGTTATATGAGGAAATTAGATATTATATAAGTAGAATTGTGGGGATTGTAGATGTTCTTAAGTAGTAACATCAAGTGTCTTTGTTCATTGATATGGTCTATGTTGAAAGACGTAAATCGTATTGATTTCAAGGTTAGTCATATTCTAAACCCTTGGTAGTAATGATGATGAATCCATTGATAGATATTGAGTATTAAGAATAACATATGGGTGTATGCATTGTTCAATAAGGTTTTGATTAAAACAAAATTATTTGAGTTGCTAGAAGATTATGTTGTTATGAAATAATTTTAAATACCATTCAGAAAGATCCTTGATTGTCGTTAAATTAGATTTGTTGTTCATAGTTATCTTTATGTATAGTGGGCTTTGAATTGGGTTTAAGATTTATACAAATTGGTTTACAATTTTATGTTTGTTATTTAACTCGTTCTAAATGTGTTACGGCCCGAAACAACCCGACCCTTTTCAACTTAGAACATTTGGGCCTAGTCCAAATCCTAAATCAGTTTGACTCACACTGTCTCTCCCACGTGGTCTCTATACGTGTCATATACAGTGGTTTAATTATTGTTTATATATACGTTTACTGTGCAGAGGAGCTTATTTCTCCGAGCTTATTTTTTCTCTCTTAATTTGTTATTTTCTCTCTAAATCGCAAACCCTCTTCTTTTTCACTAGAAATTCTTCTTTCCCTCTAAAAGAAGAAGGAATTCTAGGATTTTGCAACTTACTATCTTAATTTTTCCTTTCTATTTACTTTCCTTTCATTTCATCATGGACCCAAAGTACCAACACCTGAGAAAGTATTTCCCATCACTCTCCCAAAAGATTCTCAGAAAGAAATACAAGGCTAGAATTACTCGGTTGTGGATTCTTATGCAATTTGGCATCCCTTGTGATATGAGAATGTTGATAGAGGGGAAGATCCGTCCGAGTGACTTCAGTCAAGATGTCGGTTTACCAGGAACAGGTACCAGTCGTAGTGCAATGAAAAGAAGAGCTCGTGCCATCGTGGTCGCTTGTAACAAATGTGGAAGAAAAAATTGTAACGGTAAATGTACTTCACCTGGTTATATGTCTACGAATAGAGAGGATAAAATAAGGTTTTGTAGAGATGGACTTTCAAAGGAGAACTTGGATAGCATCCATCCTCCTCTTCATGGTCACCCTAGTGGATATGTTCAAGGAGCTATTTTTAAACTCTGGCCTAAATTTTATACAGAAAGACAACGTCTCAGGAATATGGTATTTTTAGATCCTGTTTTCCAAGCCATAAGAAAATTGGATGGGGAATAAGTCATCGCTCTATAAATGTTATTTAGTCTTTGCTTATTTGAAGCAGTTTTAGCTGATGTTCAACAGTTTGTGTTTTTCTTTTACTCAAAATATTTGCTTTTGTGTTTGAAATAATTATGATTATTAGATTGATACAGTAAGTGTTAATATCTCATTTAATTTATGATTTTCTTAAATATATATATATAATAAAATATATTATCTTATCAGACACATCACATATGGTACAGTAACATGTTTGAATTTTGAAAAACTTATCCAGATATTTCAAGATTTGTGTCTCAAATTTCAAAAGTTCTACAGTATTTGTCGTTTATATTGAATTTCTAGACTCGGTGTATATTTGTCAAAAGGTCTACAGTTGTGTCAAGAGGGTCTTCTATCAAACTGTTCTCAATTGTCAAAAGTTATACAATTAGAGTCTAATCTTTTTCAAAAAGTGAATCAGATTTTCTGTAAACTATCAATCTCCTTATCTTACTTTATTATCCGCACAAGATTTTGTTTAAATCTTTGGATTATCTGTTCATTACCTACTCGTCTGTCTCTTTAGCCCTTTTTGTGTATTTCTCATCTTTAAAATCTCATGTAGAGCCCGAAGTCTAAGTGGAGCAGACACTAAGCAACCACTTGTATAAACCAAATATGTCTACCTCCCAGTCCACGAAGAAAATAAAGAATGTCTATGTCTTTTGTGGTTCCAGCCTTGGAAAAGATAAAGCTTATTTAGAAGCTGCAAATCACTTAGGGCAAGTCCTAGCATACAGGAAGATTAACATAATCTATGGGGGTGGTAGTATAAAAATGATGGAAAATATGGCGCTAGCAGCTAGATCTGGTGACGCTACAGTTGTAGGAATTTGGCCTCATATTCCAGCTGAAGGAAACCTTTATAAGGAAGCCATAGTTAAGGGAAAAGGAGTCAGGAGCATCACTAGAAATTTTAAAGACATAATCTATAATTTTGATGCTTTTATAGCATTACCTGGTGGTCTAGGTACTCTTGAGGAAATATTCGTAGTCGCTTGTGGGCAATTGTTGGGCTTTTATTCCAAACCTTTGGGACTGCTGAATGTAAATGGTTTTTATGACGGTCTTTTGAAATTTCTAGATTACGCTGTGGAAGAAAATATCACTACAGAATCGGAGAGACAAATCTTTGTTACTGCTTCAACAGCTGCGAAATTGATAGATAAAATGCAAATTATACATCCAGAATCTGACACTGCAACATCCAAGCTTGAATGGGAAAGGGAAAGCCGGGAGCGGCCAATTGATTTGAATCTCCATCTGTAATCTTTTGGTTTTATCTATGGCATGTAGGCATGTGTGTCCGTATTTCGTGTGTTACGAATAACCGTTTACCTTGTATTCTGTGTTTCTTGTGGTACGTCGTTGTTCAATCTTTTAGATTCATTGAGCCTAATGCCGGGATGGCTGGATACGAAGTACTTGATGCTCTCGAAACGCATCCTACTTAAGGTCTGATCTTTTGTTTATCGATGTTTTTGTATTCCCTAAGCATGCATGATATGGATAGCTGTTATACGGAGTGCCTTGTACTCTCGAAACGTATCCATATCATGTTTGTAATGTGTAATATTCTGTTAATATTATGTGGAAGTACCAAAGTCAGTTATGGGGATATTCCATATGAAATATGAGTATATTATTTGGGTTGAATGTTTGTGTCATGAGGATAGCTGTTTAATGAAAAATATGTCGGGTTTGTCTGCAACTCTGAGATTCCATTTAATATCTCTATGAATAAGTTTAATGTATGGTTTTGAATAGAAGTGTTTGTGATATATGTTTTATGATTATGTTTTAGTTTATTAGTTGAGGTATGAAATCAAATATATTTGACTTTTCCTTACTCAAAAAGGAAAAGGAACCTAAAGATGAAGTATATAAAATTTCTCTGGCAATCTCCTTAAATGTGATTGTAAATCACAGTCCATGGACAATGAAGGACTGGAATCATGTTATGGTCAATATATATGTCTAATCAGATTCCTAGACCATTATACGGTGTTAGAAGTTGAAACTTGTCAGAAATACTCTCACTGAGGGATTTAGAATTTAGAGTAAGATTTATTATGCAAGTAACCAAGTGGAGATACGATAACTTAAATTTGGAGGACAAACAACATTAATGGTTTAGACTCGGAATTGGAATCATAATAGAATCAAAATTTTTACTAGTATTGCTAGAATTGAAATTTCGAGGACGAAATTTCTTTAAGGGGGGTAGAGTTGTGACACCCGTTATTCTCCTAACGGGTATTAAGGTAATTAAATTAATTTTTAGTGTATAAAAAAAATTGCTTCAATAAAATTTATTTTACAATATTTATTTGTATCTATTTTTAAATTTTCTAAAATTCTCCTATAATTGTTTAGTATGTTTACTAAAAAGCTTTAGAACTTCTAATAAATCTCAAAAATGTCATATTGGCATTATGTGTGTTAAAGTCTCTAGATGAGACATAAGGATATCTTTTCCAACTACTCTTGACCCTCATTTTCTTTATTTCCTCCGTGACATGCTTCAACATGTCTCCTCCATAATTGTTTCTATCACTTCTCTTCAAAGACTTCATCTTTTCTTTCTTTCTCTTCTACGGTTCCCACACTCTTCTTCTCATTTCTTTGTTGAAGCAAAATACTTAGAGAACTTCTTCAAGGCAGCCATAAAAATCAGCCACCATCACCTCCATTTGAGCAAGAATTTCAGTCATACCGAAGTAAAGGAACCTGTTTTGAAGCCATTTCAAGCTTCCAACTAACCATAATCCGAGGTTAGAATCTTATGAACAAATTTAGTCTTTCATTTATAAATTTTCTTTTATACTAAAGGATTATTTAAATTTACGTTCTTAAACCTAAGTATATGTTTGTTGCTATTTTGGAGCATATTTATGAAGTCTAAGTGTATATGCCCTAGACAGAAAATTTATATTGTAAACTTTGTAATACCTTTATGGGCAGTGGCTATTTCTTGAAATTCTATGATTAAATTAAAATGAATTTTATGAATTGATTTGCATATTTGAAAAGTAACATCCTAAGCTTTCTAACGAGCTATCATAAACCTAAATCGGAGTTGTATTTTATTTTCTAAGAATTATTCAATTTTCAGATTGGAAACTAGTAAACCTGCCAGTTTGTTATGGTATACCAGCTGCTAACCTGAACCAAGAACCCATCTTTGCTCACTACCTAATTCTTTAATATCTTGCAACCTTTCCAATATTATCCTAAGTGATTGATGAATCTTATTAGGGACTAAAACATATAGATTACTTATTCACATTTTATATTGTGTTAAGACAAAAATTGTTTACTGTGGTATTCAAAAGAGATTTACATAAAAGCTTTAATGGTATACTAGTAAGATAGGTTTACACATGATTTATTTATGGATGTAGTTGTATGTTGTGCTTTAGTTTTAATTGTCCTTATGCACGCCTTAGGATCAAGGGAGTATGGAGCTAACGTTAATTGATTCCAGGATTAAAAGATTGTTGATAAGCTTGAAAGGTAGGGATTCTATTACTCATCTTTTGTGAGGTTTTTATAGAATTAAAATTGATTGTTTTGCCGTAATATATATATATATCTATGTTGAACTGATATTATATGAGTATCACATATAAAACTATGACATGGACTTGTCTTGTATTGTTCGGCGAGAAACATAATGAATTTACACATGTTATAAATTGAGAAGCATAGTTAATGATTTAATATAGAGAAATGGTGAGACATGAAGAGGGCGGCGGTTACGTCCTTGGGCATGAATACCCTAAAAGGTAAAATAGGGGGAAGGTGATGACGCTTCCTTGGGTTGAAAGTCCCAGAACACACTGTACAGGAATCGACTTGGTGAGGACTCGGGGCTTGATGTCCCCTCACCAGAACACCCTTGGAATTTTTAGAGGGTGATCAAGCACGCCATTTTGGGTTTCGATGAGTTGAGTGATACTCTATTGAACGTGGGTACCTAGAAATAATGATGAACTATAATATTTGTATATATGTATATGTATGAAACCCGATAATGATTAACTGTGGTATCCACAGAATATGATTATAATAAATCTCATAATCTGGATAATGATAATTATTAACTAACCATGCAGGTTTTAATGTGGTAATGATAAAAACCTAAAGGTGAGTAATGGTTTTCTCTACTGAGCATAGTGTTGCTCATTCTCTTATATTTTTACCTTTTAGGACTCACTAAGTGTGGGATGGCTACGAGAAAAATAGTTGAGGAAGTGATGTAGCTATATTACATTGAGACTGCTTCAATTGTTGAGAATATTCTTCATGATAATGTAAGCATCAATTGTTACTTTCTGTGACTGTATTACAATGCGTTGAGGGTTAAAATGATGATGACGACAGTTTATAATATTAAATTTAAAGTGCTACATTAAACTGTGGATAAATTATCGATTATATTTTTATTTTTGATATTGAGAGTTTTTATTTAAGCCCCGGGCAACTTTATTTTTAAGGTTTTACTTTTATTTTTGATTTTTATTTTATCTCATTAAAAACTGTTAACCCCCATATAGGGGCGTTACAATTCTTTTCTTGGGCAAACTAATAATATCACAACCATAGTGACCCAGCTAGTTTTAGGGACCTGCCCTTAAGGCCGTTCTCTGCATGACCCGATCTCTTAATATAGTATCATGTCCTAATATATATCATTTTCAAGTCTCATATTACCGGGTATTCTTATTTACATTTATTATTTCGTTCATTATGATCATTTTACTATTCGACAGATAATGAAAAACAACTGATAAATTCTTCTTAATCATTTTGGAAGAAAACACTTTGTAGCCAAAACCTTTGCAAGACATGGCTACCAAAGAGAGAGGTTTGGAGTCCGGCCTCAATATTCAGTACAGGAGCTCAACACTGTAGTCCCGACCCACTATACACTAGCTCTACGGAACCATGAACAACCTTAGGGGTAGACCAAGTTCATCAATATCTACCTTAGAGTATTCTACATTACTATGCTAATCCATGGTGTCTTAGTATGCCTTTAACATTCACAAAACCATATCACAAACTCAAAGTCTTTATCGAGATTTTAAATAGTAAAAACGAGTGAAAAGCAACAATTTTCACAAAGCCCAGTCGGCCTACCGAACTTCCTGGTCGGCTTGTCAAACTCCATAGTTCGGCCTACCAGCCATATAGAATCGGCCTGCCTAACTGTTCCAAATTCGGCCTACCGAGAATATGAGTCCAGCATGCCGAATTCATGAATCTAGCCTACTGATGCTCATGATTGGCCTACCGAACTGGCAAAAATTTAGAATTTCAGATTTCGAGTTTCGGCCTCCCAGAGCTCAAAATCTCATTTCCAACATGTTTTCTCAGTTTTCAAGCATGGGTAATATTCACAAAATGATAAAAAAAAAAAAAAACCATATTAGAACACTTTTAAACACTTTTAAACAAGTTTTACATAAAAATTTTCAAATAAATCCAAAAATGAGAAAAAAAAACTTGATTTAACTCGATTTTTGCTCAATCAAGTTTAGATTCGTGATGATTTGGGTCCTACAAACCTAAATTGAAGATTTTCTAAGCTCAAGAAACTCAGATTTTTAACATACAAGGGAAAATTGAAACATGGGGCAAAAGTTTGAAATTTTGAAAATAAGCAAACTAACCTCGAATCTAAGCTTTGAATCGAGTTTGTGGAGGCTCAATCGTATTCCTAGGCTTTCAATCCAGCTGAAGATCAAAGCTCTTGCTCAAATTTTTGGAACAAAATTGAGAGAGAGAAGAGAGAAAGTGGCGGCGCGAAAGAAAGGGAAGAGAGAGCAGAGAGTGAGAGTGAGAGAGAGTGAGGAAGAAGAGAGAAATAAATAGAGAGGGAGAGCAGTTGGTTTTGGAGGAAACCATGGGCTGCTCTTGGTTTTCACGGGCAACTTTAAGTTATCTAAGTTTTCAGCAAAAAAGGGGACTTGTTTGGAAGTGGGCAAATTGTTTTGTTTCAAAATTTAATACAACAGATAAAAATAATTAAAAGTGAGATTACTTTGAAAATACCATAAAATAATTAATTAAGTTTAAATTATATTTTGACATACTAATTTATCATTTATACACTAATCATACTTAATTAAATTTCTGGGTGTCTAAACTATACATAAAGTGCTTTTGTAATATATGGATCAGTACTTTATATACAATAAATTATTGATTGGTGGAGATTTCATATATAAATTATTATTTCCACCAACATGGTTTTGATCGAGAGCACGCAGAAACGCCTACGTGATACATGCATTCTTTATATTAAGTACTGCGTTATATAATATATATATATATATAAAAGTTGACTTTGTTTTAAAAAAAATTATTTTTTTGGGCAAAAGAGAATAAGTTTTACAATTTACTTCTTAAAATTCATGTACCACTAGTATAAATTGCATTTAACATTTTGGACAACATATCTGTATATATGTTTTTTTTTGCCTAGTAAAGTTAGTGCGGCTGCTTCGAAGCTTCAAGCATGAACCATGCAAATCATGTGAGTGATAAAAATAGTTCGTACGTAGTTCGGTAACTAATGTGACCATTGTCCAGAAGAAAACAAATGATGTTAGATTCATGCGTGAATTTGTAAGAGGATTTATTCGGCATGATCTTCCTACACTGATCTCGGTTGCGTGGACGTAAGGATCATCGGTCACAACTAGGAGATGACTCGGGTCACAGATCAGCCTATGAATTGTGAATGCAATATACTCTAGCCGCGACTATGATCGTACGACAGAGTAGCAGAGCTGACCGTTTTAATTTTGACATTAGAAGGCGGCTTTTATAGGTTTCTTGGAGACCGTCAATCAGTTTTCTATATAAGATGTCGGCTTCTAAACAGCCATCGTATAACGTGTGCATACAGATTTATGAAATAGGGTCATCATCATATCACGTTTTTTAGTACATTAGATGATGTTATTCTATAAAACATTTTTAAATACGAGTTGCTAATCTCAAACTTGTAGTAGCATATTTTGAGATATTCCATCCAAACCTGCCACGTATGGAATTAAGGGGAAGTCCAATTTAAAATTAAGCAGCCTTAAATCTTCTAGGATACACAATTCGTATGAGGAAATTGGCAAATATTCAACATGAGCAAAGTTTGGCTACTTAAATTTAAACAAGACCTCAAAATAAATAAATAAATAAATTCAAACAACAAAACCTATTCCAATTAAGAAACTAAGGGAATAGTGGACGTCTACTATTAAAAGGCGGCTCACTTACTTATAATAGAGCAATTTTTCTCGCTTAAAAATGTAAAAAATATATTCCCCCAACCGCTTTGCAATTTTTGGATTTCTTTATTGTTATTCTCTTTCTCAAAGTTATTGTTTTCTCTCTTCTTATGATAAGAACCTCAACTCCATAATAAACGTATAACTCTCGAATCAAAAGTGAACTACTATATATTTACATGTCTTTGTAAATAGCTTGCATTTTATCCGATCGCAAAGGATCCGACACCAAACAACATCTATATTGGTTATACACTAATACAATTCGACTCTAGAATTTACCTTCTTCATTAGTCGTCTACGTACTTTACAAACTTTCAAGTGATACATGCCATTAATTTTCCCTTTTGTCCCTTGTGCGAGACAAAAGAATACATATAATTTTGAAAGCATATATCGATGAGTTACAACATCAATTTTTTAATTAGGTTGAGAGAATTTAAATTATATACTTTGGTATAATTCAGTAGCGGAGGGAAACTTTTTTTCAGTAGAGGCACTATATAAAAAACTAAAAATAGAATTTTATTGAATGAAGATATTTACTATATATTTCAATGATTGAACTGAGCATAATTATAATTTTTTTTATAAAATAAAGGTACAACAACATATTTAAATTAGTTTGTGAGGACACAATAATATATTTCAATTATTTTATGGGGGCACAATAATATTTTTCTATTATTTTGTGGGAGTACAGTTGTGTTTTTTTTTTTTTTTTCAAAATAGAGGCATAACTAAAATTTTAAATTACAAAATAAGGGTAAAACTTCAAAATTTGAAAAATAAGTAGGAGCATTGGTCCGTACTTACTTAAATGTAGCTCCGACAATAATTATAAAGGCAAGTATGAAATTGACGCCAACTATGAGTAGAACCAAGCTGTAGCATTAAGTTACAAAAAAGATTTTTTTTTTTTAATAATTTCCCAATTTTAAACGCAATAAAATCTACCAAAAAAGTAGTATTACAAGTCGAGCATCTAAGAACTAAGAATAATTAGTTTCCATATTCTTTTTCTTCCCTGTACAAAACTAGATAAATTTCCAAGGAAAAAAATAGAATTTGTTTACCAGTCTTCTTATTGGGAATATTTTTTTCCTTCAATCTTTTCATTTTCTTTCTCTTCGTATCAAATCTGTGTGCTTCTTCTCTTGTTTCTTTTTCCCCTTTGAATGAAAGCATTAAGGAATATAGAATCACTATCTTCAACATTTGAAAAATCAACATTTCTATCCAAATTTCAGAATTTTGGAACCATTGATATCAAAAGAGGAGTACAATTTTTTTAAAAAAAGTCTTGATATCTGTAGAATTTTAGTGCTTAGATTGTATAGAAATATCAATAAAAATATTCATATCTGTAGATATTGACATAAGAATAAATATAATTGTTATATTTTCCACTTTCACGCAATATTTTCCTTGTTTTTCAAGAACGCTAGGCTTCCTTTTTTGGAGGTTTGAATATATTCTAAAGACGTTCAAACCCCATAGAAGCTTCTTTTAATATTGATATATTCTAATTTTGTATGAATCTATGAATTTGAAGTATCTATTGAATTGGACTTAACAATATAACGTGATTTTAATTATTTTACTTAATTTGTAAATTTATCCTTGTCATTTACGTTACAATGATTACTTTTCATGTATATTTACTTAGTACTTAATTGAAATTTTTATTTATTTTACATATTATTGAGAGTTTTAAGTTTCTAAAAATTCGATTTAAAAACTTTTTTTGTTACAATAAATTTTCGTACATTTCATAAATTTTATGTTAATTTCTACTAATATCTCTATTGTTGTCAGCATTCCATATAATTTAAACATTAATATTTTCACTAGTACGGATGATATTTTCACTCTTAATCATCTTTAAACTTAAATAGCTTTGTCTTAAGTTTAATATTAAAAACATCTCAATAGATTTTTTAACTTCTTAAAACATGTTTCGGAGAAAAAAAAAATTAAGGGCACAAGACTTTTATGGGCTTCACAAAGACATTAAACTTTTATTTGCAAATTGAAAAAAAAATCACAAAATGTAATGTACAGAGAATATTATTAATATTATTTTTAATTATTTTTAAATGATAATTAGTTGTATTAACATTCTAAGACAACATGAATTTCTTCTTAAAAGAATACGATTTTTAATTTGTTTTCAAGCAAAGGGATAGTATCAGAAAAGCAGAAAGTGGAGTGTTCTGTTGTTGGTGGATGCCTACGTGGAATAGACTAATTTGACAACCAAATGTTCCTTATGGGCCCACCACAGCTATGTTATCGGACAAAGTTTTCTCATCAAGTGTGGGGCCACTCTTACCAGTGTCTCCTTCTTTGTGACATTCTAAAAAGAAAAAAATTACAAAAAAAGAGAGCGAACAATAGAGGAATATTTATCCTTCTAACAAATAGTGCTCTAACGCGGGGAAGAACTAGAATTATAAGTTATTTCATCCAAAATTGTAGTAAATAGTTTCTTTATAAAACAAATTATAAGAAATAGCAGGTTTTAAAATATTTGTAATAAATAGTAAATTTATGGTATGAACAATTTATTTACGTTGTAAATAATTCTTATTTACATAATAAATAGATCTAAAGTACAAATAATTCATTTACTCTTTTATTTATTGAGTAAATAATTCTTATTTAGATAATAGTTATAGTAAATAGTACTATTTCAAAACTAAATAAATAGGAGGTTTTAAAAATATTTGTAATAAATAGTAAAATTATAACATATGTATACTATAAAATAATTCTTATTTATGCACTAAATATATTTAAAGTGTAAATAATTTATTTAGCATTTTATTTATAGTGTAAATAATTCTTCTAATTTATATAGTAAACGTAAATCTACTATTTACTATAAATATTTTTAAAATTTGCTATTTACTTTAAAAAGTTTCAAAAATCTCTTGTTTTCTTTATTTATTTGGAGATAATTTGAGGACTCTTTGTAATTTTGGATTCATGCAAAGTTTTGGACTTTTAGGTTCGAATCCTGGTGGCTTAAACTTTTAAATTTGAGATTGGAAGTTTAAAAAGTATGGTTTGAAACTGAAATTTAAGTTAACGTTTGGATGTATAATTAATTTTGAATTTGAAAAGAGAATGAAATCTGAAATTGTGTTTAAGTAATAAAAAAAAGAGTCAAAATACACTTAAACTGTAAGCTTACTGAGTTTGGAATTTTGAAATCAATAGGGACTGATTTTACTGATTTTGAAATTTTGCTCTCAACTTGCTTTATCAAGATATTTTTAAAACCAAACACCTTCTTAACTTAAAGAACTAGGTTCAAAACCTCTTGAACTCCTCAAACAAACCACCTCTTTATTTAACGAATTTGTCCCCTTGAAATATTTGTCTGAAAAGAAAAGGAAAAGAAAAAAAGGTAATTGCATGAAATGGGACCCCACCACCCCACTTCCAGTGGGCTGCCATACACGGGTTGGGGAATATTTGGGCTGCCAGCATCCAATGCTCCCGATCGAATAATAGTATCCAGCCTTTATTTTCATCGCTTGTTAAATGTTGTTTACTGCATTCATGTGTGTACTAGACTTATTTTTTCACAAAAGTGATGTATTTATTGACATGGTCTCCAATTCGGCAGCCGGAAAAAAGATAAGCACAAACTCCTTTTTTCTTTTTTTTTTATAGGGTGGGTGGAGCAGGTCTACAATGTCAGATGTCTTAGAAACGTTGTTTTCGTGGGAGAGGCAGGTTAGTTGAACGACAATTGTTGCCAAATGAAATACAGAGTCCGTTGATGGTAGGAGGAAAGAATAAGATATTGGTAAAACCCTTAAAATGGAAAGAAAACACTCAAAATTATATTTAAACGATAATAAACTTACAAAGATATTTATAGCCCCTAATAAAATGATAATAAATACTCACTACAATAAATGACACAAATAATGATAAATTAATAATAAAATAAAAACGACTACTATAGTTAGAATCTCCTTACATTAATTATTAAGATGAAACAACTCAATTAAAAGAATGTAAAATGACGAGACATTAAATTTCGCTGGAGAATACTTTTATGAATCCAAAAACGACATGGTAAGAAATCTTTTTAACAACGTAGGGAAGTGATGATTCAAATGTAGCATTTGTGGTTAAGAGGACGTATATACAGTCAAGAAATGAAAGGACTAAAAGAATAGTGGATTCTTGTAATTAAATAGCAAAAATTGTAGAGTTCACGGTTATAAGTAGATATACAAGGCCATAGTCTTTAAAGTACACTTCCATTTCCATATGCTTGAATAAAAACTTAGTTGATCATGTTTTTTTAGCTATTGATGCTAAATTAATGTATAGAATTAATATTTTCAAAAGTCAAATTGGGGATCCGATGTAGGACTTTCAAAACAGAAGGAAGTATATTGTTACGAGTTTTGTATACCAATTTTACCAGACTTTAAGACCTTTTCTATATTCGTATACCAATTTCCTAAAAAGAGGTATTCTTTAATTCGGCATAAAGCATATTATAACAGAGAGAGAGAAAATGATGATCGAAATCTTAGTGTTAAAAAAGGGTCTAATTATTTATGCTCCCTTGGAGGAAGGGCATTCGTCTAGATTTTTCTTTCTCTTTTTTCAACGACATTTGAGTGTGAATTAGGCTTAACGCTACTTATGAGGTCTAGTTATTTACCTATATCATTTTTATATGTAAATTAGACTCGACTCTTAGTAAAAAGTCTTATATTTAATCTGTAAAGAGAGAAGCCGAGTATTGAAATCTCATATGGAAGGACATTCTTCTAGATTTGTCTTTTCTTTTTTAAACAAAATTTGAGCATAATTTAGCCCTTGTATTTATAATTTAGATTAAAGTCCAAATTAGACTCGATTCTTTTCACCAAATCACATGTTCAAATACCAAGTCCCTAAACGTGGCATCTCTTTATTTCATTCAATATTTAAAAGAGTATTTTTTTTCTCTCTTTGACGGGTAAAAACGAATTTATGAATTTCCTATTAATTATAACGAACAAAGTAACTGAATGTCTATGTCATTTCTACAAGTAATTTTTTTTTTTTGTTGCAATTTCTTAATACGTTAGAATGGACAATTGCCAGTTTGAAATCGAAAACAACCGTCAATAATGGCGTTTGGTTTCGATGTGATTGATTTTGAGTTTTTAATTGCATTATAACACTACTTTCGTATTTTCAATGTTTATTATTATAAATATTATAAATGAAAGAATGTGTACGCATCTTTGAGTTCAGTTTATATTTGTTGGTTGTCGGGCACTCTCTCTTGATATTGGAAAAGGGAACCGTGTTTTACTTGCTCCAACATTCTTTTCAACGGTAGACATTTAGACAATATAGGTGCTACTTTTAGCTTTTTATTTTTAAATGAAGCAACATGGAAAATTGAAATAAAGGAATAGATTCGGTGTATAGACAACCGTTGCTATGGTCAACGGACATTATTCAAAGGCAATACACAGCTGATATATACAGTAATGAAACTACTCACGGATAAAGATAAGTGACCGTCTCCTAAATTTTTGTTTTCTTTCAATTATATATATGAAATTTTATAATTTGTGTTTCGCCCCTCCTTAAATCGTATTTCGCCCTTCTGAAATCGTATTTTGCCCTTTTTGAAATTGTATTTCGTCCCTCTTAAAATTTTATATTTCTTTATTTGTCCTACCTCCTTAATTCAATCACGCCTTGGCCACTAATTTTTTTGGCTCCAACCCTCAACATGCAGGTAGAATACAAGACAGTAGCATATTGTCCTGGACATGAGAGATCACAAAATGGCTTGGCTATGTCTAATGAGCTTAAATGTGGACGAAACAAGAAATATTGAAGGAAAGGGGAGCTACTTTCTTGTTATGAGTTTTGTAGAAGAAAAGGGATAAAAAGAGAGAAACGTACAAAATTTCAATTTACTATCACACTGCCATGTTGAATAATTTATCTAGGATTTCAAGGCGACACCTCATATCGATATATTAATTTCCACAAACAACTCCAAGCACACTTGGTCTAAAAAAGTAGTGGGCTAACTTAGCATGGCATAACATTGAGTAAATCGCATCCTTCCCACATTTTTCATCAGAATGCAAGAAATATCTTTCGAGAGAGTGGAGGAAAAAGAAAAAAGAAAGGAGAAAAAAGATGGCCAAATCTCATTTCAGTCTCTAACTTTCAAAAAGTCTTACAATGAGTACTTCTTCATAAAATTGTTCCAAATTAGTTGTTCTTACAATGAGTGTTTCTTCATAAACTTGTTCCAAATTAGTTATTCGTTCATTTGACTGCTACTTTTGAAATATCTTCAGCAAGTCTCCAAAGCTATTGAAGTTGTCCTAAACTAGACATTCTATCTATCCCACTGCTGAAATCTTGATTGAAAAAAGCATGGTTTTCTTAATAATCATGTCGTAACATATTCACCTCTTCTATCCATGTGCATTCGTTGGACAGAAAATAAAATTAACCTATAGAGTGTTTGATAAATTAATTTGAACTAAAAAAATAAGTTCAAGTATTGTAATATGTGAAAAGTTTACACCGTAGCTACTAAAAGCTTTACGTTTTATAGTTTTTTGATGTACTTTTTTTTGGGTTTAAATTGTAATGTTTCAATTAGTTTTATTGCATAATGCAATTAGTTTTATTTTCAAACTCAGTTCAGTTGCAAGGATTTTCTTTAACTGTTCTATAAGGTAAGATCTCATCATGTTTATTTCATAATGTTATGTTATAGGCTTGTTTTTATGATATGTTTATTTTAATATCCAATTTTAAATTGAGTTTATAGCAAAAATAAGCATTAAGGGCCACAAACTAGGGATCAAAATCGCAAAAACCAGGTGAAGTAGAGGAATGGGCTTTTAGAAATTAGAAATTTAAATGTGCCCCTCATATAGAAAATACAAGCCCAACCTTCACATCATGCAGGCAAAATATCATACTTAAAAGGAGAGATACACCCTAATTTAGAGTCTTAAAAAAATCCTGAACCAACAATTTTGAGTTGGTTTGGGGTTTATGCCCCAGTGCATTGCACAAAGTCAGAAACCAATCTAACAGTAAAAGTGACTCTTACCTGTTTGGACATGGATAAAATAAGAAATCAAAGCAAGTACAATTCCAATTATCATAATTCTTACACAAAAAAAAAAAAAAGAGGAACATCAAGAATCCAGAAAATTGTGCAGAAAAACTACAGTAGACAAGTGTTTTATAACATCTAACACAGCGCCTAAAAAATCCTACGTAGTTGAGAGTTGAGACACTAAAAAACCGAAATTCTAAGTCCTGGAGAGGAGACTACAACACAATAAACTTTCTTCTGTCACCAAGACAGATCAGCAGGCTTTCTTCATGAGCAAGTCATGGTTAAGATCATTCCTCTGCTTGTGGAGAACTGCAATAGTAAAAGGCACAAAAGACATGTATTAGAGAACAGTACATATACAACTAAAGCCGCAACACCAGTACTCATGAAAGAAAGATTGACAATAACCACAAAGATAACTATATTGATATCGCCTCAATTACGAGAAACAAAAAATAATGACAATACAAACCTATGGTACCTCTCATTCATGGGGCTCTCAGGCCCCCCGTCGCCGTAATTGGGACTATCCCTGGGATCAGGTATGGAATTGGGGCTTGGTTCACGGCCATTATCATTGTCAGTCCTCTCTCTTCCTAAAGGACTATCACTGGGGCGACCTTTTTCAGGACTAGGCCTTTTCCTCCTATAGGGACTTGCACTAGTATCACGGCCGTTATTAGGGCTGCCCCTCTCCCTTCCATACGGACTACGGCTAGGGCCACGGCCACGGTCAGCGCTTACCTTCTCTCTTCCATATGGACTATGACTAGAGCCGTGGCCACGTTCAGCATTCACGTTCTCTCTTCGGTTTGGACTGCGGCTGGAGCCACGGCCACGCTCAGTGCCAGCCCTGTCTCGCCTATAAGGACTTGGGCTGTGGCCAAGGCCATAATCAGGGCTAGCTCTCTCTTTCTTATAGGGGCTTGGGCTGCGAGCATGGCCGTAATCAGGACTACCTCTCTCCCTCCGATACGCACCAGGGCCAGAGCCACGGCCATAATCAGGGCTACCTCTCTCTCTTCGATATGGACTTGGGGAGCGTCTTCTGTCACGGCCTCTCTCTAGTGACTTATCACGACTTCTATCCGGGCTATATCCATCCCTCCTTTCATCATCATCCCGTACTGCATATTCCACTGAAATCACTCTATCCATCAACTTGCTGCACATCCATACCAAAAACACACAATTTTTACCCAAAAAAAAAAACTGTTAATTGTATATTAAAATTAAATTATGAGAGCTATCAAGCTATAAAATGCTAGTCCAGACAAAGTAAATTTTGAGAATATATATATTGGATCTTAAAATATTGTACCTGCCTAACAACTAAATAGAAAACTTTCCTTTTTCTCTCTCTAATTTGGGTCAATCAAAGTAAATAATCCCGCATACTTAAATTAGAGACAGAGAGAAAGAGAGAGAGAGAGAGAGAGAGAGATTTAGAAATACCAACCTCATATTTGTAGCCTCCAATGCCTTGGTAGCATCTTCCTGTGATTCGTACTGAACAAATGCAAAGTTCCTTCTGATCCTTACGTTCACTATCTTTCCATATTGATCAAAATGTCTCTCCAGATCCTTAGTCCTAGTGTGATATGGGTCAAAATTTATAACGAATAAGGTCTTTGACGGTTTATTATTAGTTGAAGATCTTCTAGACCCACCGGCCCTTCTAACGCCACGTTCTTGCTGAAACAATAGCAAAGAAATAAAAGATTAAGTTTCTACAGCAATCAAACAAAAAAATAAAAAAAATAAAAGGTATGGCATACATAAACATTACCTTTGTCCATTCTACGCGAAGTCTTCGTCCCTTGCGACCAAATTCTCTCCTATCAAGGCCTCGGATAGCATCCTCTGCATCTCTGTCATCCTCCATGTAAATAAAGGCAAATCCTGTACACCAAGAAAGCAAGACAAATTAGCTCATTGTTCATCTGTTCATGAGGGAAGAGAAAGGTAAGAATTCTCCCGTGAAAGGATTCTTCAACTAGAGACGACACTTCTCCCCTCAGCAACAAGCAAACCACCTAAGACCCTATCCTAAAATAAAAAAGTTTGGCAACCTCTAGGAAATCTTAAACCAAGTCACCAGTAAATTAATAACAGACCTTGTGTTGTAAATTAAGTGATGTCAAGGAACAACAATCCAAAAGTGGATGTCTCATTGTGGGTCAATGAAAAGAGTGTGCCTTCTCCATCTAATCTGCTGTCTCTGCTGTGAGGTTGTCAATGTTTCAAACTTGAAACATGTCTGAAATTGAAGGCTGGACAAAATTCATGAGGAATGAAAGTCAATGGTGTCTGTGGAAAATGTGAGATGATAGTGCCATCGTAGATCAGAGTGACTCTTCTTGAAAACAAGAAGAGGAAGCTCGTCACAGGCAAGAAACGGAATTCTGAAGAGCCCATCCATTACTCTGGAAAAGTATGGATATCCCAAGATAATCCTGCGTCAAAGAAAATGCTGAGTGTGGGGGGTTTATGCTACAAAAAAACATTTTTTTTTTATGTATCTCCTGAACCCCCAATAGAACTCAACAAGAATATGGCTGTATCTCAGATAAGCATTCCAGATGATTTCAAGTTGTATGACTGCTGGTGAAGACGAATCTGCCTCATTTACGGATGTGGATTAGCCCCAGCTGAGTCGCCTTGCTGTCATAGGATGTGGTTGCTGCTCCACGTGGAGTGCTTACTATATTATTTATTTTTATGTATTTTTTTGTTCACGAAATTAATATTGTTAACATTCATTTTGTATGTGACATCATTGCTTCTTATATGCACATATATACCGTACATTAACTTAAATCAGTGTTGTACGTTCAGGAACAGTACCTCAAACAGATAAATCATTAATTTATAATCATATGCAATAGAACAGAGATACTAATCCCTCAAAATCTCCTAGTTCTGCTTCTAATAGCATCATTTTAAACCCCCAAACTTTCACAATTAGCATTACCTTCGCTCACGCTAGTCACAAGAGGAGGCCATTTCAAAAGCCAGATTAATGTGGCTGCAATTGTTTGTTTATCCATTGCTTACGTGGATTTACAATTTCAGAAACCTTGGAGATTAGCTTCAAATTTGGATGGTACATCAAAATAAAAGCTTCAAGCTTCACAGACTACAGCACTTTGCATTGATCAACCTAGGGTAAATCCACACCTTACTCCACCTTAAGGTGAAGAGTTCAAATCCCCCCAAATAACCATGAAAGTTCACTCTTTTTATCAAATACATAGCTATAAACAAAAAACACACAACAAATTCACACAGATATAGCAATCTCAACAAAATTGATACAATACAGTAAGAGAACTCACCGGACTTCATATCCACTCTATCAACCTTCCCATATCTCCCAAAAAGGCGTTCCAGGTCAGACTGCCGAGCATCATACTCAAAATTTCCACAGAAGATAGGCCTCATTTTTCCTGAAACAAGGGAATAACATGATGTCTTTCCAAAACAAAGTTTTTGAGCCTATTTCCAATTAGAAAAGGGTAGTGCAAAATTAAACCCCGTAAATGTCAACTAAAGCTACATACCTGAAAAACAAAAACAAAAACAAAAAAGAAAAAGAATTATAAATTCTATATACATTGCATAATGACAATAATCAATTTGAAACAAAAGGGAAATAAAAGATCACCATGATTTTTTTTAAAAGAAAAGATCACCATGATTAAACCATAAGGGAAAAGAATAAACAAACACAAGTCACCAAGTAATCCAAAAAACTGCATATCATGAACGAATTAAGAGAAAATTTGCACACCATGACGCATTGAAATTTCTTTAAAGCATCGAAGATGAAGATATGTTAAAATTCGCCCAAGAATTCGATCGAGTAAAAACCTGGAATGAACTTATTTAAAACAAGATCGAAAATTTTCCCGGAAAATAGCCTAGAAATTCTGATTCACAAAAAAGAACAAGAGCAAGCGGCTGTGACTAATTCCTGGATCAGACTAAAGACAAGAACTTCAGATCTACAATATAGCAGACTAAACCCTAGGCCTCTGATCTTCAATTAATTACCGATCAACTGTCAGAAACGAGAAAGGAACAGCAACCCGTGTATCAAATTCTTTTTTCTCCTGTCGAATTTTCTCGGGACCCAAACAGAAAATCAACAATTTTTAAAAGAGAAAAACATAATGTAGGCATAAATATTACGAATTTGAAATCAAATATGAAAGATTATTTTCTGCGGGCTAAATTTTACCTTCTCTCGATTGTAACGATTCGAAAGCAACGAAAGTTCAAAAACCCTAAAATGCGAGAGGTTTTTCAGCTATTTGCTTGGTTTGACCAAAACACAAAGCTCGTGAGTATAACCTGATAGGAAATCCAATGTTTTGAATGGCTGAAAAGGCCCCCCTTAGTTTATGTATTTATAGAAGTTGCCCGAGTCTGCCTTGCAAAATAATAAAAATTAAAAAGGTCCCTGTCTTTGTGTATTGATTTCAATGTGCTATGGTCGTTTGGATGACGTCTCCTTTTTTTTTTTGGGTGGGGAGGGTGCTAAACATGAAACGTGGTTTTTTTTTTTTTCCTTTTTTGTTTTTTGTTTTTTGTTTAAAGACAAGACATGCATTTTGAAAAGTGTACACATTAATACATTCCTTAAAATATTTTTGAAAACTTTTGAATTAAATATCATATTTTAAAAATATTTATAATAAATAAAACCAAAAGAAAATTCACTAATAAATTTTTTTCCCTCATGGTAAGTAGGTAAGTGAAAAATATGTTTATTGAGTAAATATTTTATATATAATTATTTACTATAAATATTTTCAAAACTTGTTATTTATTTAAATAAGTTTTAAAAAAGTATCATTTACTACAAGTTATGTATTTTCGTTTAGATGGAGGGTGCTATGGATGTGAAACATTAATGGTGGTTTCTTTCTTTTTCTTTTTCTTTTTTTCCTTTTAAAGGTAAGACTTATGCATTTTGGAATGTATCAAATGTTAAAATATTTACGTGGACAAGCATAAATCATAGTTAATTCACTCAATATGTCACAAAATTAGAGCATGATTTTATAGACAATTATATTGTATTATAGTCTATGCATGGTATTATATCAACGGCCATAATGGGATGGACAGTTTATTTTACAATATTCTTGAGACCATTGAGTTTCCTCTTTCACAATATTTGGTCATCCCATTGGGTCAAATACCCTCATTTTCTTATTTTTGTAAAAGACCCATCAAGGCCCACTCTCCATATAGTACATTAGATTTTTTTTTTTTTTTGGTGGTGTGTGTGGAGTGTACGAGGCATACACAGTTTAGAGAAGGAAGAAATAGGAGAATTCAAAAACCACCCTCAAGCCTTTCGGTGATGTTTGATGTTTTTCAGCGAGCATGGGCAACACATATTCGCTACCAAGTGGTGGAGGTATTTCTTGAACACCATTTTTAAATATGCTTCAAACTCAATTGAGAATCATTGTAACGCCCCTACATGGGGTTAATAGCTTTTAATGAATTAAAATAAAAATCAGAAAGAAAAGTAAAACTTCAAAAATAAAGTTGTTCGGGACTTAAATGAAAATTCTTAAATAAAAAATATAAATATAAATGACAATTAAACCACAGTTTAATGTAGCACTTTAAATTTAATAATATAAAACTGTCGTCATCATCTTTTCAACTCTCAACACATCTTAATACAGTCACGGTAAGTGATAATCGATGTTTACATTATCATGAAGAACAGTCTTAACAATTGAGGCAATCCCAATGTAATATAGCTACATAGCTTCCTCAACTATTTTTCTCGTAGCCACTTCTCACTTAGTAAGTCTTGAAAAGATAAAAATATAAGGGAATGAGCGATAATATGTTCAATAGGGAATACCATTACTCGCCTTTAGGTTTTTACCCTTACCACATTAAAACTTGCATGGTTAGTTAGTTCTCATCATTATTTATCAATTTTATCATGTTCAGTTCTGGTGGATATCTTATGATCATTCTTACTAAGTTCCATACATATATATATATATACATATTAATTTAGGATTCAATTATGCTTATTTATATCCACCGTGCAATAGAATATCATATCACTCAACTCAACAAAACTTAAATGGGCATGCTTAATCACCCTCGAAACATTTCAAGGGTGTTTCGGTGAAGGGACATCAAGTCCCGAGTCCTCACCAAGTCGATTCTTGTACAGTGCATTTTGAGACTTTCGATCCAAAATAGCTTCATCACATCCCCCTATTTCATCTTTTAGGGTATTCGTGTCCAAAGACATAACCGCCGCCCTCTTCACGTCTCACCATTTCTCTATATTCAGTCATTATTTATAGAGTTAGTTTCCTAACTATGCTTCTCAATTTACAACATGTGTCAAATTATTATGTTCCAGGTTGTACCATAAGGACGAGTTTTACATCATCATATTATAGATATAGTCATATATATATATATATATTTAAAATATAATATACATAGCTTGTAACGTACAACAACTAAATTTTAATTTATCAAAACCTCACAAAAGATGAGTAGAAGAATCCTTACCTTCTAAGCTTATCAACAATCTTTTAATCCCCGAATCAATTAACGTTAGCTCTACACTCTCTTGATCCTAAGGCATACATAAGGATAATTAAAACTAAAGTACAACATACAACCACATTCATAAATAAATCATGTGTAAATTCATCTTACTAGTGTGCCATTAAAGCTTTTATGCAAATTTCTTTTTAAATACCAAAGTAAACAATTTTTGTCTTAACATAATATAAAATATATACAAGTAATCTATATGTTTTAGTCCCTAATAAGATACATAAATCACTTAGGATAGTGTTGGAAATGTTGCAAGATATTAAGGAATTAGGAGGTGAGCAAAGTTAGGTTCTTGGTTCAAGTTAGCAGCTGTTATATGATGACAAACTGGCAGTATACTTTTGCAAAAAAGATAGGTTCACTATTTACAATCAACACACGAGTTAACAGGTGGTTTACTTAAGTTAAACGGCCGGTATACTGCCACTAGCAGGTTTACTAGTTTCTAATCCGAAAATTAAAAAATTCATAGAAAATAAAATACAAGTCCGATTTAGACTCATGATAGCTCGTTGGAAAGCTTAGGACGTCTGCTTTTTAAATATGCAAACCAATTTACAAAATTCATTTTCATTTAATCCCAGAATTTCAAGAAATAGCTACTGCCCATAGAGGTATTATAAAGTTTATGGAAGGTCATGTTTTTCTTTAACCTAAAGCATATTATCCTTGTTCAAAATCTCAAAGCCATTCTAAAATACGCAACATGCATTATATAATCACAATAAACATATTCTCATGAGTTTTATACTAAAATCATCATCAGCCATATCTCTAGCATTTCTTGCAAATAATGATGAAAACACGCTTAAGTTTGCTCTTCAAACTCAAAGCTTTAAAACATTAACCATAGAGCTACAGAAACTGGTTCTAAACATTTCTAACATGTTTATGACATTGTTGTCAAACCAAAATAAAGGTTATTTGTGGGTTTTAACTTAAGACTCAAGTTTTTTGTTCATAAATGCTCAAATATGCATGTTAATATAACTAGAAATTTGCATGAACTTTGAACACGAAAATTATGTATTAAACATGGAGAAAACACATACTAAAAACCACGTTTAGATTAAAGAAAACTACCTCAAAACTTCTTTGAAAAACGCCAAAGTTTGGATTAAAAATCAAGCTTAAACTCATGGGGTTTGTTGGCCATGAAGGTGATGGTTTTGGATAGTTTTTGGACAAGAATACGAGCTGCCTTGGAATTACTTTTTTCAACAAGAATATAGAGTGGAAGACGTGAGAAAGAGATGGAGACTTTTGTGTAAAGATTGCTTGAGGTTCCCTTTGATCTTCCTTTGCCTTGTTTCACCATGGGAAAGGAAAAGAAGAAAAAAAGATGAAGAAAAGAAAGAAGGGCAGAGGAAAGAAAAGAGACGTGAGGAAGAGGGAGATTGATTTAGTGAAATAATTGAGGGAACATAGTTAGTGAGCATGAGTGTTATTTGTCTCCTCGAGAGACTTTAGCCCACATAATGCCAAAATGGCATTTTTTAAATTTATTAAAAGTTCCAAGGCTTTTCAGTAAATATATTAAATAAGTATCGGAGAATTTTAGAAAATTTAAAAATAGATAGAAATAAAAATTGTAAAATAGATTTTAAATGAAACAAATTTTTGATTGGTACACTAAAAATTAATTTAATTACCTTAATACCCATTAGAAAAATAACAGGTGTCACAATCATGTTATTTTTGGATTTATGGCCAGATTATTTGTGTTGATGATGTCTATTTTGTATTGAGATCATTCAAATCTAGCAAATGGTATCAAGAGCTAGTCTTATTTAGATTTGGAGCCTTTTTTTAGATTTTTTTTGTCCATTTTTTTGCTGAAAAATTCAAGTTTTTTCATGTTTATATTTTAGCTCAAGAAAATGTATTTTTAAGCTAATACACTTCAAATATTTTTTTAAGTTAATGCACTATTTTGGACTATTTTTGAGCCTTTTTTAAGCTTAAAAATGTTGGATTATGGTTTTAAAAAGTTTTGATTTTTATGCTATTTTAAGTTAAATGGCTGTTTTAAACCAAATGAGGATGAAATTTTGAGCAAAATGACACCAAAAACATAATAAAAAAAAAGGACCACTAAAGGTTGATTTTCTAACAAGTTGGGTCATGAGCGCAAATCGAGTTGCGTTTACAGAGCTAGAGGTTAGGGAAAACTAAAAGGATATGTCATTTTGCATCCAGATGTAAAAATGACATGTCATTTGAAAGGCTTTAGGAGTTGTCGTTTGGTTGAAAATGACATGTCATTTTTTCCTTAAGCCCAAAAACGACATGTCGTTTTTAGACACTAAGTCTTAAAAAACTCTCTTTTTTAGGCACGTGAAAGGTCCGTTTGTGCCTTGTTTTCATCATATTACTTGAAATTTCATTTTCCAATTTTTCATATGGTTTATTTCACATTTTAGCCATATTAAATTTATATTTCCTAATGTTTTATGTTGTTTGAGCGTATAATTTTGTGCCTTCTCACAATAATCAAACAAATTATTTTCCTAGGATTTCTTATAGATTTTAGTTTGATATTTGAATGCCATGAATTATGATATGATTTTTTGAATTAATGTGGTATGATAAATTGTGAAATGATGATAATAATGAATGTTTACACACTTGCATGTCGTGAGTCTAAACATGTCATATTGTGTTGTAATGTCAAATTATTTATTTCTCCTATAATTAAACCAAATCATACTAAGATCCATACGAGTGATAAAAATATCTTTTCAATAATTTTATTACTTAGCAGGATGCTTAGATTGGTGAAGGGAATTTTTATTGAACATTATGAACTTCTTGATATCTTATCGATAGTGGGATTAATACAATTAGTTGTGATGCTTGATAGATAGCTTTTACCTGCGAACGAGTCCGATATATGCTCAAAGGATTCTAGCGATCATTTATGTTTAAAGATCATTCATAAGGCTACTAAATGGGCTAAAAGTATGTTTTTGTTTTTACGTGCCTAATGTGATTGCCCCTTCTATTTTTCTTCAGCTTTAAGCAATCCTCGAATCTCTAACATATTGACGTCAAATGGGACAAACTATAAACAGTGGATTGTATCTCTCAAAATGAATTTGGCAGTTATGCAATTGGATTTGGCCTTGATGGAGGCTGCACCTTCCAAACCCACTGTTGAGAGTTTTACAAATACTAAGGGCCCGTTTGTTTCATGGTTTGAATCACGGTTCAAATCATTTTGTTACAGTATTATCTCTCACAAAAATTTAAATCTTCATTCAAATACTCTATTCAAATACTTGAACCAAACGGGCCTTAAAAAACTTTATCATGAATAGGATCATTCAGACAGGTGCTATATAATGATTATAAGGTATCATATGGAGGCTTCTATCCGTGATAGTATTCCTAAAGTGAAAACAACTAAGGAGTTCTTGGATGCAATTGAGAAGAAATACTCTGCTTTTTTAAAGAATGAGAAGAATGAGCATTTGAACATCCTCCATTCCACGTTTTATGATGGTGTTAGTAGAATCAGATTCTATATTAACAAGATAATGTCTTGCTATCAGATGCTTAAGGATATTGATATGAATCTTGGTGATGACTATAAGGTTTGGTTTGTTATGAGAACTCTCCCATCTCATTTTGACTTGATTAGGTCAAGCTACACTACTCAAAAGGAGCAATAGGCTGTGGATAAGAGGATAGCAATCCTTGCCAAGGAAAAGGATGATATTAAGATTGGGAAAGCTAGAAGTGTGTCTGTTGTTACCAACCAAGAGAAAGCTGGGCCGGGTAAAAAAGAAAGTTTTCTCTAAATAACTCTAGTGGCAACAAGCACAATAAGAAAAAGGGGTACAGATGCCAAGCCAAATAGTCCAAATGCTGCTTCATCTTCCTCAGGTGCCAAGAACGATGGTTTCAATGGAAAATGTAACTTATGTCACATCTTTAGACGTAAGAGGGCATATTGTCGTAAGCACAAAGCTTGGTGCAAGTTTGTCTTGAATCAAATATTATTAACATACCCTTGAAGTCTTGGTGGTTAGACACAGGTGCTACAATTCATGTGACTAATTCATTATAGGCAATGACAAGTAGAAGGAAGTCGACTAGTGTAGTTAAATGGGGACGGTCCAAGAGCTAAAATTAACTTTTTAGGGACAGTTAAGCTACAACTAACTACTGGACATTTTTTTGGAGTTGCAAGATGTCATATACGTAGCCTCAACTAGGAGGAAAGAAAGATTAGTAAGAGAGTATTTTGCATGACGTTGATTTTCTGACTTTACTGCGTTCATCGATTGTACTAAAAGAAAGATGACTGCCAACGTTAGAGAGAGTAAAACTAACAGATGTGTTGATACACTAGAGTTGATCCATAATAATATATGTGGGCCATTCATTCCTTTAGCTATAGGTGGTTACATGCATTTCATTACCTTCATTGATGACTTCTCTTGTTATGGTCATTTTGAGCTTATTTGTGAAAAGTCTGACTCATTAGAAGCTTTTTAGGTTTTTAAAGCTAAGGTTGAACTTCAGAAAGGAAAGAAATCAAAATTGTTAACTCTGATAGAGGTGTTGAGTATTATCGGAGATATGATGAGACTAGACGGAATCTTGGACCTTTTGCTAGGTATTTATAGGAATGTTGCATTGATGTTGGATATAGAATGCCAGGAACTCCTAAATAGAATAGGATTGAGGAGAGAAGAAATCGCACATTCTTTGATATGGTACGATGTATGTTGATTTATTCTACATTGTCAGAGTTTTTATAGATAAGGCCTTGAAGACAACTGCTTATATCTTGAATCAAGTGCCAAGTAAGTATGTTCCTAAGACACCCTAAAAGTTATGATATGGTAAGAGACCAAGCTTATGGTATTTTCATGTTTAGGGTTATAGAGTAGAAGTGAAACCCTATATTTTGCAATCTAAGAAACTTGATCTGAAAACCGTTAGTGGTTTCTCTACCGGTTATTATTGTATCGGATCAAGAGGCTCAAGATTCTATTGTCTAGATCACACTACTAGAGTGATTGAGTTAGATAAAGCTGCTTATCTTGAGAATGATATTTATTCTAGTCAAGGGCCAAGAGAGATTGTATTTAGGGAAGAACGTGTCATTGTGTTTGATACTCCATTGGTTGGTCCATCGATTGATGGGGAACAAGTGGTTACTCACAATAAACCTACAAGTCAAACAACACAAGAGATGTCAAATATAGATGGTGGAGATGTTCCTTTGTGGAGGTCACATAGGGTTCGTATACTTGCAATTTCTGATGATTATCTTATTTACCTACAAGAACATGATTTTGATATTAGTGATACCTTTGATCCAGTCACTTACCAAGAAACCATTAGCAGTTCTTAATCCTTCTTTTGAATAGATGCCATAAAAGATGAAATGAGCTTCATGTTTCATAATGATGTGTGGGATTTGATTGAATTACTACAAGGTTGTAAGCTATTGGATGCAAATGGGTATTTAAGACCAAGAGTGATTTTAGAGGACAAGTAAAAAGGTTTAAGGTAAAACTTATTGCTAAGGGATTTAGTCAGAAAGAAGGTGTTGATTATACGGAAACCTTCTCACCTGCGTCCACTAAAGACTCATTTAGGATTATCATGGTTATTGTGGCTTATTTTGATTTAGAGCTTCATCAAATGGATGCAAGAACTGCATTTTTGAACGAAGGATCATACGAGGATGTTTACATGTCTCAACCCATTGGTTTTGAAGCTTCTGCTAAAGAACAATTGGTTTGTAAGCTTAAGAAATCTATTTATGGATTGAAACAGGAATCAAGACAGTAGTATTTAAAGTTTGATGAGATAATCACTACTAATGGTTTCAAGGAGAATGTTGTTGATCAATGCATTTGTATGAAGGTAGGTGAGAGTAGTTATATATTTCGTTTACATGTTGATGATATTTTGCTCGCATATAATAATTCTGACCTATTACTTAAGACAAAGCAAATATTGTTTGGCCATTTTAAAATGAAGGAGCTTGATGAAGACTTTTATGTTCTAGGTATTTAAATCCTTCAAGACAAGGCCAATGGTATTCTTAGATTGTCTTAGAAAACCTACATTGTTCGTGTTCTAAAAAGGTTCAATATGCACTCATGTTCTCCTGGCAAGGCAACAACTGTTAAGGGTGACAAGCTCTTTAAGGCCCAATGTTCACAAAATGACAAGGAGAAAGATCAGATGAAACTTGTCCCTTATGCGTTGGTTGTTGGCAGCCTGATGTATGCTCAAGTATATACATGCCCTGACATTGCATTTGCTATAGGCGTTTTGGGTAGCTACTTGAGCGATCCTGGACAAAGGCATTGGAAAGCAGCTAAGAAAGTCATGAAGTATCTTCATGGTACCAAGGATCATATGTTGACATATCGACGTACCAACACTCTTGACATAGTTGGCTTTTGTGACGTTGATTATGCAGGTTGCATGGATGATAAGAGATCCATTTCTGGATATATTTTCATGATGGCAGGAGGAGCTGTTTCGTGGAAAAGTGCCAAATAGACACTCACAGCTTACTCAACCATGAGTGTATTATGAGGCTAAATATCATGTAATTTAGCTATAGAATTTTGTTTCAGTATTGGGAGTAGTAGATTCCATTTCTAGAACACTGAAGCTCTTTTATCACAATTCTGCAGCTATATCTTCCTCTCAGAATGCTAGGACCACGTCTCGCTCCAAGCATATTGACTTCAAGTATTATTTTGTTAAAGAGAAAATTACAAAAGCCCTTATTGATGTTATGTATACACCTACTAACAGCATGTTCGCCAACCCACTAATCAAAGGCTTACCTATGTATGTTTCAAGAACAAGTGTCGAACATGGGATTGTTAGGAGCCTAGATTTGTATTGATTTAGTGGGAGTCTATTAATTCGTGTATGAATGACATGTTGTTTTATGAGGATTGCTCATGTGTAATATAATACATACAACTTTATAATTGTTGTTACAATGCTCTCTAAATCTCTATTGCGTAGTTGTGTATAATATTTGTATCTTGTCAATGCATTATTATGCATGATTGTTTGGGTATCTATTTCTAGTGTGAGATTATGGTTTATGGACACTGATGTTTGAGTGAATGTATTTTTTATATGTTTGTGTTGTCCACGTGGAAGAATGTTAGAATATTTATGTAGATAAGTACAAATCATAGTTAATTCACTTAATATGTCACAAAATTAGAGCATGATTTTGTGGACAATTATATTGTATTATAGTTTATGCATGGTATTATATCAAAGGCCACAATGGGATGGACAATTTATTTTACAACATGCTTGGGGCCAGTGGGTTCCCTCTGTCACAGAAATTGATCAGCCCATTGGGCTGAATGTCCTCTTCTCTTTGTTATGTAAAAGGCCCATTATACGGTTTACAGAGGAAAGAAACAGGGAACTCAAAAACCACCCTCAAGCCTCACTTTCTTAGAGATCACAGCTTGCACATCATTTTCCAGCAACGTTTGCCCTTTTGCAATGGCATGGGCGACACATATCTGCTGCCAAGTGGTGGAGGTATTTCTTGAACACTCTTTTTAAATATGCTTCAAACTCCACTAAGAATCATGTTATTTTCGGATATATGGCTAGATTATTTGTGCAGATGATGTCTTTTTTGTATTGAAATCATTCAAATCTAGCATCAAATTTCTACATTTATATTTCAAATTCACGTTAAATCCATAGATTTTTTCAGTCACAGAAAAAGGTAAAAATTGCGCATGAATTTGAAGGTAAAAATTGCGCATGAATTTGAAGTCATAAAAATATGATGTAATTCAAAATACAATGTATAATTTTTTTTATAATCTTAAAATACAAAGAACATAAATTAAAAAAAATAAAATTATTCCCTTTTGAACAACTTTATGAACTTGGCGAGGCTTGATCTCAGGCTCAACAAGCTCACTTTTCTTAAGTTGCTTCTCATGTTTTCATTTCTTTCTATGTTTGACGTATTTGAGAGGGAAGGTGTTGTGTTATTTGTGATGTTGTGTATATGGATTTGTTTGTTCGGCCAATTCAATATCCCATTTGGATTGTTACTTCCAACTAAAAATATTATAGCATTTTAAATTTTATGAGAGATAATATTGTAGTAAAACTGTTTCGAACTTAAATGAGTTTGACCGAAATGATATTTTCAAAGTGACTATAAAGGGCTTGGCAATGTAGAAAACAAAATAGGAGGTTTGAAAGGAATCAAATCACTTTTTAATCTCAATCTTAAGTGCTACTCTACCTTTTGTTTCTTTCCTTTTTTTTTTTTTTTTGCAATTAATTATGTTTCTGTTATTGAGAAATGGTAGAAAATCCCTTAAAAAAGGTTTTAAAAAAACATCTTAAATTGTCTATGCTATCTAGATATTTTGGTCACCTTTTGTAATTTGGTGATTTAATTTTGTAATTATTTTGGTAATGTAGTGATTTTTTCTTTATTAATGTTGATTTTCATTGAATCTAATGGTACCAGTTTGCTAGATTTACTTTGTCAACCAGCATCGAAGATGACTAATGATTTGTGTTAATTTTGAAATTAATGGTGGTACTAATCTACCATATTACTCTGGTTGCTAGCACCGGAGATAAACGGTAATCTCTGTTTAAAGGACAACATAATCTAATAGATTATAGTAATAATCTAGTAGCTTTCTCCAATGACAAAATACGGTTACTTCAATGTCCGACATTGGCGACCTACACAAGAAATTTCAGCAAAACATAGGTGTTTAAGAAGTGAGTTAAAACTAAGAGTTAGAACTAAAATACTGTAGCATATAAAAGTTTTACATCGTTTGAGTTAAAACTGATGAGTTAGAATTATGATAGCCAAACACACTATTTGTTTACCTTTATAATTTGCCTTTTGGGTAGGCCTAATTCTAACCACTCATAGTGGAGTACTAAAATTCTTCCTATGCCTCATCAAGAAGGAGCATTCCCCCAAGTACCCCCACTACCTTGTTTGGGCATTTTGACCCACGAACAATGCCGCAACCGCTCATTTTTGGGTGCTTGGGCCTTAACAAATAGACTTTTTGTTCTCTTTAGAAAAATCTTAATAAATATCATTTTCTCAAATTTATATTTCATAAATATTATACATGATTAAGTTGTTTAAATGTGTGCAACTTAAACATATAATATAAGTTGTAAATGATAATGTAATGACACTCTTTTCAAAGCGGCATAAATAAAGATATTTTTATAAATGGTAACATTACATGTAATTTTTTTTTATTATCACTGATTATATCAACTATATAATTTCAAGAAGCAAAAAAACAAAAGAAAAAAAGAAAAAATACACAGCATATGTAAATAAAAAAAATAGCTATTAAACTTTTTGAACATAAAAACTTGAATTCTTGAAGTCTAAGGTCGCTAAAAAATTAAAACAGAAAAAAAAAAAGGGACAAAAGGAAGACAGGCAGACAGTTGAAAGCATGCAAACTAAAAGTACATGTCATTGAAATGAAATCTTAACAATATACCCATTTGGTAGTGCTTTCAATATAAATGAAATTAGTTTTAGAAAATAAAAATTTTTAAGAATTATGGTGAGAATGCTTTTGAAATTTTTGTCTCAAAAATTGTGAAAAAACATTTCTAAAAACTGCCAAAACAATAGTTGCCCCTTTGTCCCTGCAAGAGATTGTTGAGATCGGATTCCATTTCAAGGAGCTTTAGTTGTGGGGCCAATTAATTGAGATTGTTGATCAATACCGCTTTGTCCCTGCAAGAGATTGTTGAGGTCGGATTCCATTTCAAGCACCTGATAATCATGATGATCATGATAATAATCACGACGATCATAATTATGATCATGATGAGGATGATGATGGGTTTCTTGTACACCAAAATTTGCAGCCGTACTGGAACTGATGAGGGCAATTTGGGCACGTGTTTTTGCTAGCTCAGTTTCTGCGTCGTGTATTTGTTGATTTAATTGAGTGATAATCCCAACGCAGCCATAGACAGGGTCCTCAATTCTGTGTTGTGCCTCAGCATGCAAAGAGTCTGCTGCTCGAGCTCGAAGATCATGACTTTCTAGTTTCTAAAGCAAAGGCAAAATATTCAATGCATTAGACAAATTTTCAAAAAACAGAAGTTTAAAAAAAAGTAGCACATTACAATTATACAATTATGATTTTTTTTTTTTTTTTTTGCAATGGTCATTCTTAATGCCTTGTAGAAGGAAAAAAAATAAAATAAAAATGGCCTGATTTTAAGAGTAAAAAATGAATTCATTCTTAGACTCAAAATATATTTATATTTTAATTGCCTGATATATGATATATCCAAAGTTATAAATAGGACTGCGGAAAATAATTATTCAATAATAAGAATTAGACAGAAGACAAATTGAATATGTATAAGCACAAGAGGATTTCAAGACAGGAAAATAATCTCGGGTGGCCCTACTGCCACACCTACGTTTACATCTTTTTTATTCTTTTTTTTTTTTTTTTTTTTTTGCGAACAACAATGTTTACTTTTCCCACCACATAATTTATCTTTTCCTTTTTTTGTTCCAAAAAAAAAGACCTTATTAAAAATTTGAATACTTCAAATTTTCTATTTCCACCCCCTTCATTTCCATAAAATTGAAAACATAAAAAAGGAAAAGTATATTAAATTTCCTTTTGTCCCTTCCCCTCTTCTGTAATGTTCTTTTTCAATTACTTGGTAGGTACTATTTTGTTCTCTTGAATACTAAATCAAATCGAAAAAGATACCAGTGCATATAATACAGATATATATATACATATATATGTGTGTGTGTGTGTCATAGCTAAGTGATGATTAAATTAGAAAAGGTAAATAGGATTTATTACCTGAAGCATTTTTATAACATTGCTAGCGCCATAGATTCTGTGAACGCAAGCAAATCTTTGAGGATCATTAGAAGGAAAATAGGGAGATAAAAAGCAATCTGGAGGGCACTTCCTTCTCAAATACTTGCAAGCAGCACAACGACCGGGTCTCATATTTTCACAATATCTTGGAAAGAATCTTATAGCTAAATCAGATTACGAACCCAAGAGATTTTTTTTTCTGAATCTTTGCTCTTGATGAAGAAATCTCAAAAAGATTTCACTCTCGTTTTGGTTTGATTTAGATATATATATATATATATATACACACACACACACACACTATATGTTTTATAGTGAGTTTATTATAGCTTTTGTTTAGAGATTTCTAACGGCTACTTTTTTTTTCTTGGGAAAATTGGAGATATATGGGGAAAGCTGGTGATTAGATTGGTAAGAGAAGACATGCAGTTGAGAATTTGTACTCTTTTTGCTTATTATCATTGTTGCCTCTAATGAAATATCACTATTAGGGGAAAATTTTTGAAATCAAATTCTTTCAATTGTTAGCCTAAAGTACTATATATATTTTAAGTGGACAGAGGACTAAATATATAGGCACTAGTCAACTATGTTTTTTTTTCTTTTTTTTTTTGGTTGCTAATTAAGAAAAATTAAAATCTTTCAATTGTTACACTAAAATTATATATATTTCGAGTGAACAGAAGACTAAATATATACGCATTAGTCAACTATTTTCTTTTACTTTTTTTTTTGTGCTAATTGAGAAACTAGTCAACTATTATTTTTAATTTTTAATTTTTTTGTTTAGGCTTTGGACTAGTATTTGATTTCTCAAATAGCTCAAAGAGGAAAATAAAATATAAGGGCAGCCTTAATTTGGTTCTTCCCAATGCTGATGCAATTTAAAATAAGAAAAAAACTTTTTTTTGAAACATTCCTACATACAATTTTCTTGAGTAGGCGTTGAAAACGAAAATGCTTTTGTTTTACTTGTGAAAATTTGAGAAATTTTGGTTTCTTGGTTTTAGGTTTAAAAATAACGTATTTTGATATGGTGGGCGTGTGAGATGAAAGAAAATGTTAACATTGAACTCCGTGTTTTGTCATTTTATGTAAAATTCTCTTCTAGTAATAATTTTTAAATTAAAGGTGTTTTAATAGTCAAGTTGGGTGTGTGACATAACAAACATTTTAAAAAATTGAAAAACAAAACAACAGTTTTAGAGTGTTTTTCAGAATAAAATCATGAATAAATATAAAACTTAAAGAATACTGAAAAAACATAGTCATGAAGCTGAAAGTAAATTGTTTTTTATTTGAAAAATAAAAAACTTGTGTCTTACATCAGAAAAGTTTCATATAACTACAGTTTTAAAAATAGGAAAAAAAAAAGTTGTTGAAAGTTTTCCTGACAGATTAAAAAATGCTAAGACAAATACAAATAGTTAAGATAACATTGAAAACAAAATTTATTTTACAAATACTTAATTAATTTTTTTTTGGAGAAGTTTAATATAACAATCATTTTAAAATTGAAAAATAAAACACAATTTTAGAAAACGTTTTTTCAGGGGGAAAAATCATGAATAGAATCAAATGCGAAAAAAAAACCATATCTTTTAAGAGAAAGAAGAATAACAAAACGAAATAAATATGCAAGCCAGAAAATAAAACATGCTGAATTTTACCATCAGAAAAGCTCTTTAGGTTCCAAGCTGCTTCACAGCAAACTGTATAAATTAAAAAAACTACAACCAGGGGTCTTTTAGCAAATTAAACAAACTTAAAGGCATAATCGAAGTTCAGATAATTAAATCAACTGTTAAAAGTACATAAAATACTTCATTATCAAACTATAGAATTAATCTAAGTCCAATCTACGATCTTTGTGAGCTTTTCCGGGCAGGATTGGTTTTAGATCTTTGCGAGCTTCTCTGATCACTCCCTCCAATTCAAAGGCGCAAAATCATCCTGCAATATGGCATCCATCAACGCATCCCAATCGATCTGCAATATCATTAAAACCAGCAATTGTTTTACATTAATTACTAATTTTTTTTAAGATTTTGAACTTAATTAATTTAATTGGATTAAGTTATCTTTTCACCTCTTGTGGCAGATTTTCGATATTCAGAAGCCGGAATGGGTCAATAAGATCTTCAATGCGTAATTGCTGCACACATATATAAGCTTATCGAATATTGTTTAATTTCGAATTAAAATCAGACGTAATCTTGTGTTGACCATGATATATAAGCTGTATAGAGAAACCCCATTTTAGATTTTTTGCATGTTATTTTATTTTCAACAATTTAAAAAGACCTACTTATTTTTCTAACAAAATATATAGATCATGTACTTCGTACAAATAAAAGAAACAACTGATGCTTTTGTCAGTTGTGATGTCAGATACCTGAAGTCCGAGAGATTGTTCGGTATTAGGCGTGTTTTCCTGGACACGGGAGGGGCCAGCAGCAAAAGGGTCAGGGTTCTGGACTTGCGTTTTTGAAGTTGGGTTCAGCTGATCATTTTGGTCCTCCTCTTCAAAGGAGATCTCAGATATGTCAGAAGGAATGTCTTCAATCAAAGCCTGATAGTTCGGCGGCGGAAGGTCGTTGTCTTGGTCGAGGAAACCCCCACCTGATCCAATAGCAGGATCGTTGTTCTCCGCCACATCGGCTAGCTCTTTTTCAGCATTATTGTCCAGACGGCCAAGCTGTAGATGTTGCGTCTGTGGCGGCGGAGGAGGCAGCGCTGCGTTAGCATTCTGTTGCTGATAGTTGTTGTGAAGCAAAACTCGCGGCGCCTGCACAGCGACCATCTGGTTGTTTGCCCCCGAAACCCCACCAGAAAATGACCCAGCTCCGCCAACTTGACCATAACCAAAATTAGCACCGCTGCCCCTATTCCCCATCGCCACACCATTCATCATGTTGCCATTGAGACCAAGGCCGTTCGCCGTTCCAATTAGGCGGGCGCCTCCAATACCATTGATTCCATTCGGAGCCCCACCACCGGCCGGTAGTTGATTGTATCCAGCCATGTTACCGCTGATCATGTCAACTCCAACAGGGTTATTTGGTGCCAGATAATTGTTAGGAGATCCGACATTGTTGTTCGACGGATAAGTAGTACCGGCGAAAGGTCCCACCCTCCCTTGATTCTGTTGCTGCCACGCTTGCATCGGATTTACCCCACCCACGAAGCCATTGCTTCCTCCATGATTCGCAAGGGCATTGGAATTAACAGCAGAACCATTTCCAGCAGTAGCAGTAGTTGTACTTGCGCCATTAAGGTTGGCAACAGGCACTGGTTGCTGCACAACATTAGCTGGGGCCGGTTGGTTGTTGGTGAGTAGGGTTGGGATTCCGACAGGCCCGGTTGATGATGGGATACTGCTATTGTTGTTGTTGTTGGTGGTGGTGGTGGTGGGTTGGGATTGAGACTGAGATTGTGGTGGAGTTGGCAGCAACAATGGCATGGGTGGCCTGCCGGGAAGCTGAGGGTAGAGTTGCTGCGCAGTTTGCAACATCATCTGAATCGGATAGCCGGAGGCAAAGCTTGAACGGAGCAAAATTCTGTCAGCCAACATCCCTGTTGCACCGGCTACACCGTTCTCTGCAACCTTTTTCAGGAAAAGACGGTATTTCTGCGAGCGAAAAATAGGCATATATATACATGACAGTGTTGACTCTTGTTTGAGTGGAATAATAAAGAAATATTACAAAAAAATTATGCTGATAAATATAAAATATTGGAATGATAACATATATGTCTGATCAACAAAAAAAATCACGAAAAGTAATTTTTCAACATGACTCTAGAATTAAACATGATATATACATATTCTTTTTTTACTAATTGACTAATATATATAAACTCTAAATATAAGTGCATGTGTTGCTATTTTATGGCAAATGAAGAGATGGCACTACTATAATATACCCGGATGGCCTAGCGAGCGAGTTCTTACTTGTCAAGAAAAAAATGTGTAATATTCTAGAAAGAAAAAAAATTATTTAGTTAAAAAACAATTAATTAACCTAAAATTTCAAGGGAGAAAAAACAAAATACACTGAAAAAAATAGAGAAAAACTAATCTCGTCTGAAATTTTTAAACTGCTGGTTTACTTTAGAAGTTATTTTTATTAAATAGAGATATAGAAATATAATTAAGTTATTTAGTGGATGGGATACAATGACATAATTTTCATCATTGAATGGCAGTATAATTATTATTTTTCTTGTAAATGGAGCATAATAATATTGTAATTATATATTAAATATGGCACAATTATAATTTTTCATGTAAAATAGACCAACAACTAAATTTTTGAAAAAAAAAAAGATTTTTTTTATTAAATGAAAGCGTGCTATATATTTGAAGTATATATTAAGTATGCGGACAATCCTAATATTTGGTATAAAATAAAGATACGATTACAATGGTTTATTTCAATTATTAACAGTTGTATAATTATAGTTTTTCTTGTAAAAAAAGGACGGACATCTTTAAAATCTTTCAAATCCGAAAAAAAAAATTGCAAGAAGCATCTAACACCTGCCCTACTCATCAATGTGTTCTTCTACAGAAATAATCATGGACATAAAACGATCTAGTGAGAAATTCTAACCTGCAGATGACTAGCCACATTCTCTCTGGTCAAGCCAGGCACATTCATGAACTCAAGAATCTTCTTAGGGACAGCCTCTGAAAGAACAGCAAAAACACAGACACACACACACACACACACACATATATATATATTTTAGCAAGTAAACAAATAAATCAAGCAATGCTAAAAATCCTGCAAATAAATAAATCAAAGGGGAAATCAATCTCTATTCGATATATCATTTACTTACTGTCAAAGGTCAAATGTTTTATAGCAAGCAAGAACCGATTGTGAAGTGTATTCGTCCAGATCACCTTGGGCCTCCTCGGCCTGCTGCGGCGTCCGGCTGGAGCATCAACCAGCATGTTTTCAGGCCTGCAGCAGGCCTTCTTGGACGACGTTGATCCTGACCCCTTCTCCTTGCCATCTTTTGGTGGGGGCGATCTGTTGCCTCGCTTATTCACAGGTTGGTTCATTGGGACCAGCGCCCCCCCCCTGGCCGCAGCTGCAGCCTCAGCCCCCGAAGCGCTCGCATTTTCAGGGGAAGTACTCCCCGGCCCAGAAAGTGATTGATGACCTTGATTGTCATCATAATCATCATCACCAAGATCAATGAGTAGAGGTGTAGGGGTGGGTGGTATTTCCTCAATCACAACAGATTTTCCCTTCTTAGACCTAAGCGCGAACTGCCACACGTCCTTGAGGTCGTCCGGGTTCACCGGCTTCGGAATAAAGAACACAATTCCTCTTCTCACGCTCTGAAGCATCACGCTCTCATCGTCGTCAGCCGACATCACTACAATCATAATCATAATCACAAACATAAACATAAACAAAGCAAAACAAAACAAAAAAAGAGTACGGACTATGGTATTTTATGAGTACTAGAAGAAATAAGCAATAGAACAAAAATGTACTCACTGATAACAGGTAGCTTAAATTCTTTTTGGACTTGTTTTTGCAGTTCAAAGCCATTCATGTAAGGCATGTGGAGATCGGTAAGCACAAGATCGAAAACCCCGCTTTGCATTCGGAGAGTAGCCAAAGCGTCGAGAGGGTTCTTCGCTGTCTCCACTGAAATAATTTCAAGGCAAGACACAAATTAACATCAATTGTTATATGATAAATATTAGGCCATCAGAAAATGAAAAAAAAAAAAAAACACTGTAACAGAAGAATGTAGTTTAAATTATGGATCCAAACACCCTACATTTGTATAGATATGTATGTATGTATGTGTATATTACATATATATATATATATATATTTATTGACTAAACATGTCAATTAATGAAGTTGCCAAAAAATATAAAAAAAAGTGTACCAAAGAGAGGGGATAATCATAGTATGTTCTTTTCGGTTATACAACCATGCATATAGAGGATATAAATTTGAAACGAGATTTCAAGGACAAGGGGGGAAAAAATTGCTTTTTCACAAGTATTTTTTAAAATCTTGTATATATAATATGTAATTAGCAGAAGCTGGTAATGAACTCATGGATAGATCGAAGAAGAAAAAATATGCATAAATTCAAGCAAAGCATGTCACTAGCCAGAGAAGATGAGATCTGGTGAAATGAAGCCAATAAATATTGTTTAAGAGATCAGAGGAAGAAAAGAGAAAAAGAGAAAGAAAGAAAACTCAATCTTTTAAAATAGGCAAGAGCCGAATCAAAATCTTTCATATATGCAAAGAAATTTCTCATATATGCACAAATATGTAATCAATATATGTGTTGTCTATATAAATCCACACGCATATATATATATATATATATATATATATTAAGTAGAAATACATACATATATTGTAAAATCTAAAACCAATCTTATAATAACCTTCTTAAACTAGATTCTCGATGATCATGAACATGAGACAAAAGGGCATCAGATCTTGCTTGGACAAGGGAAAAACAAGGACAAAAAGGAAAAAAAAAATAGATAAAAACAATTCAAGCACAAATCTTGTATAAGCACTAGACTAATGTAGATGTTGATCAAAAAGCTAAATGTACATAATAAAGGGCTCAATGATCTATTGATTTGTGGAAAAAAATGAATAATCAAAAGGAAAGAAATGTTCCACCAAAAAAAAAAAAACTGAATGGAAATAATGGTTGGGAGTGATTCCAACCAGATCTACACATATACATATATATGAAACCAACAAAAATAATGTGGGGCTTTTTTTATTTTTTAATACCTTTGTAACTCAATATTTGGAGCATAGATGCGACTATAGCTAGAGTAGTTGAATCATCATCCACAACCAAGATATTGATATCAATGGAAGGGCGTATTTGATCATCGGAAGATTGCACTTTGCCACACATAACCCACTCAGAATCCATGATTGGAAGAAAATGAAAGTGCAATATTATTGAAATCGAAGGTGGTGTAAAAAAACACACAATGGAGAGGGGTTTATATAGCACGAAAAAACAGCTTAAGTCAAGAGAAATGTGTTACACTTGTCATTTAACTACTTATATGAAGAGACTTGAAAAGGAGATGGCCTTTTCTTGAGAATAATAGCACTTTTTCAATTTTTTTCTTAAATTCTGCAAAAAAAAAAAAAAAAAACATAGTACCACTTGGTCTTGGTCTTTCCTGAAGTTTACATTATAATTAATGACAAAAATCCACTGTAAAAATCGACATTTATTGCGATTACCAAAGAGGGGATAGGTTCTTACTTGGAGTTGTTTCTATAGAAGATTTCAAAATCTTTTAATCGAATGTCTATTTGTGGATAATTATTTTCTAATGTTGGAGTGATTTTATTTCTTAAATTATAAACTGAATAATAATAATTATAATATATTGTGGATTTCACTAGTTAATTTTATTTCAGTATTGAATAGATCTTATGTGATATAAACGAGGGTGCTGTTTGTTAATTTTAAGTGAGTTGCTTGCCCTGTGAAGTGCTAAATTATTTGTTGATATTGTGCTCTGAATTAAGTGAACAAAAAAATGTTCTTTTTTTCCTTCTCAATTCAAAATACATATTTATATACTCAATATTTATGCCTTTTTAAAAAACATAAGTAATTGCAAGTAAAAAAAAAAAAACCAGTTGAAAATTTAAATGTTGTTAGAAAAATTTGTTAAAAAATTCGTGTTGCCCACATGATACGGATTTGGCCCACGTGAGATTCAACTGTCTCTTGTAACGGTTGGTAACCGTTACACCCGTGTGATGGTCACGGTATTAAATTCTCTGGTCCCTGGGCATACTTTTCAGAACAACAAAATTACACCATCAAGTGAGAATTGTGAGTGCCCAGAAAACAACATTTTCACGAAGGAACACAGTGTGCAAATTCGGTGGAAAACAGAGCATTAAACACAATGGCTGGAGGTATTGAATTCGATCCAATACGCTTCCGTTTTCAATATTTTATGGTTGTTATTAATTGCCCAACCAACTAACATTTGGTATCCGAGCCTTATACCTCTGCCTTGGTGTTCAAATTTTGAACGAAAATTCTGTTTTCCCACGGTTTTTGTACCGTGAATTGGACTTTGTTTTTCCTTGATATTTTTTCAATGTTACTGCTATAAAACCATTGGGTTAATGTTTTCTTGATGTTTTATGATGAAAAACCGAGGAATTCTACATGTTTTTCCGGTCTGTGCATGCCGAATTTTTGGCCGTGAAAAGCATATATTGATCAATATGAATACTTGGTTAATTATGTATTTTGAATTCATAAATCATCATATTATTGATTTCTGAGCATTTTGGGATTTGGAACGCCTGAAATTGACGTCGGAGGGGAGAGAAACCGTCGGGTTTTCCGACGGGTCCGCGGGTCGCAGCCGGGTCAGAACGACCCTGCTGGAGGTTGAAGACGACCCATACGACATGTCGTTTTGCATTCGGCAGCAAAACGACCCGTCGTTTTTAGCGGGCGCGAGAATCTCCTTCAGCGAAACGACGCCGTTTTAGGGGACCCCCCCCTCTTCAGGGAAACGACGCCGTTTAAGGGACCCCCCCCCCCCCCCCCCCTCAAATGAAACGACGCCGTTTTGGCGAAAAAAAAAATCCGAAAATCAAAAAAAAAAAAATTTAATTTTGGTTTTTGGATATGCACATAATTCTTGCAATAATTTCATGGGAAATTTAATTTAAGCATTATGTGCCAAGTATTTGTTATATGCATTGTTTTGAGTTATATTATGCATGTTATTAAGTTAATTAACTCATTTAGCACAAATTATGATTTCGTTCATAATTATTATATTGCCTAGAGAACATGCAATTTTCATGAATAATTGTGAACAAAATAAAATGTCTAAGTGATCCATATCATTTTTTAATAATTGGAGCTTAGCCACAGCAACTCTAATTATGTAAAATTATATATTAATTTGTTTAGGATCACATTTGAGTAAAGGACATTTATTGTAATTAGTTGTACTTAATATAATAAATTTTATCCCACAGGAATTTTTATTATATTGACATAACTGATTAGGATAAAATATCAAATTATATTTTCTGATTTACCCACAGGGATTAGAAAAGGGAACATAATTTGATAGTTTTATCATACAATTAAATGAATCTAATTGAATTAAAACTCTAGCCCACAGGCAAGTTTTATGTCATAGATTCATGATATTATGCATGATTTACATTGGTAAAGCATGATTTATGTTTAATAGCCTCGATATTTTGATCATAAGCATGTTTATTTTAATTATGCAGTCATACAACCTGTGAATTTCTCTGATGTACGATGTGATATCCCTGAGCTGAAAGGGGATAATTACAAGGTCTAGAAGGAGAGAATACTCCTTCACTTAGGGTGGATGGACATTGATTATGCTATAAGGAAAGACGAGCCCGTAATTACTGATACCAGCACTCAGGATGAGATTGCTCTTTATGAACGTTGGGAGCGATCTAATCGCCTTAGCGTCATGTTCATAAAGACCAAAATCTCTGCTGGTATACGTGGTTCCGTCGAACAGTATGACAAGGTCCGGGCATTACTGAAAGCCATTGATGAGCAATTTGAAACTTCAGATAAGGCACTTGCCAGCACCCTAATCATGAGGTTCTCATCCTTAAGGCTCACCAGTGTGAGAGGTGTGCGTGAGCACATCATGGAGATGAGGGACATAGCGGCTCAATTAAAGAACCTTGAGGTGGATATGTCTGAATCTTTCCTGGTGCACTACATTCTGAACACCCTACCAAAACAATATGGGCCCTTTAAGATTTCCTACAATACACATAAGGACAAATGGTCAATAAATGAACTTCTGACCATGTGTACTCAGGAAGAGGGGCGGCTTGTAATGGAAATGGGTGAAACTGCACTTACAACCACGAAAGGAAAGAATCAGAATCAAGACCAACATCAGGCCAAGGACAAAGGGAAGAGTAAAATGCCTCCCAAAGCTGTCATTAAGAAGGAATCCTAGTGTTTCTTCTGTAAAAAGAAGGGACACATGAAGAAGGATTGCACAAAATTTCAGAGTTGGCTTGAGAAGAAAGGTAATTCAATCTCATTGGTTTGTTATGAATCTAATATGATTGATGTTGTTTATAACACATGGTGGATTGATTCTGGATCTACAATCCATGTTTCGAATACCTTGCAGGGTATGCGAAAACTAAGGAAGCCACTGGGAAGTGAGCTTAGCATCTCTTTAGGAAATAAGATGCGTTCATATGTGGAAGCCATCGGAACATGCACCTTAGTTTTAAGTAGTGGATTTACTTTGGAATTGGATAAGACATTTTATGTTCCAAACTTTTCTAGGAACTTGATTTCTGTTTCCAGACTTGTACATTTGGGATATTCCTTTACTTTTTCAGACAAATGTTTCAGTTTATTTTATAAATCTGATCTTGTTGGGAATGGTATTTTGTCTGATGGTCTTTTCTCAATTAACTTGCAAAATGAACCACATCATACTGCTATGCATGTTCAATCTGGCATTAAACGTTGTGTTATAAATGAAGATTCCTCTATGTTGTGGCATCGGAGATTAGGACATATCTCCATTGAAAGAATCAAGAGGTTAGTGACTGACGGAGTACTTAGTACTTTGGATTTTACTGACTTCGAGACTTGTGTGGGTTGCATTAAGGGAAAGCTAACCAACAAGTCAAAGAAAGGTGCCAAGAGGAGTTCAGAAATATTAGAAATCATACATTCAGATATTTGTAGTCCAGTAATGGACTCATATGGTCCGAGATACTTCATCTCTTTCATAGATGATTACTCACGGTACATGTATCTCTACTTGCTTCATACAAAGGACGAAGCATCAGACGCCTTTAAGGTTTTCAAGGCTGAAGTAGAGAAACAATGCGAAAAGCAAATAAAGATCGTGAGCACAGATAGGGGTGGAGAATATTATGGTAGATACACTGACGATGGACAAGCTCAAGGTCCATTTGCAAGGTTTCTTCAAGAACATGGGATAGTTGCCCAATATACCATGCCTGGTTCTCCGGATCAGAATGGTGTAGCAGAAAGAAGAAACCGAACATTAATGGACATGGTGAGGAGTATGCAGAGTAACTCCAACCTACCTAAGTCCTTGTGGACTGAAGCTCTTAAGACGGCTGTGTATATATTAAACCGGGTTCCGACTAAGGCTGTCCCAAAGACGCCATTTGAGTTATGGAAAGGTTGGAAACCGAGTTTGCGACATATACGCGTTTAGGGATGTCCGTCTGAAGTAAGAGTATACAACCCACAAGAGAAGAAGCTAGATCCGAGGACCATTAGCGGATATTTCGTTGGATATGCCGAGAGGTCCAAGGGATATAGATTCTACTGTCCAACTCATAGCACTAGATTTGTGGAATCAAGGAACGCCAAGTTTCTTGAGAATGACTTGATTAGTGGGAGTGATCAATTTCGGAACATAGTTTCTGAAGGAGATCATACTGATGCTTAACCATCTACATCAAGTGATAGGTTGATCATAGTTCATAGCACTCCTATAGTTCAACCGAGTGTTGTGCAACCGATCATTGAGGTTCCACAAATTGCTGATAATAATCTAGAAGGTCAAGTTGCTCAAGAACCAACGGAAACAATTGAGCAACAAGTTGGACAACAGATTCCTCAGGAAAATGTTGAACCAACATTAAGGAGATCTACTAGAGAAAGGAAATCGGCAATTTCTAGTGATTATGTTGTGTATTTACAAGAATCGGAGTATAACATTGGAGCCGAAAATGATCCCGAAACATTTTCACAAGCCATAAGTTGCCAAGAATCGAAACTTTGGTACGATGCAATGAAGGATGAAATGGATTCTATGGCATCCAATGGAGTCTGGGATCTTGTCGAGTTGCCTGATGGTGCAAAAGCCATAGGGTGTAAATGGGTCTATAAAACGAAGAAAGACTCATTAGGCAACATCGAAAGATATAAGGCAAGACTCGTGGCCAAAGGATTCACTCAGAAAGAAGGAATCGACTACAAGGAGACCTTTTCTCCTGTATCCAAGAAAGATTCTCTCCGCATCATCTTGGCACTTGTTGCTCATTTTGACTTAGAGTTACAACAGATGGATGTGAAAACGACATTTCTCAATGGTGAACTAGAGGAAGAGGTTTATATGAAACAACCAGAAGGATTCTCCTCTAGTAATGGTGAGCAGTTGGTATGTAAGCTTAAGATATCCATATATGGGTTAAAGCAGGCCTCCCGTCAGTGGTATTTGAAATTTCATGATGTCATCTCTTCATTTGGATTTGTAGAGAACATCATGGATCAATGTATATACCAGAAGGTCAGTGGGAGTAAAATCTGTTTCCTGGTTCTATATGTGGATGACATTTTACTTGCAACCAATGACAAGGGTATGCTACATGAAGTAAAACAATTCCTCTCTAAAAACTTTGACATGAAGGATATGGGTGATGCATCCTTCGTTATAGGCATTAAGATACACAGAGACAGATATAAAGGCACCTTGGGTCTGTCTCAAGAAGCCTATATCAACAAAGTTTTGGAGAGATTTCGGATGAAAAATTGTTCACCGAGTATAGCTCCCATTGTGAAGGGTGACAGATTCAATTTGAATCAGTGCCCGAAAAATGACCTTGAAAGAGAACAGATGCACAACATTCCATATGCTTCAGCTGTTGGAAGTCTTATGTATGCTCAGGTTTGCACAAGACCTGACATTGCATTTGCTGTAGGAATGTTGGGCAGATATCAGAGTGATCCAGGATTAGACCATTGGAAGGCTGCAAAGAAGGTGATGAGGTACCTACAAGGAACCAAAGACTACATGCTTATGTATAGACGGACTGACAACTTGGAAGTCATTGGCTACTCTGATTCTGACTTTGCTGGCTGCATTGATTCACGGAAATCAACTTCCGGATACATTTTCATGCTAGCTAGTGGAGCTGTTTCATGGATGAGCGCCAAACAAACCTTGACTGCTACTTCCACTATAGAGGCCGAGTTCGTATCCTGTTTTGAGGCTACCTCACATGGTGTATGGATCAAGAGTTTCATTTCTGGGCTTAGGATTATGGATTCTATCTCTAGGCCGCTGAAGATATTCTGTGACAATTCAGCTGCTGTTTTTATGGCTAGAAACAACAAGAGCGGTAGTCGAAGCAAACATATCGACATTAAGTATCTGGCCATACGAGAGCGTGTTAAGAATAAAGCAGTGGTCATTGAACACATAAGCACTGAATTGATGATTGCCGATCCCTTGACTAAAGGCATGCCACCAGTAAAATTTAGGGATCATGTGGATAGAATGGGACTTGGTTCCCTTATGTAATTTTGAATTACTTGTTGTGAAACTCTATATTTATGATAATTTCTCTTTTCAGCTTCAATTAAGTGCGCAACTTTATTTATGAGAAATATCACTAAAGTTTATGACCTAGAATGAACATGGGGTTTATTCATTAAGATAAGATAGAAAATCTAAGAAACAAGATATATTGTGATACATGGAAGATAATACTCGTTATTTAGAGGACCTGTCGCCATGATTCATGTATTTTGTTTCTCTTTATAGCAGTTGATGTAATACGTGAGCCAAGTGGGAGAATGTTAAAAAATTCGTGTTGCCCACGTGATATGTGCTGCCCACGTGATACGGATTTGGCGCACGTGAGATTCAACTGTCTCTTGTAACGGTTGGTAACCGTTACACCCGTGTGATGGTCACGGTATTAAATTCTCTGGTCCCTGGGCATACTTTTCAGAACAACAAAATTACACCATCAAGTGAGAATTGTGAGTGCCCAGAAAACAACATTTTCACGGAGGAACACAGTGTGCAAATTCGGTGGAAAACAGAGCATTAAACACAATGGCTGGAGGTATTGAATTCGATCCAATACGCTTCCGTTTTCAATATTTTATGGTTGTTATTAATTGCCCAACCAACTAACAAAATTAAAATAGATGAAGTCATTTCATGAGGTTCGATGAATATTGTGCACGACATAGCAAAAAGTTACGAAAGCCATGCAGAGAGAATGATATGAGGTACATCACTTGCAACGGTTAAGTAACCTAATAGTCAATCATTAATCTTTAACACACGGTTGAATAAAACCTTATTAGTATGCTTTTAACGAGATCAAAAAAAATTTTTGAAGTGAATACGAATCTTTATCCGAATAACTATTGAGCGTAGAAAATTGAAGAAATTTTTATGACAAAATATAAATATTTCTTTATTGGAGAAATAATAAAAAAAGAGAAAACAGAAATATTACACAATTTTATCTATAAAAAAAAATTAAACAAAATATAGTAAGTCTACTGGAAAGGAAAAAGGAGCAAAAAAGGAAAGAGGAAGTCACCAACGGTTACTAGCTTTGGAGGGAATCCACAATGTTTAAGGTGAAAAAGTCCTCGCCAATTGCTTAACACCGGGCCAGTGTAGCAGCCTCTTGGGCTTGGCATGATGGACAGAGAAACTTACAGGGTATGCTACCGGCCACACTTTTAAAGAAGTTATGTTCCCACCGTTACTTTATGTTACATGAATTTTTATAAATGTATTATTTTAAAACTAATTACTTTTTATAAATATCATATATGTTTAAGAATAACACAACTTAAATATATAATATAAATAGTAGTATGACATAGCTTTTTAAGTGTGGTATGAATAAATAAATTTTTTAAAAGTGTGGCATAACATGTAATTTTCTCTTTATTCATGCCAAATTTAAAACATTGTGTCGCACTATCATTCACAATAAGTTGTGTCATATTTAAATATGTATGACTTTATAAAAGATAAGTTTTAAAAGATGATATTTATAAAAATTTATTGGATGGATAGGAGCGGACCCACATGAATAAACATCATTCGTAGGTTTGACCCAACTTTTTCAAGAAATTATGAAAGTTTTTTTTTTTTTTTAATTCTTAGTTATCACATAATTGCTACAATAACTTTATTATGTTTCCATTTGAGGCTATGTCACTCAATGCAAAAATAAAAAAAATCTAGGGTTATTTGGTTGAAAAAAATATCAACAAGCCTTTAGAAATCAACGTGAAAACTGGGTTCCGCCTACAGTTTGATAAACTACAAAATTGGATGAAAGTAAATTACTTTAATATGGCAATGTTACCCTTGTAATTTCCTTTAAATAACTAAATTGTCCTATCTAGTTGATTAGAAATAATAAGAAGAATAAATAAATAACTTAATGCCAGTCAATTTGAGTTCACAAACTCTAATTCAAGTACATTTGTTATTTCTCTAAAAATAATTTCATTTGTTGCAATTGGGACGATAATTTTTGGCCAATTTACCGCACTATCCGTCGGGGGTAAAATTAAAATAACAAAAAGAAATATTTTAACTTAATAAACACCAAAAAAAAAAGTACTGATGAATTGGTTCATTGTCATATTTGCACCCTCTTTGCAGATTCTGTTTTATGAAATGGCTTTGCTCCTAGATATGAATTTATTACAATTTCATCCCACATTTAGTCATAGCATAGTTACATTTTCACACGATAATATTAATGTGAACACACACCGTCCTGTGAAACAAAACCTCAAAATGACAAAATGCCATTTAATACTCTCAAAACCGCGGCAGAAAAAACCAGACTTTTTTGCCCACTGTATAATGTAATTTTTGCCTTGATGGCATCATAATCTTTAAATGGTCTGTTTTTAACTTTTTAACTTTTACATTAACAAAGTCATTTCATAACTCAGGACATGTGTAACTTCTTATAATATATAAAAACTGTGTGTTAATCCTCATGAAGGAGAGCAAAAAAAAAAAAAAGAAGCATGGGACCCACTTATTCTTGAATGTTTGGGTTGGTCCTACATGGCACCACTTTGAACCCTTGCCAACATGGATGGTGCGTTTCACCCATTAGTAAGGTGTATATTCGCTTTTTAGAGGTAAACTAGAATTTATCGTTTCAGTTATGGACCAATTACGGAGTTTCTTACTGAAATATTCCATAGTTATAACTCATGCCTATCTGTTTGTTGAGGTTTAGTGCCGCTGGGCGTCAAAGGGCCAATCAATTAAAAACAGGAGTGTAGGAGAGCATGATCGGGTTTCATACCATGCCCACTGGACAAAAGAAAACGAACCGTTCATCCAATAAACAATGCTTTCTTGTATTATTATTATTATTTTTTAAATCAGTCCTCACCGAGCATGACTTTAAAAATCTATTCAAACTACCAATAGAACATAAAAGAAACTAGGGTTGTGTATTATCCGGCCATATCCTGAACCGTCGAGTTTTTAAGACTGGACCGTTTAGGCAATTTGTTAAAATCTAAGACTGAATCGGACCGTTTTACCTTTTTAGGACTGAATCAGATCGTTCTTATAGAACGGTCTAGTCCGGTTTTGAACCGTGGTTTGAAACTTTTTTAAGTAATTTTTATGATTTTTTAAACTAGATTTTATAGTTTTAAACTCTAAATATCTAAACCATAAAACAAAGATTCTAAAAGGAAAAAAATTAGAAATAACAAGCAAAACAAATCAAACACAACATGAAACAATTTAAAGAAAAATATAAATAATATAGTCATCCAAAATACATATGTGTGGCTGAAGGGTGAAGGGAAGGTTGTGAAAAAAAGAGGACTAGGATTTTGATAAAATTGTGTTGTTTTTAATTAAGGAATGGTTTTTCAATGGAGAGAGTATTTTTTTAATATTTATTATTTTTTATTATATATATATATATACAAACAGTCCAATCCGCTTAGAACTTCTAGTTACAAATTTTCAAATTGGACCGGATCATTTTTTAATGATCCAATCACCACCTAACTATTCCAGTCCAAGGGATTGGCTATTTTTTTTTGCAAAGCCCTGAAAGAAACCTTATAAACGATTTCACACACTCGTCATCATTAATTTTCAAAGGTAACATTTGCGTCAAACACGCAACCTTATTATTTTAGTAAACCAAGTGCATGTTTGAGAATTAGACGTCTTAATTATACTTTATTGAAAGGAATAAAATCACATAAAAGAATAAACCAACACAAACACAAAAGAATTTTTTGGGGGGTAAATTGCCATTTTTTAAGCTTTTAGAAGTAAATAGCCGAAGTTTTTAAAATTAAAAGTAGTCAATTTTTAGCATTAGTGCATCATTTTGATGTGCCGCAATACATCAATAATGTACTGATTTATATTTCATCATTGATTAACTTGATGGTTTGTTCATTTAATAATTCACCATTTTCTCGATGATAAATCATTAGTAGATCAATAATAAACCAATTTATTAGTGACAAACTGTAGTTAATAAGTGATATACTAATATTAATTAATGATGTACATCAATAATATATTGGTGTGTTTATTAATGATGTACTGCTTAAAAAAAAGTTATTTTCCTAATTTTCAAAAAGTTCAGTCGTGTTCCTAATTTTTTAAAAAGTTCAAAATATGATAAAAATAGACCAATTGTTAGGTTTGCTTAATTGTAAAATTACACCATCTTTTAGTCTCTATGGTAATTTACAATAATGAAGAAATTTATGAAAAAATTTGCACCTCGTAATTCTTTTTTTTTGGGATATAGAGAAAAATGGCCTTTTTAATGACTATTTAAAAATAAATGACCATCGTCTTTTTAAATTAGGGAAATAACCCTTCTCATTAATTATAAAGTTAAAATGACAAAAATAACTTTCATTATTATTAATTAACTATAATACATCGGGGATATACTGTAATAAATTAGTAATAAACCCTAACACGTTAATAATAAACCGTAATATATTAGTGATATAATGTAGTACATCAATGATAAACAATAATATATCAATGGTAGAAAAGTTAATATATCAAAGATAAATCTTAGTATATCAACGATAAACCTTAAAATATATTTTATCAATGATAGAAAAGTTAGTATATCAAAGATAAATCTTAGTATATCAACGATGAACCTTAAAATATATCAATGATAAGAACAAACCCTAAAAAAAAAAGTAATTCCTAACTCCCAAAATCTCGGAAACTTTTTTCTTCTCCTCTGCAATAATTCCGGACAGGTTCTCTATCATCAATGATGACCTCCAACGAGATCTTGTAAAAATCTCCGATATTGCACAAGGATCTTTTCCATCGTGTCGACTTCAACATCAAATGGGGAGCTCGTCACCACTATCCATCTTGAACAAGTTCTTTCCCCTATAAGAGGGAGGTCTCACGTCGGCGATCGTCGACTTCATTTTGGCAGACACGGTAGCAATTGAGTAGAGGGAAGAGATGGGTAGAGACTAGAGAGACTGGACAGAAGAATTGGGGGAGATAAAAGAGAGAAGATGGCTTAAATTCAACAAAATTATTATTGGCTTACTAGAAAACAAGATTTTAATAAATTATCCTAAATGTGGCACCATTTTTTTATAAAAAAAAATAGAACAACCAAATTTACAAACGCTAAATCTCTAATGTAAATATCATGGAAACAATAATCAGACCCAATAAATTAACATGACGTAAACAGTTAAACCTCCCACGGATTAGGGAAATAACATGGACTGATATTCCTACATTTCTGCTAAGCAGCCACGTGAGACTTCTAGATTAAGAATTAATAGTCACGTCATATATTCTTACCGCATATAATTTACACTGTCATATAATATATTCATTCATGAGTTAATATAATTAACTGCTCCCTTTCACTCTCTGCCCTCTGACCGGACTGTGAAAGTCTGTCTCTCCCATATCGTGCTTACAGGGCGGCTCCATTGTAGAGACCGAAATCCATTCCATCCATTCCCTTCCATGCCAACATCTTTCTCACCGTATGGCATGTTTTAAATTTTGTGGACCTTAGTATACATGAATAGCCACCCCTTTTTTTTGCCCTGCCACGTTTCTGTCACACGTCCAGTTATCGTCTTCAAGTTGAGCCCGCCTTTTTTTTCCCGTTTTCTTTACAGCAGGAATACCTACATTTAATGTTTCTGCCTCCAATTTCTCAGACCAAATTATGAATCAACTTATCTAATATTTACTTTTTCTTTCTTTTTTTTTTTTTTTTGGGTTGGCTTGAAGAATTAGGAATTGACCCATCACTGCAAATTTAATGTTATGATCTGTCAAGCCTGACAGTGTTTGATGTTTCGTTTGTGGGAATGAAGATCAAGTGGAGAGGAGAGTTTTTCACAATTGGAGTCAAGTAGTAAAAGGAAAAGGGAGCTGGTTTGCTGATTTCGTATTTTATATACTAAATATTCAATCACCGTTTACGATCAGTTTTTTTTATCAAAACCCTAATAGTTCAATCTTGTTTTTGAGTTATCATGCATATGGCATGACTTTTTTATGATTAAAAAAGGATGGGAGACATCCATACGTCCCAACCCAGCAGGATTGAATAAGCAGTAATTACTGACACCATCAATAGAAGTAAAAAATTATCGTTTCAGACATTTATCATCTAAGGTCATGGGCTTCAAGAGTCGTCTTTCCAATATAAGGTTGAGACAGACTTTGCGCATAACATGACTCGAAAGCAAACCCTTCATATAGGACATCCTTTGCCATGTTATACTACAATCACCGGTGTTATATATGCATGGCATGTTATTAAGTTGCAAAAAAAGGAACAGATACATCACAATATAAACACTTTTGACCTCTTTTGTGCAAAAAGAAAAGGAGGGAAAAAATCGGAGTCTCTATATATAGTACTATAAGATACGAAGATAAGTGGATCATGATCTTAAAACCACCCACCTTTCATGACCTGCTCATACAATGCCCACAACAAGAAGCCAATGAGTGTGTCTCTAATCAAGGACTTGAAAAGAAGTGAGCCAAGCATATTTGGAAGAATAATTGCTACAAGAGGATGAGGTTTTATTATTATAAACAGGTAGATCTCGGAAACGCAAGTTGCCTTGGTGGGACACCAATGCATAGATTACCCCATTCATGTGGCCCTTGCCGATCACCCCCACAACTCTCTCGCTTTTGTTCACAGCTTTGCTACGCTTGAGGGACCATGCTAGATACTGACATGTGTATTTTCATGTCAGTATATACATAATATGTATCTATATATGCACATGCATGCAGGCAACAGACAACACTTAGTGGTGGACCAGCAGTACTAGTATGTATTGCAGAAACCAAAGTGTAAAAAAAATGGAAAAAGAAAAAGAAAAACTGCTGCAAAATAATTCTGTAGATGGACAAAAGTGGAAACATTAATGGGACTATTCGGATGATAGAATTTAACGAGTGCTTATTGATATTCAGTGGCTATGGTGCATTCAGAGAGTACTAGTACTAGTCAAGATAGAGATTTCTTTTTTTTTTTTTTTTTTTTTGATGACGTTACTGTACATTTCCCCCTATGCATGAGTACATATATGAATTATTATGTATTATGTCCTTTTGTTCTTTTTCTAATCAAGGACTACTTACAGTGTCTCTTTCGTGTATAAGAGGCTGGAGAAGTGAAGGATATGAAAAACTGAGCTTCTCATACAGCTGAAACGTGCTATCATCTGATCTGCTTGATTGATCGTGCAATATTATATCATTTGGAGGGAAGAAAACTTAACGGTTTCTTGCCATCTTGATTGGAACCATTGATAGCAACCAACAAATAGTGTAATGTTTTCAGTAGCTATAGTAAGAAGTAAAAAATTACTATAATATAAAAGTTTCACATGTTATAATTTTCAAATTAATATTTTCAGTTTCAACAACTCTCCTAAACACCTTATTACATTTACAATGTTACATTTTCTATTTTTCATCCAAAGATTAAAAGTTATGTTTGAAAGATGAATTTAAGCTAATAGTTAAAACTATTTTTTATTTATAACATTATAACATGTGAGAGCTTTATATTGTAGCTACTTTTTACTTTACATTATGGACGACTGACGTGCCAAATAGATTGATACTCTTCATGGAATCATCAAGACATAAACAAATATATTTTTGCATTTGTGACGGGAAGCTAAGGATATGCATTTTTCTGTTCTTTTGTTTTTTTCCGAACAACAATACAGATAAAAAGAGGAAAGGGGAAAAAGGAAAAAGGGGGAAAAAAGATAAAAACCTACAAATAATCCGGAATGGGAAAAGGAGAGCAGTTTTTACACACATATATGTTGCAGATGCTAAACTTAAAAAGGTAAATCTGCAAAACTTAAAATATCACCATGGAAACACGAGAAAAGCTAGCGATAACGTAAGATGAAAGACGACAAACAAGAAGGGTAAAACTGAAACCTTTATATTTTTCTGAGATGCATCAGATGGGGAAGTTATCCCACGAACAACTGATGTCACTAAGCTCGCTTTCTCAGTCCATGTCAGTGAATTCCATGCCCTCTCAAGCTGCATATACACACACACACACATATATATACACAAATTCAAACTACATGAATTTAACTTCATTAATGTTGTAACTACAAGAAAAATGCTCAAATTTGCAGACGTACAGTTATTTCTATTGGCCTATCTCCCAACACTATTTGGGCACCGACTTCTTCAGATGCTTTTCGAGCAGCTCTGAATTGCAATTATTAAACACGCATCATGTTTATCATGATCATGATCATAGTTAAAACAAATCCATTTTTTTAAGTAACTTATATATAGACAATTATTATGCTGGCTTTATCCAGTCAAATTTTTTTCCTACCTCATCACCAAAAGGTCGGTTGACATCGGAAGATATCCTTGACGATAAAAACAGCCAAAAGCAGGAGTAAGGCCAGAGCAGTTTGACCCCCTAGTGTCAGAGTTTACATAATTATTGCTATAATTACTATATAAAAAGCATATTCTTCTCAAGAGCTAGCATAATGACAAATTAACACATCAAACAAAACACTTTTCTTTTCTATCATAATAATAATGATGATAATAATAATAATCTTACCTAAGTTTATACTACGACCAACGCACCAAAGAAGCCACTGCCACTTAAAGAGAACATGTTTGATCGTAGTAATTGCTTCCCTTGTTCATCATCACTATCTTCAGATACGTACATAATCCCAGCTCTGAAATCGGACGTCTCTGCAACAATTTCAGTTCATATTCACAATTGAAATTAGGAAAAAAAATAGTAATTACCTTTTTTTTTTCAATTTAGGGTGCGTTTAATTTGTTATGTGTTACAATTTGGAGTATTTTTGCAGGATAAACCCAACAGAAAACCGAAGATTTTATCAAATTAGAAATGCAATTTTAATTCCCAACACATAAACAAATACGAAATAACATTTTTTTATTTTTTATTATGGAAAGACCAAAACCAAAACAAAAAAAAACAAAAAACAATTATCAGACTTGCCTGCATCTACAGAGCTGAACCACCACATTATCAGGATTAACTGTTCTGACGACACGCTCAACTTCCATGGCTGATTCTTCGGAAATATGCATCGTGCCGATTAGCCATGTCGGCTCCAGCTCAACGAACTCCGACGGCCAAGACGGGACGGGGCCGAAAAGCCGCTTCTCAGTCAGCACCAAGCTCCCGTTGCTTGCCAAGTCGGGCAACTCAGGGAGAGTTTTGGCGATTGTGGCCGTGGAAGTTTCTAGAATTTCCGACCTGAAATCGAAGTCCGTAGGTGAGGATTTGACAGAGACTTTGAAGGGTTTGAGAGGCTTGGATTTCTGCAGAAATGGGTTGGAGTGGAATAAAGGGAAGGTCGATGAATTGATCAGAGTTTCCATGGATGAGACTGGTTTTTCTGTGTTGTGCTTTCTCTCACTCGTCAGAAAATGTGATAAGGAAAATTATTCAACTTTTTTAATTTTGGGAAATTTTAACTGCCACGTAAATAGTCAAAAAAGGAAATTAACTGTCAAGATACAAATTAGGAAAGTTTTACTTTTTTTTCTTGAAAAAAAAAGTTGGGGAAGTTAGGTGATCACCTGCGGGTGACGCAGGTGGGTCGTGTTTAAAAAGGGTAGAAGCAATGACTGGGGAAAAGAGAAAAGATATTATAAAGAAAGTGAAATGACGTTTGAGAAACTTGGTACATGTGGGCAAACTTTCAGACGAATGATGCTGACTTTCGAGGGTCCTCCCTGTCATTATCATGCTCCTAACAAAGCCGTGTTTTATTTCCTAATTTTCTGAATTTTTCTTAATTATCTGGAAAATTATTGAGTATATTTTTCGGGACAATTTATATAGCATTATTATTGTTGGAGTGAATTTTCAAACATCAATTCCCTCGTATCTGCTCCATTGATCTCTGGTAGGATGTTTAGAGCTCCATTGTCTCTGACTCGTCATTAGTTTATCAACAAAGACACTTCAAAGTTTAACCAAATAGTAATGGAAATATTTTTTAGAGTAGAGAAAAGAAGTTGTAAGAATAATAGTCTAAAAAAGGCAAAAGAATGTCCCTTTTTCATGAGTTTCACATTCCATTTATATCGAGATTATTCTGATCTGATAATTGTCTAAACAATCATCAAGTTCTAAACACGTTACATTTCTTTTGAGCTTAGAGTTTTCTTTAATTTTTTCATTCTTGAAAAAGGCCCAGAAAGAATTTTTTATCTTTTTTTTAGAATTTGTATATATTCACATTCGTTTCATTACAACACATTGTGTGACATGTGCTGGGTTATAAATGATTTCCCTAACACATGTCCTCGTGTTACCTTCTTATTAGACATCTTGAGGTTGCCTTGGGTTTTAGATTTACTTAGGTCAAGATCCTTCTTTATATGCTTTTTATTGAGGTAGATCTTGACCTTACTTGAAGCTATCGGAGTTCTCTGGCTTATGGTTGTTGCACTCGTTTGTTTTTGCTGATTGATTTCTATCGATCATCGAGGTCGACGGTATGAGATGACACATGTCAACGTCTCATTGGGCCAGTGGAAAATCCCACTAACAATTATTGTCTTTTTGTTTTTTTAATTTTTGAAAAAAGAAAAGGCAAAGTGAAAAAAAAGGCTCTCTTTCCACAAACAACAAGAGCTTTGAGTTGTCTTTGCAGCACCGTATCCCTCTTCCTTTAGAGTTAAAGCCTGGTGTCATCTTTAGGCTGGTTGTCAAGATTTGGTTATGAGAGGAGTGAGGTGTCTGGATCTTTGGCCGTACATGGGGATAACTCCAGGTAGAAGGACGAATTTGAGCGGCTTGGGTCAGGAAGTGTTGGGAACAACAAGATCAACAACAATAGGATCCATTCAAGAACGTCCAAGGCACTGGGCCAATGAGGTTTGGGTGTGGGAGATCTAGCTTGGTGCCTTGGGAGGGGGGCGGGATCTGTGGTCGAAAGATATGGAGAAGGAGGTGTGCCCTGGTTCGACAAATCTATGGTCGATGACTACTACCATATCAAGAAAAGGATGGTGGTTCTATCAGGTGGACCATGACATTGATAAGTTCGCTAGATGGTGGTGGCTATAGGTTCTCTTTTTTCTAGGGTGTTATCTCCTTTGTTGTTGATTGAGTTTTACTTTTTCCAAATAACATAGTCATGATCTTCATCACACCTCAGTTTTTGTGTTTGTTTCAAGTCTGTAATAATAAAAGTAGTCTTCCTATTTTATGAGTTTAGTTATGGTTTATTGTGCCTAGTTCGCATTTTGTCTTCGTTAGGGCCGGCAATTCTAACACAGCACGATGATACGATACGAAAACGACAGGAGATAAGCGGGTTTAGACCGCACGTTTATTAATTGTATCATAAATAGGTTGGCACAAATAACATAAAAATAAACGGGCTAAAATTCATGCTAACACGCTAAACACGCCTTAACACTTTTAATTAAATGGGCCGTAAACGTGTTAACACGATAAGACATGACCCGCCTATTTATAACACATTTAAACTTAAAAATAAAAATATTTGAAATATTTATAGTAGGTTAGTATTAATTAAATATTGTGTTTTTGTTAATTTTTTTATTGGCTTTTTTAAAAAAATAAATTTTTTTAATTTTTTAATTTTTTTTAATTTTTAGTTATTTTGGTCATAAACGTGTCATATGCGTGTTGTTATTGTGTCCACCCATCACGGCACATTTAATAATTGTGTTAATCGTGTCGTGCCATGTTACACGTGTCATAAGTGTGTAGTGTTCGTGTTTACATTTCTGGCACATTTATTAATCATGTCGTGTTCGTGTTCCGGCTAAACGTGTCGTACTATAAACGTGCCGACACGAACACGATTATTGCCACCCCTAGTCTTCGCTAGACTTTTGTTTATGTGGAGTTATTGATGGCTTCAGTGCTACATATTACATGCACTCAATTAATCAAAAAATATCCATCGATCATAGAAATCTTGTCAAAATGAGCGCTATTTGTGCTTTATTATTGATGTGCTGACGAATTTTTCAGTTGTAACGTCTCCTTATACTTCTTTCTCCCCAAACTTCTATCAGATTTTACTAAGAAAACTATTTGAAATTGAAGGTATTGTCTCATGTACTATAAAGTGATTTGTATTGATGTGTTTTGCTTAATACAATATAATTCCTGTTTTCAAAATAATAATAATAAATAAAATACACTGTTTGTCTATAATTGTCAAACTTTCATTAATATGCCACATAAAAATTCTTTATTTTCATTCAATTGAATCTACTCAAATCTAACAGTCAACCGTAAGGTACGATCATCAACATCTATTGTTGCTAAAAAAAAAAAAATCGATAATTATTTCTTGTCACAGAATCCAATTACTATAAATATATGTTTTTCAAAATATATATAGACAAATTAGTCAAAGAAGGCCTCCATGATATATATATATATATATATATATATATATATATATATGTCTAATGTCTGTATGTATGTATGTATGTGACATGAGATTTCTTTAACGATTCAGAATAACCTTGAGTTTTTTAACATATTGGTGCATTATATACTGAGAACGCTCCATAATAGAATCACATACGTACCGTAGGGACACATTTTTAATCTCTGTAACCATTATTTGTCTATATATATCAAACTTTGTCTTCTCTATTTAAAAAAAGGAAAGGAAAAAAAAGAAAAGAAAAAAGGTGCCTTGTTTTGTTGGTCAAACATTTCAATATCCACATAGTTTTGAAAAACGAAAAGCATTCAAAATTCAAAAAAAGTAAAAAAAAAAAAAAGAAGAAGGAAATTTCAGTACTAAATTGTGAATAATTAGTTCAACTCACTAATTTAAATATTAGACATCAAAAAGCTTATAATTCTTACTTCATTTGGTGTGGATTGTGATGCACATCTCCTTGTGCGTTATATTTTCTTTTATAAGTGATTTTAATTTGGTGTAGAATATTGTGTACATCTTGTATTATGATTTGATTTAAAATCAATGCGTATGGGAGTAGCTTAACTTTTTTGCAGATGCATAACTATATATAAATCCATGCACATTAAGTATACCCAAATTATGCCCATCTCTTCCATAATTGCATTTATGTAGAAAAACATATATAAAATCTGCAATGCAGTGATGTATTAATGGCCAACTTACATCAAGAACAGTTCATGAAGACGTTTCGCTTCCCCTACTTAATTAAAAGAGAAAGCCCCATTAAGGCGATTTAAATAATATATCTTCGATTCACTATACCATAGGCCTTAATTCCATCAAGAAGAAAAAGAATGAAAAATATTGTTATTCTAATTTGGAGCTTTCAACCTTGAAGAAAAAAAATGAATCCTTAACGTTATCAATTGTATGTTTTTGAATGTTAAATCTAATTAAAATTATATTAAAATAAATAGTATATAAAATTAACGAAATATAATTAAATTTAACGATTTGAAACAAAATTTTACTTGGATAATGTTTAACAATGTTGTTCTAACTGCTATAATATAAAGCTCTTACATACTTTAATATAAAGCAAAAGTATACTAACTGCATTGCCAAACAGAATTTTGTTAACTATACCTTAGGCCTTAATTCCATTGAGAAGAAAAAGAATAAAAAATATTGTTATTTTAAGTTGGAGCTTTCAACCTTGAAGAAAAAAATGACGTATTAATATTTTCAAACATATGTTTCTAAACGTTAAATCTAATTAAAATTATATTAAAATAAATTGTATATAAAATTAATAAAATATAATTAAATTTAATGATTTGAAACATAATTTTATTTAAACAGTGTTTGACAATATTGTTTCAACTGTCAACTGTTATAATATAAAACTCTTATATACTTTAATATAAAATAAAAGTATATTAACTGTATTGCGAATCGCACTCTTGATCATAACTACATGCACAAAGGACGTATTGAAAGGAATTGAATGGTAAGCATGACCTACTAATTAGATCTGATTATGATCGCAAACAAGTACTAAAAGCAAAAGTGGGGGCGAAGAGTATTCGAAACCAAATTAACCACCAAATATTAATAAAAGATGAAAAGACAAAGGAAATGATTATATGATCTTCTTCTTCTTCAATCTGAATATTCACGACCGAGTAGAGATAACAATTACAGCTAATCGCTAGCTAAGATTTTTGAGTCCTTTGGGCCAGTACGTGTTTTCTCTGTGGCCTCAACCTCACATCAAATGTCTCTCTGGCACTCAAGCTATCAACAATAAAGCCACACATGATCAATCCAACATTATAATAAAAATAAAAATAAAAAAAGAAGGAAAACTAGCTGGTCCGCGATTTTCCCACGCTCCTTAGTCCTTCCTATATATATTTGTTTCCCTCTCGGCTCTAACATTAAAGCCGCAACATATATACATATGTGTTGTACATACATATATATATATATATATATATATATGTTCCTATATAAAATGAAACTTCTCCAAGTTCGTTTATAAGTTATTACTCCATGTGCGAAATGTTATATAAATATAAACAATATTGTATGAAATACTACTTGTATGGCTAATCCTCCAACAGAAGTGCCCAAAAGTGACCAGCCACCCAACCCATCTATATCACTCATTGTCCCTCCTCATCCTACTACTCCTGACCCTCTTCCTCCTTCTCCTTCTCTTTCTCTTCATGTTCATCATCATGACCACCAACAACCACCGGGTCAAGCCCATGACCCGCCTCTTCCTCCGCCGCAGAGGCAGGTCCTATCGCCGCGCGGCTCGGTGCGGAGCCACCCCGTGTTCCGGGGCATCCGGTGCAGGAGCGGGAAATGGGTTTCGGAGATTCGGGAGCCCCGGAAGACGACTCGCATATGGCTCGGCACGTATCCGACTCCGGACATGGCCGCCGCCGCCTACGATGTGGCGGCGCTGGCTCTTAAGGGCCCCGATACAGCCTTGAACTTTCCCGCCTCCGTCTCCGCGTACCCAATACCGGCTTCCACCTCGGCCACGGACATACGCGCCGCCGCAGCCAAGGCGGCCGAGTCGAGGCAGCCAAAGCAGCGGGAATCCGCCGAGGAAATTGCAAGTACTAATCAGCAGGGAGAAGCCGGTCCGAGCGACCAGCAGCCAGAGGGATCGAATTCGATACAGCCGGCGTCTTGGCCGGGGAATGATGAAATTAGTACACCGGAAACTGCCGGAGGGGAGTTTATCGACGAGGAAGCGATCTTGAACATGCCGAATTTGCTGGTGAACATGGCGGAGGGCATGCTCGTAAGCCCGCCGAGGATTAACACTCCGTCGTCCGACGACTCGCCGGAAAATTCCGACGGAGAATGCCTGTGGAGCTATACTTAAAAAATTCACAATGTTGTGACTGAGATTCACGATCAATAATGGTATTGAAAAGCATTAATATGAAGTGATGATGAAGAGAAGAGAAAAGAAAAAGTACGGTATGTTAATTCAGGAACTTATTCTTTCGCTTCTGGTGTGTGCTTGCTTTTTTTTATTTATTTTCTTTTTTTGGAATTGGGTTTTTTTGGGTTATTTCCAACTCGTCTTTGCAGCTGATTAATCTGTGTCGAACGGTACGTGTAAAAAAAAACAAGACATCTACACGTGCAAAGGAGATTTTTGCATTGCTTTCGATTTGCTGCTGCGCTAACACATTATAAATATATGCTATACATATATATATATATATAAAATTACTAACTAGTTTGTATATACGTCTAGATCATATATATCTATCTATCATTTGAGAACTGAAAATTCAGTTTGTCATTCTAAAGATAAGCCTTTTTCTCTTTCCCATCTTTTGGAAAGAGAGTACTATAAAAGAAAGAATCGGTGTTTTTTCAAACTCGAATTGAATTCATACATATTATAGGTCATCTTCTTTCTATTATTAGTTTACAGATGACAAGTAGTACTGTTTCCTCCCACTTTTGGTTTGATGGTTAAATTAGCATATATATACATACATATATATATATATATAGGTCTGAAATCTTTACTATAGAAGGGTTTCTGTGACTGTAAACATATCTATCATTAAATATACAGTATGCTTCTTAGATCTGCTCCCAACAAAAATATTTATGTTTTGTGCTTTATGCTTGATGCTCAACCAATAATGTTGTCGGAATCATATTATTATATTGCGTATGTGTGCATATATATGTACATATATACGTATATATATACTGCATTTATCAGAAACAACATAATATATATCATTTCAATTTTAAGTGCGCAATCAGAAATTTGGAAACTTAATTTGCCTCTTTTTTTTATTGGCTTCTGGTCCTTGTTGAGCCAGAAGTACCTATCCGGATCAAATCTCAAAAGGATAGGCCACATATCTTTTTGTTGGGGTTGGAGAAGGCGCCTCCTTCTTTTGCCTTATGAAACAAACATTAATCTGATATTGATATCTTTTCTTTTATCAATCTCTACCAATTAGCAACTTGTTTTCTTCTAATTAAGGTAGATATAGCTAAAAGTTCCCAGAAAAGAGGCAAAATTTGTGCCGAATGTTAAGGTCATGATTCTCAGGTGAATGTTGTATATATGTACTAAAATTAGGGTGTCTGTTAGAGTAGTTTGAACTCCAGTTTTACCTGTAAATAATATAAAGTTTTTATATACTACAATATAAAGCTCTCATAACCTATAACATACTATTCAAACTCTACAATACTAAGCTACGATATGTTATTCAAACTCTACGAACTCTTTTCCTGAACACCCTATATTCTCTTATTCACCCAATAGTATAAACTATATATAAAAGAGGTCTGGCTAATTAAAGTAGTTGTGGAATCATGTGAAACCAGATTGCATATATGTTAGTTATAGAGATTTAATACTCATCCTTGTACATATGAAATCAACCTATAGAAAAGCATAAGGTTAAACTTTGATTTGCATTTATATGTATGTAAAGCTAACATTTTGTAGATTTCAATCTTCCATTTCTCATACTTAAAATGTTAAGCTGTATAACTTTTCGTACGGATGATGTTTTCATCGTCTTTGTGAGAAGTGAGGGCGGAGACAGTTGCAATTGGTTGGTTTAGAAAAAAAAAAAAAGACCTCGTAGTGCAAAAGGCAACCTTTTTTTTAGTATTAGTACCAACGAGGTACAAAGAAAGCAACAGGCCGGCAAACCGGCCGTGTGCCACTAGGGTGAGGCCCTATTCACACGTGACAACCACCAACATGGCCTTGTCCTTCAACCCCCATGTCTGCGTCTTGAAATGGATATAATATGTACATAGCGATTAGAGGCATGTCAAATTCACATTTGACTTTAACTTAAAAGTAGGAAAAGGACGAAAATATACATGAATAATGATTAAAGGGAAAAAAGATCTAGGTAAACAAACATATTACAGTTCTAACAAGCTATATAGACGCGTGTGTTTATGTCTAGATAAATATTTTCTTTCAATCAATCAATAAGAGTGTTTAAAACAGTGGTTTAAACTATTAAACCTTTGTTTAACATTTGGGTTGGAACCAACTCAAACAACTACAGTAAAAAGCTTTTATATGCTACATTAAAAAACAATAAAAAGTTACTACAGTGTAAAGCTTTCATATGCTACAGTTTTCAAAACAACATTTTCAATTCTAGCCACTCTCTCAAACACTTGATAAGTTTGAACTGTAATAATTTAAGGATTTTATATGTTACAGTGTAAAGTAAAGTGTGCTACAATATAAAGCTCTTGTATGTTACAATATTATGGTTTAAACTTAGTAGTTTGATCCCCTCTCCCAAACACCTTAAATACAATATATATATATACACACACACACACACACATATATATTTATATTTATATAAACAAACAATTGCAATCAACAATTAATAGACTTAAAATCCGACAGTATGGACAAGGTCATGTAACGTCACCGACTAATTATCAAATTTTGTTATTACTATGTAAGTTCATGTTTAAGTCTAGAGGAGAATGCTTTGCAGGTAACCTACAGTTGAATATCTTTGATTAACATTTCAGTTTGGCTAGTACTATTGTGGGTGAAATGCTTTAGGTTTTGTTATTGCTGGAAACCTAATTCTTGTGCAGTGATCATTAAAGGGAATTCATTTGTCAGCCATATTGTGATATCACAAATTTTTTTTTTTTATTTTTATTTTTTTAAAGATAAATGATAATTAGGTTCGATACTATACATTCTGACTTCTGTGTAGAGTCAGAAACCTTTTCATAAGTTTTACCTATATAGCTAATTGAGGGGAAAACTAGCAGGTTCTACATTTCCTCTTTTGTTTTATTTATTTTTTGACCAGACAGTGTATATTTGATAATCAGAATTACAATTAGCTGACCAAAAAGAAGGCGCAAAAAGTCTGTAGTTATAGTTGGAAGAAAGATCAGAATGTCAAGACTGTGATACCCCTATTGGTCTATGAAAGTGTTTCCTGAGTTCTCCGGCAATCAATGCTATATTTAAGATATAAATGATCAACATTTGTGCCTGTTAACAAACAATAATGCTCCCAGCTCTCTTATCCGTCTCCGTCTGCAGACAAAAGAAAAATTATCTCATCAAATTCACTTTTGAATCTTTTGAGGATAAAAAATAAGATATATTTTTTTACCAATAAGAGAAAACAGTACGTATTAATCCATTCCTCTTAATAGGGTGTGCCCTTTCACTAGAAAGAAAATAAAGAGTTTTTTTTTAAGAAAAAAACTAATGTCTAGAAAAAGAACAACCGGTGTTAACACGCCACTCTTACTATTACTAATTAAGGAGATCAAGGGCTTTCCAGATACTGATATAAATGTTTGTTGAAAGCTTAACTTTTGACAAAGAGTGAATTATCTCGACCCCATTAAATATGCTAGTTAAGACTATATGTTAACGTGATCTTAGGCATTCTAAATTGAGCATTAAGTTAAGTTAAAAGGATAAACCTTCACATTTTTCACATTTAAGACTTTTAATAAGAATCATCTAGCAGTCAAACCTTTGATTACATACCAAAGAGAGCTTACATGCAATGTCGCATTTTACAAAACGAAGACGTTCATGTCAAAAAATCAACATATTTAAGATCATCACCCAGCCACACTGTCACGATCATAAGTGCCATCTAAAATCTGAATTATGTACAAATGAAATAAAATTATTTTTGATAAAAAGAATAGTGCATGGAGTACTATATTACAGTACATGAAGATCTCTCTCTCTCTCTCTCTCTCTATATATATATATATATATATATGTACGTTCAATTTTTATGTCTCAAACAACATCTAACAAATCACATTATGCAGTACTATTTAATGGACTCAAATCTAAAAATTTAAAAAAAAATTTAAAAATTTTTTAAATCACATTAATATGACATAATTACACACATTCATTGAGGCTCTTATTTTGCAGCCAAAGCAATAGTTCTAATGCGAGACTTGGGGAAAAAGATAAAATGCAAATAATATGGTGAACAAAAGATAGCGATAATCATTGTAGATTAAAAAGAAACATATTAAAATTTCTTCTTTTTCTTTTTCCAAGAGAGGATGATTTAATATAAAGTAAAAATTATGAGATGATCAAAAAAGGGTGTGATCTAGATTGTCCAAAGACGCTAGATTCATTATTGGATAGACAAAATTACCATACAATGAGTAGGGGCCCGGGATATGAGAAGCTTAACAATATCAACAAGATTAGGTTTTTTTTTTTTTTCATATCAACTAGATTAGATTTTTTTTATATCAACTAGATTAGTTTTTTTTTTATATATCAACTAGTTTGGTTTTTTTTTTTTTCATATCAGCTAGATTAGATTGGCTCCTAAAAGTTGAAAATATGCTATCCGTTTATAAAATAGCAAATAGTTAGCTAGGTTCAATTGATCATATGGGGGACAGGAAAACACTATTCCAAAAGCGGCTGAAGAAGACCATTTTGAAAAACCCAAAGAAGAAGAGAACATTACATGAGAGAAAAGCTTATATTTCGCTTTTTAAATAAGTCATACATTATATACACAAGCACAAACGTATATATGTACGTGCGTGTGTGCAGAGTATTTTGTGGCAGCTTGCGGGGTTTCTGATGCAAAACTGCAAAAAAACAAAGCGAGATTTTTCAATTGTTAGAGAGAAAAAAAATCCTACTTAATTAATTTGCTCTAATTTTTATAAATTTAGCTGGAAAAAGGGACATTATGTCACGAGTGACGACATCCAAAAATCACAGAAGCTTAGGGGCTGTAACTGCCCTTCCCACGGTTTTCTGATCTGCAAAATACAACATTTTACCAAACGCTTCTTAGTTATTAAAAAAACATATAATACTTAGACTATTTAAAAAATAAGTTGAAACTGAGAGTTTAAACTGAAATTACTGCATCATCATAAAGTGTTTTACACTGTCTCTCATTTTTATCACTTTATAACACCATAATAATTTTTGTTAATCAAGTGTAGGTATAGGCATAATTCCTTCTGATTGTTATAACTATGGACAGAATTTTCAAGGAAAAATTAAAAAAAAAGAAAGAAGTACATTTCCACGTAATTAAGACATTGTATGACTTATATATAGAGAGAATATAATACATAAATACATATATAAATATAAAACCAAGACGTATACATTAATATTGCTAATAGGACCGGGCAGGTGCATTATTTTGCTGCGCTGTACCTGTACGTACGTCAACCTTATTATTTATAGTTGGGCTTTTCTCGAAATTCAAAGAGAGCCCGGTTTAAATATATCTATGTATCTATAAATATATATATATATATATATAATGTGCATTTTAATTTTAAACGTTCAATGAATAAAAATAATAATAATCTGACTAGCCTGTTCAAAAATTTCTACAACATTTTAACAACTTAAATAGTTTATTTGTGATTCATGCGGTGTTTGGCAAGTCGGTCCAGACTATTTTTTCAGTTATAAATAATATAAAACTCTCATATGTTACAATAACAATAAAAAATTATTACAGTGTGAAGCTTTCATATGTTACAATAAAAACAGTTCTAACCATCCTACCAAACATCTTATTAGATTTAAACTAAATGCTAATTTAAAAAAAAAATGTTGGTTAATTTATTCACAATAAGGTCACCCTCAAGCTCATGAAGATATCCAGCAGGGGGGAAATATATTACAAACAACATATATATATATATATATGTGTGTGTGTGTGTGTGCGCGCGTGTATAAGCTATATGTAAAAAGATCTGCATAGATCCATTTAATTCAGACGAGTTTCTGCTTTTTAAAGGACATATATAGGACCCTTATTAAAAGAACTGACGAATTACTTATTAATGAATGAATGAAAAGGACAACAAATACAGATGTATTATTTCTACATCTATATCTTGACCAAGTCACATATATGTATTTTGCTTTAACTGATCATAATAATTACAAGCTGCCTAGCTCCTACAAAGATTCTTCCAAATGATACTATGTTTATTGTATGTTTGCAAAAACCAACTAAGGATTTATTTATTTTAAGTATTATTTAGATTTAATAAACTTAAATTTAAATTTAAGTATCAAAAATTTTTAAAATGGTATTTATTTCTCTTAAAATTTAAATCCTTTGTATTAAGAATCTAAGTTTCAGAGTTCTCATCCCTTAAACTTTAAATACTCAGATATCTTTGTTATAGTAAAAACTAAAATTTTTTCTCCTATATTTGAGAAAAAAAATCATAACTTTTTCATTTGATATCCAATTGAGATGATTCTTTTTTCATTGTGTTCTTGGTGAAAAGATGAATAAATTAATATCCATATTGCATATTTTTTAGGATTATTTTAATTAAAATTTTATTAGATTTTTTAATAAATCAAAAACTATTTTCACTACCTCTCCAAACACAAATTCTAATTTATTCCATACATTAAAACCTAAATGCACATCCAAACACCAATTTAGATAACAATTCAAATCACTAACTCAAATCTTAATTCAAATCACGCTAACTCAAATCAAATCACTAATTCAAACCTATTTATAATATATATATATATATATATATATGAAAAATATGTCATTGGTTTCATTTAGAAAACAGACCACTAAACCAATAAGTTAAAAATCCCAAAACTACTACAGTTGCCTTTTTTTTGTTCTTTTCATGTTGTCATGCACCGTGCCCATATCCTAATCTATCCATGTAGACAATATATATATATATATAGAGAGAGGATATAATACTTTTCTTTTTCTCACCCACTTGCGTGTTTGGCTACCTAGAAACTTAGGACGGACCTGGAGGGAAAAAGTTTGGCAAAGAAAATGACATCCTCGCCTTCCTCGCCAACTTCCTTGGTTTGCAAATGTCAATTGTATATTTGTGAATCATACATAGGTGGAACCGGCCAAGAAATTAGAATGAAATTTAAATCTTTGGAGGTGGGACCCAGCAGCCCGGTTTTTCTTTGTAAAGGGAAACAACCAGAGCAACGCGTTTCCGCGGAAAAATGCGTCGTTCGAAATCTCTCTTAAAATAATAATAATAATAATAATAATAAAATAATGATTAAACAAAACGAAATACAACAAGCAGTTATTAACTGTCAAGCGTGTTTGTGTGACGTTATTCTCCAAAGTTGTCTCTCCGTGCCTTTTCTTAATTGTTGGGTGCCACGTAAGCTCGTCCTTCTGTCTTCTCTAGACGTTTCAGAAACTTCCACGTACCTTCTCGCTACGCTGAATCATATTACTCGCCGATGCTTTGTAGCTCCTAATATTAATCGTTAATTCCTCGGACAGTACTCGTTTGGCTATTATCTAAAAAAAGCGTGAGCAAAAATAGTCAAGCAAGGCAAATCACTAGAACTCAACAAATGCTCATTTTGTCCTTCTTAGACTAACAACCAAAATAGCCTAAATATAAAAGCAAATATATATATACACACACTTATAAAATACACTTCTAAGTTCTTGTATAGTTTAGGGCATGTGTTTTTTAGTGAGAATTAAAAAAAGATACCCATGAATCTGCCATCAAATTTGTAAGAAAAAATGGTTTTGACTATATTTAATGGTTTCAAAATATACACCATCGGTAGAGATTCCTATTGAAGAAGTCTTTGTTAGGTTATTAGTACTTTTGTTTTATAAATATCTTAATTTTTTAGATTAATTATATAACTATAACTTTTAGTTTTTATTATTTTTCAATTTATATCTCTGTTTTTAAAAACTACAAATGTATCTTTTAAAGTTAAAAAAGTTTTTTTAATTTTATCTCTCATAGACTTTTTTGACTGAAAAAAACATAGAGATAAAATAAAAATACTCTTAACTAAACCTAAATTATGTTTCTTTTTTAGAATTTTTTTTTAAAAATATATTTTAAAATTTTAAGTCATAAAAATTAAGATCTTTTAAAAAAATTTGATATTTTGTTTTAGGTTTTTTAATGTTTTTAATATCTAAAATTTTTTAGAACTATTTAAGGGCAATCATGTTGTTTTGTCTAATTTTTTTTTTTTAGGAAAATTGGGCTAAATAACACAGTTTTAATTTTTAATGTAAGCAAATAGCACACTTTCAAAAATATTTAAGTACATATTATTTTTAAAATCACGTGCTCTTTTTAAACACTTAAATTTCTATTTTTGTCTCTTTCTTTTTTTCTTCTCTTTCTTTTGGTCTTTTTTTCCTTATCTTGTTGCTACTTCGAGTTTTCCTCTATTGTATACCAAAGTAAACTTTGTTTTAATCTAAGTGAGCTATTTATTAAACATTGTCACATTTTAGTCTCTTTATTTTTATTCCTAATAAATGATGGTTTAATTTCCTCCTTCTTCCTTTTTTTTAATGGTATGAATGAAATTAAAATAAGTTTTTAAAATTCAAAGGACTCCTTTATAGTTTCTAAAAACGTAAAGATAAATTAAAAAAAAAGTTAAAATTAAGAAGTACAATTATGTAATTAACTCTTTTTAAACTTTTTAACTCATATAAAGAGTTTTTTCTTAAATTTAAAAATGTTCCTATAATTAATTTAAAATTTTATCTGTTATAAGTAGGTAATGAGCCACGACCAAAGTCCATGAACAAATCAAAATTTATCTTTTATGTTTTATTAACTCTTAAGAGAAAGTTCTGGAAAAACTAATAAGAAAACCCAAAAAGTATTTCTTCAGGTTTTTTTTCAAAATATCATAAAATATTCTATGGGTTTGAATTAAGTGAAAATGTATTCCTTCTATTTTTGTAAAGATTAAAAAAAAACCCTTTGAACCAGCTAAAATATTTTTAAATACCAAAACTACACTCTGTATATTGTATTGATACATTGTTAAAGCATTATTGAATAAAGAAAATAAACAATATCAATTTTAAAAATAAAAAAATTTGCAAAATAAAATTAGAATATCTATCTTTATTTCACATGAAGTTGTTCTTGTCCATCATCGTAAAGTTGTTTTTTACATTGTCAGTGATGGCAGCTTTCCAACATATGAACACATAGCACTCCTATTTAACTCAAGGGGTCAAAACTCAGTTATTTGCAAAACAATAGGTCTCGATCTAAAATGTAAACTATAAATTAGACTAAGGGCTTGTTTGGTTGGAATACTTTCGATACTCGAATCACGGTTCGAATCATTTTACTATAGTATTTTCTCTCACAAAAATTTAAATATTTATTTAAATACTCTATTCAAATACCCGAACCAAACGGGCCCTAAGTATTATTATTTTGTGAGTAGTGGAGGTTTTAGTGTTATTGAGGTACACTATAAACTAGACTAGGTCCTATTATTTTATGAGTAGTAGAGTTTTAACCCCATGAGGATGAAAAAGATTTTTCATGACTATAGCATCGAGATGCTCAAAACCAACAAGGTAATTCAAAAATTGTAGAAAATATAACTTTTTCAAAACTAATTGTAGTAAAGAAGTAGGTTTTGAAAATATATGTAGTAAATGTCAAATTTATAGTGTAACTAAGAATTCTTTATATTGTTTATATGCCCCTTTGTTTATAGTATAAATAATTCTTATTTACATAATAAATAGATTTATGGTATAAATAATGTATTTTCTCATTATTTGCAATGTAAATATTTCTTATTTATATAGTAAATAAATTATTTACATCATAAATCTGCTATTTACTACAAACATTTTCAAATCTGATATTTACTTCAAAAACTTTCAAAATTTTGGTATTTTTCTCATTCTCCCAAATTAATATTCTCATTTTTGTTTTTTATTTTTTTAATTTATAATTAATTTTAATTTTTAGTTAGTTAACATTTAAGATAATATAAAATTATAAAATTATAAAAGTTAGTTTTCATATAATGAAATTAAGAGGGCTGTTTTTTAATTTATAAAATATATATTTTTTAATTAGTTCAAATGTAAAAAATAATTATGGTATTAAAAAAATAAGAGATTATTTATTGAATTTTTCCAAAGCTATTATGAAAAATAATCGCCGAGTAATGCTTGTCTCCTCGTAAAAGATCAGCACGGGAAAGGAATAGATAAGCAAGTTAGTGGCTTTATAAGCAAAACTAATAAAAATACAGGAGGAATGACAGTGAGTGCGACCGACCCTTGAATTGACTCCCTGGCCCACACAGATTCATCCACTAGAACCAGTCAAAATTCCTCCCCCAAGATCACATAAATTGAAAGATACATACAATATAGATATAAAACAATAACAGTAATATGTTCAAATTAATTAGGACACATGTCAAAAGCCCACAACTTGTCAAGTTGGCTACTTGGCTTAAACCAGCTGGGCACTGGACCCTTTCAACTTTTCCCCCACATAACGAAACAGTTGAGCAGTTGCCCCAAATCTTAAAATCCTCGTCCAAACCGTGGGGCACTTCCCTCAATTCCCAAATCCCAGCCTGGCTCCTCATCACCACACCGTGTTTAATTATTCTGTACTCATAATACCTGAAATCCAAGCCTTATTATCACAACTCCAAACGTCTACTAATATATACCACTACTGCCACTACTAAGTAGTGTCAAAAAGTTTCCTACATCAGTAAACTTCAGTTCCTTTCTTTCATGGATGCTTTCCTTTCTACTTCGGAGTACAGTCAGTACTCCTCCTGCACTGTATCCGATGTCTATTCTTTAGAGGCATCGGATTCGATGTCCCCGTCAGACAGCGGCGGCGGTCGACGAATGAACTTCTCGGACGAAGAGGTCATGTTGGCTTCGACCTGTCCGAAGAAGCGGGCCGGTCGGAAGAAGTTCAAGGAGACTCGGCACCCAGTGTACCGGGGTGTCAGGAGGAGGAACTCCGGTAAGTGGGTTTGCGAGGTGAGGGAGCCCAGCAAGAAGACTAGGATTTGGCTTGGGACCTTCCCCACAGCCGAGATGGCGGCGCGTGCGCACGACGTGGCGGCCATTGCCCTTAGGGGACGCTCGGCGTGCCTCAACTTCGCCGACTCGGCTTGGCGGCTGCCGGTGCCGGCCTCCACCGACGCCAAGGACATCCAGAAGGCGGCCTCCGAGGCCGCGGAGGCGTTCCGTCACTTAGACATGGGGGAGGAGTCTGCCGAAAAGCCGATGGCGGAGGCATCGGCGGGGCCGGGGGAGGAGAACCTGTTTTTTATGGATGAGGAGGCGGTGTTTGGGATGCCGGGGCTGCTCACAAACATGGCCGAGGGAATGCTGTTGCCTCCACCTCCCCACTGTATGGAACGTGGCTATAGCAGTGATGACGTGGAAGCTTATGCTGACATGTCGTTGTGGAGCTATTCCATTTAATTAGTTTCCTTATCCTAATAGCATAAATATCTTTATAGAAATCACAACTTTTGGTCAAACCAATTGAAAGCCAATGTGTCAACCGCTTTACTAATCTCGGCTATAACGTGTAAAGAAGGTTTTCATAAGTCTCTTCTCATTTTGGTTTGGCTTTTTTAAATGTATGGTTAGGAGGAGAATTTTGTGTTCCGTACTTGAATTTTTTTTGTCTTGTACGGATGCTACTATTTAGAATATAGTACTATGATAAACTTCCGAAGGAATAATGTCATATGATAATAAAAACGTATGCGACTGTATATGGAAATTCGCAAAGATTGTATGCAGGCACAAGCCAAATACTAGTATTTTATGCGACTACATTTTTTTTTTTCATATCTTAAATCCTAAATCCAAATATATAAAAAGAGAAGATACCACTTCTCTGTTTATTTTTAGGAGTAAAAAAAGGTTTTTTTTAATCCCATTTCTCAATTTTTCCTTCTATTTCTCAACTCTTTTTCTCACTCCAACTAGTATCCTCTCAACACTCTTCAACCACACTTGCATTCTCTACAAAAATAATAAATAAATCAACAAATATCTTTCTTTTTTTTTTTACCTAGTAAGACTTTTATTTTAAATTTTTTTGCCATGAATATGATATTTTTTTATATGGCACATCCTAGATATATAAAAGGGTGGATGAGAGCTATATTGTCGCTTTTTGCAGTCCTTTACCCACCCTTTTGATGATTCCCTTTTTTTTTTTCGTTTCTTTGCTTTCACCCCCTTGTATTTTAACTCTTTTTTGTTTTCCATGCGCTTTTTGACGTTTCTTCTGTCCTTTTTTCCCTTCTGTATTTAACCCCTCTCTCTCCCTCTCTCTTTTATATTCATAGCTTCTCTTTTATCCTTCACGCAAACACTTTTTTACAATAATTAACCCTGTTGATAAATATTTTTTTTTTCAATTTTGAGTTATTTTATTTGGTTTCAATTCATTTAAGGTCTTTATTTTGTTTACTTAAACTTTAAAAGTGTTTCATACATTTTTAATTAAATGTGATCTTTTGTCTTGAACCACTATCAACATATACCCTCTCTCTCTGCTTTTTTCCTTTTTAAAAATAATGTGCTAAAGATTCAAACCCTACACCATGTTTGCTGCCATGCATACTTTCTTGAATTTCCAAGTAAAATTTTTTCTTTTTTTCCTGCCTAGTGTTGGTCGTATTCTAATTTAAATTGTGCATCGCACCTAAATCTAATATAGAAAAAAAAAAAAAAAAAGGAAAAAAAAAACTCATTTTCCTCCAAAAAAAATGTTTCACTGCACAGACTGCAGACTTGAATAACGTTTTCAAGGAGTAAACTGAAATGTTAGAGGAAGTTTATCCCTTCCAGACAGAACACAGTAGATATCAAAACAACAAACAAAAACAACAAAATAATCATGTCAGTTGGTCTTGAACATGCTCGCTTGCCAGTTGAAGAGACGCGAACTCCTGCTCGAGCGAGCTCAGCTTGGCCGCGTCATCTTCTTGAATATGCGATGGCACCTTTTCTCTGTACCGAGAATCACTCATCTTCTTCGACAGCTTCTCCTTTTGCCTGTTAAAAGAAGGAAAGAAATTCAATTGTCATCAAGTTAGTTAAAGTAACAAACCACGTTACAGTAAATTTTGTATTTAAAAAAAAAAGATCTATACAAGATGGGAAAAAGATTATTTAAAGTCTAACTAATATGAAGGAATTTGTTGACCGACTCACTTTTGAACCTCGTCCATTTTTTTCCTGATCCTCTCGCGCTCTGCTTCGGCAGAAAGAGATCCTTGAACATTCAAATACACTGAGAGGTGCTCATTCACAACGGATACTGCATATCCAGCCGGAGCAGCACCGTCTTCAGCAATAACCTGTAGGAGAAAAAAAAAATCACAACTTGAAAAACGGCCATATGCATATTTACACAGAAGCACGCTTTAAGGGCGCCCAACCAAACCTTAAAGAAATGTGATGTAAAAGGTAGAAAAGAAAGTAAAGGAATGAGAATCATTCATTCCATTTCTAGTGTCTACTTATTATCTACATGGTGGTGTAGCAGGAAACCAATCACATTCCCTTTCTAATATTTTCTTACTTAGGAATGGTAATCTTATTAGAAATAGCAAACCTTGCTCAATGTAATTCGTACAGTAGCTTTTTTACATAACTAAATACCATTGAATAATGACATTTGAATTTGGACATTTATGTAACATTCCCTATATTGTGTGGGGCTCAAAAACTCTCAATACTTATTTTATAAACATATTATTAAAAAGGAAAGAGAACCCCTCCTTACTTTCCCTTTCTCTTTAATGCAAAGTAAACGTTGCGCTAAATGTACATGATACTTACAGTCAGAGATGATAAATTGGCTAGAGTTATAATCTCTAGTTTATGCTTGTCAATAATCTCTGAGACCAGAATTGTTCGGCTTTGCACATAAGCTGGCCGTCTGAAAATTTAAAAAATAAAAAAGAGAAAGGGTAAGTAAATCCTTGTATTGAATTAACCAATGACTAGAAAAGATACAAGATTACACCAAGAGTGCATAACCCCTTTTTGGCAAAATACCTCCTACAACAATCAAGGAAAAAAAAGGCAGTTGAAATGATTTTACCTTTCACGGCTTTCTTTTGCAAGCGATCGAAGAGATTTTACAGCAGCCTCGATGAGATCCATCTCATACTCCACCCTTTCATTTGTCCAGCCCTAGAAGAATAGAATGTGATTACACAATTAATTCAATTGTCTCCACAACCTTTTCCCAATAGCTGATGCACCGTACATTTTCATAATTATGAAGGTACCACACTAAACTGACCTCTACCACAGCTGGGTATTCGCTAATCATGATTGATGGTGCCCTCTTGTGATCCCTTTCTGGAGAAGGAAGACGCTGCCACAATTCTTCTGTAACGTATGGCATAATTGGATGGAGCAACCGCAGCCCATTATCAAGACACAACCACAGCGTGTCTCGTGCTGAAGTCCTTTCAGATGCGAATTTCGGATCATTTCCAGAAAAATAGGGCTTAATTAGTTCAATGAATACATCACACAAGCGATACTGCCACCATGAATAAACTGCAGTGGCTGCATCTGAAAACTCGTACAATTCCAATGATGAAACTGTCTTGGCTATTGCTTTATTTAATACCGACAGTATCCATTGGCAACTAAATGGTAAGACTTCTGGATTTACATTTGAGGGCGGAACATAATAATCTCCAAGCTTACTCATAGCAAATCGTATCGCATTCCACAGTTTATTGCACCACTGACGATAACCCACAACTCTTTGGATGTCCAGATTTATTTTATCAGACTATAAAAACAACAAAACAACGATAAATTACCAAATCTATTTCAATAAGGAAATTAAACTGAAATACATAAAGGTATATGCTAAACCTGAGCTGTGTAGGAGATGAGAGCAAAGCGAAGAGCGTCTGCACCACATTCAGCAATTCCATTAGGAAAGTCCTGCACCTGCCCATCTTTGGCTCGCACTAATTCCTTAGGGTCCAAATTACCCTCTTCCAGCCTTTTGTGGAGACCTTCAAGGGTTATACCATTTATAACTTCGAGGGGATCGATGACATTTCCAAATGACTTTGACATCTTCCGCCCATGTGCATCACGAATCATTGGATGCAAATATACCTGCAGATAAATCATACACCTTGCTTCAGTAACATACTAGATAAATGAGCATAAAACAGGGTACTGAATTTAAAAGAATGATGCAATGTGTAACAAAAAATTAGGTTGTTGTGTGTGTATAACGGCAAAAAAGTTGACCCACCTTTCTAAATGGTACATCACCACCCAATTTCATTCCAAGCATTACCATACGAGCAACCCAGAAAAACAAAATGTCATGCCCAGTTTCAAGAACTGAAGTTGGATAAAATGCCTTCAGATCTTCTGTTTCATCCGGCCATCCAAGCACAGACAATGGGAATAGACCAGAAGAAAACCAAGTGTCGAGCACGTCTGGATCTTGATATAATTGGAACTTCTTCCCAGCATGAATTTGACTAGCCTGTACTTGAGCCTCTTCCTCATTTCTTGCAACCACCCAGTGGTCACGGTCATTATATGACCCTACTTCTTTCATATCATCATCCTCCAGAACAACATACCACGCCGGTATCCGGTGGCCCCACCACAGTTGCCTTGAGATGCACCAATCTCGAATGTTCTCAAGCCATCTGGTTTTTCAAAACAAAAGCTTAAGCAATTTTAGGATTACACCATGCAGAAACAATAAAAGAAACAAAACAAAGTTTTGAACAAATCACAGGTTCAAAATAACAGGTTCTCCAAAAGTTGGTCAGATTTCCTGCCAATCATCACAGGTTCCAGCTGTTGTTTCCAACATGACACCATAGAGCATACATGACATTTTCATCACACATATCCACCAGATACTAAACAAAGCCCTAATGATGACCAAATTAATCTCGTTCAAAATCTGCATTTATGATCTCATCACTTGTCTTATTGGCAACACCCTAAATAATATTATAAATATATATATCTATATATTAATTTTTTTGCAATATGACCACTTACTCTTCACGATTAAAAATCAAAGTTTCTTAAAAAAAAAAAAAAAAGATTGAAATTTCTTATAATGCAAGGTAAACAGAATATAAAACTACCTCTTCCAGTCTGCAATGTACTGCTTGGGGATGAACTCGAGCTTCCTGTTTTGATCATCCAAGGCAGCATTAAGAGATTCCTTTGCCATTCCAGCACAGCTAACATACCATTGGGGCTTTATCAGGGGTTCTATAACATCATTGCTCCTAGAACAGATGCCAAGGCGCATCTCGTTGTTTTTAGCTCCTTTAAATAGGCCCTAAATGAAAGAGAATGATATGTTAATGAAACTACATCGAACCATATATACTAAAAGACAGAAGTACAACTACATACGAACACTTCTTCGCTTCTATAATTATGCAGAATGTATTGCCATACCAATAATGATTATAATGAACCACAAGACATATTGATTGCTTACATGATTGACATAGACAACACAAGCCATATAAAGAGGTAACAACAATCATGTCCACAGAAACTTCAAAAAAAATGAAAAAAGGCTCATTCTAAGATTTGACTGTAGTGTAAATTTTGATAAGTGATGGAACAAGAGTTCCGCATTCAACACATGGTATAATACATGTGTCAGTGGAAGTGCTAGCAAAGATATGAGGTCCCTCACTAAAGTAACTAGTCTACTTGCTATCCTGAAATCCTGTACGGCCATCCGTAGAGTATGCTGAAAGGAATGAATTTCATTGTCTCACTTTCAACTGATTAATAGACATACTTCAAAAGCAATACCTTCTTTTTCAATGCTTCAGTAACTGCCTCTCGGGCCTTAAAACGTGGCATCCCAGCAAACTCCGAGCCACCATTGTCATTTATTTTCCCATCATCAGTGAAAATGCTAATAAACTCAAGTTTATGACGCTTTCCAACTTCAAAATCATTAGGATCATGAGCAGGGGTAATCTGCAGATGCAAAAAAAGGATTATCATTTTCTTTCTGCAGCCTGAAGTGAAAAATCTAAAATTCAGCACGCATAATAAGCTTAGGAATAACTTGTACCTTCACAGCACCAGTTCCAAACTCCGGATCAACAAGAATGGCATCACAAACTATAGGAATGCGTCTCCCATTGAAAGGATGAATAGCAAATTTTCCATGAAGACGATGGTACCTTTTATCATCGGGATGCACAGCAATCGCTGTGTCCCCAAGCATTGTTTCCACTCTAGTAGTGGCCACAACAATCTCGCCTAGCTCTTTTTCTTCCAAAGGATAAGCAAATGAAGTTAAAACACCAAATTCAACAGGTTCCTCATATCCCGGAACCTTCCGCAGAGTCCTTTCTTTGATATCTTCATAGTCCACCTGACATAGAAAGCAAAATTAGCAGATGCCTTAAATACAGTATAAATTTGAAAAAAGAAAGCCAATTAAACTACAAGGAATACCTCAAGATCAGACACTGCTGTTCGCAAGACACAATCCCAATTTACTAGGCGAATATCCCTGCAAAAGCAAAGAATAAGAGTAAGTGCAGAAAGGATACTAATCAAGTCAAACAAAAAGAAATGGGCTAAAGATAAATCAAAGGTATAAAACATTCACAAAAAATATTAAAAAAAAAAAAAAAAAAAACACACATTATATTCAAATAGATAGATTAAGTTAATTTTCAGAAATGCATGATTGATATCCTACGTCAATCATACCTGTAAATAAGGCCTTCCTTGTAAAGCCCAACAAAAGCCTCTGTCACAGCCCTTGATCTTTTCTCATCCATAGTAAAGCACTGAATAGGATGAGGAAAAAATGGAAAATTAGAATACATGATTAAAACCAGACAGAGCTCATCATAGTAAACTCTACCAAACACCAAGCTAGCCAGGTTAAGAGACTTGGATCTTACCTCACGGGACCAATCCAAGGAGGCACCTAAACGACGTAGTTGTTGTAATATTGTTCCCCCATACTTGTCTTTCCAATTCCAAACCTTCACATCAAAAATAAAAGAACCAACAAAATAAATATACCATGAGAATAGAAACTTGAAATATGCTGGGAGAGCTTATAATAAAATCAGAGTTCAAACTCACTTCTGAGACAAATTGTTCACGACCAATATCATGCCTTGTCAATTTAAGTTCACGCATTAGCTTCTTTTCCACAACTACCTATGTAAAAGCACAAAATCATGTGGGTTAACTTAGTACTGGATTCACGTGGCAAAAAAAAAAAAAGCTAAATCCAGTCCGAAATCATGAGCATACACCTAGGCATAAGCCAAGAAGAAATATTGTTCATGTGCAAGAACATGTCATGATTCACGAATACAAGCATAACAGTGGCATATAAATAAACCTTGACCAAGTAACAAGTTATTCTTTACACAGACTAAGGCAAAAAGACACTATACAATGGTCACATCATGTACATGCGAGCATAGAAACTGCTATAGCAGCATAATTGAAATGTGAAGCTACGCAAACAGGGGAGAAAAAATAAAGTAAACAAGGATAACAACTTTGACAGATCTTAACCCTGTATAGAAGGAGACTACAAAGTCAAGTACATGAAAGTTGACATAAACCATTTAAAAAAAAAAAAAAAAAAAGGCGATATAAACGATAATATCCAGCATGTTTCACCAGAAAGTTTGATGCACAAATAAGGTATGTACATACATTGCAAAAAGTGGCATACCGTGACACAATCCATTTAAAAAAAATAAAAGTCCAGAATTCAGATTAATTAACAAAAGGATGATATTAGTAGAAAATTACAAGTCAACTTTCAATAACTTACTTGGAAAGGAAGCTAACCTGTGTTGCTATCCCAGCATGGTCCATTCCGGGGACCCATAGGGCATTGTATCCAGACATTCTCCGCCATCGTATTATGGTGTCCTATAATTAGTAGAAATCACATCACATTAACATTCCTTCAAAAAGGCTGCAAATGGAAGAACAAACTAAAAGGTTAACAAAAGGCGGACCTCTATGGCAGCAGTCAGCGCATGGCCTATATGAAGAGCCCCAGTAACATTTGGAGGAGGCAAGACCTGCAAAGCATATATAAAAGTTACCAGCTCTTCACCAGTCCCTCCACTGATTGAAACACATTATCATGTTAAAAAAAAAAAATGCACTCATTTTGCTTTATCGTAGACTCCAACTTCGAAACAACCAAAAAATGCTAAGTATGCCCTATTTGAACGTAAACATGAACACGCAAGTCTATAGAAGTCCAGCATAAAAAAAAACGTTTGGAGCATAACACTCACAATCACAAATGGCGGTTTGGAGCTGCTAGAATCTGCCACAAAAAAACTTGACTTCTCCCACCATGAGTACCACCTGAACAGGCAAGCATAGATGAATATGGCAAAGTGCAAAATAAAATTAATGAGAAGCACGACATTATGTGAACCGTAGTACTTACGACTTCTCCACGGCGCTTGGGTTATACTGCTTTGCCATTTGACGAGACAGCTTTTTCTTCTCACCAAAAGGAGTATCGGGATCAATGAAATCCTCCGAGTTCTCCTCCTCCATGTTGCGTCTCACACTCTTTTTTTCACTCTTCTTGGTGGAATTGGTCGCTTGTGCCTAACACAATTTTCGTCAAAAATAATATATACTCAAACACTAATAATGACATGTGCAAAATTTACATCATTATCGTTTATCATTGATACCTGAAGCTTGGCCGCCTTCTCCAAGGCCTTTTGCTTCTTCAGCTCTTTCTCTCTCGCCTGCCATAGAAGAATGAACAGTCACTCACAAGCGTTTCTAGGAATCACCAACAGCAATCAAAAATAAGACTAAAGAAATTATGCCAAAACAAGTAATAGTAAGAATAAATTAAAAAACAAAAAAAAAAATTGTCGAAATTATAAATGACAGAGAACCTTCTCCTCCTTTTTCTTCTTCTTCTCGGGGTCTTCGATTTCCGGCTTCATCTCCATTCCTACCTGCAAAACTTGAAACACCACTCAGTATCCAGAGGCAGTTTAGTAAAGTAGTAATATAATTTCAAAGATTCATTGAAAACAACAATAAAATCAAAAAGAAAAAAGAAAATCCATGTCCCTCTGTTATTATTATTATCATTATCATTTTTCATATCTGCAGATGTACACAAATCGGATGAAGGAAAGCACAGCCCACAAGCCCCATTACAAAGCAAGCAAGGATTTAATGACAAAACCTTTTTCTTTTTTTTTGTTTGATGAATTCCAAAATGAGAATTTAGGCAACTACGACAAACCAGAAATACCTGGTGAGCCTTTGTATCTTTTTATTTTCTTTTTCTTCTTCTTGGTTAAGCGGCGAAGCCCAACGGCGAACCTGGATTCTGTCTTCTTTGCGACAACGCCAGCGGTGACGGGCCGGAGAAGGGCGGCGCAGGCGATTGGCTCGCGATTTGTTTCCGGTGGCTGCTCTTGCTCTGTCTATCTCTTGTTCCCTCTTATGTGCCTTGCGTTAGGGTTCTTTTTACCAGCTTTCTTTTATATTTTTTATTATTACTATTTCGGAGGGCTGTTTTAGTAATTGCGGCCAAACATATATTCTACGACTCCCACCGTATAGTGTTTGTCAAAAGCGATTGAAACCAATTTTTTAGTTCAAAATATTATAACATATAAGAGTTTTATACTATTTATAAATTAAAAGGTTAGTACTAATTATACTTGGGTGTATTTATTAAGGCCTATATTTTACTTTTTCAAGATCAATTGGTACCAACACTTACTTAAGAACCTTATAAGCAAGAAGGTCTTAGGTGTGTTGAGACCCAAAAAAATCCTTGAGGATCATTAAATGTCCAAAAGAGACAGTAGGTGTTAGTAACGAGTATACTTGACTATGCCAGGGATTCACCAAATGGGCCCCATTAGGCTTAAAGAGTTATAGAACGAGAGGACAAGGCCATCGTATTTAATTTTCTCCTATATCAATCATTAATTGAAAATTAAAAAAAAAAACAAAAAAAACAAAATGTAATGATATTTAGTAAATAGTATAGTTCAATTAAAACAAAATTTATTTTTATATATAATGATATGGAGAGAAACGTTAAGCAATAGAGGGAGCGAAAAACAAAAATGAAAAATGATAAGAAAGAGAATTTAAAATTGAAAATTCGAATGTTTACAAAAAAAACACGTGATTTTAAAAATACATCAAAAATGTTATATATTTAAATATTTTTAAAAGTATTATTAACTTACATTAATAATTAAAACTACGTTATTTGGTGCTATTTTTCTAGTTTTATTACTTTACCAAATACAGGTTTGAACAAGATCTAGCCAAGTCTTTGCACCAAATGATACATTAGTTCAGTAAGTTAATTTATGAAATAAAGGGGAGATCAAATCGTAACAAAAACAAAGTTAAAAAATAAATAATAATAATAATGTATTGTTGGAAAAGAAATATATGAAGCTCCCAAAAGGAAAAAAAAAAAAACAATGTCGAAGTAATACATTTTAAATTTGTCTTCACTCTTTCATGAGTGACTGGTCATAAATCGTAACATTTAAATGTAAGTTGTATGATAACTAATTAGTTTTTATCACATGTTAAAATTACTAAAAATGTGTAACACTAATTTAAGATAAGTAAACACTTTATTATTATAACCATTATCAAATAAAATAAACATTGCATATGTCTTTATTCTTTGCAAATATGGATGCCTTTGTCTATAGTTTTGTTGATGCAATACAAAGCTAGTTATATGATACTCTCCATCGCTACACCTAGGGTTCTTATGCCCTTTCTCTATGTGGCGTTTCCTCTCCCTTAAGGGCGTTGATTCTAAACTGACTGCCTGGTCCTCTGGTCTATTGTTTCGTGGAGTATGTGGAGGTAATGCTAGGTTGTGTGTGGTGAGGTCACGCTTAAGGTGGTCAGACTTTGACGTTATGTTGTTCTTTGTTGGGCGAGGTTGTTGAAACAAGATTGGTGATTGCGAATTAGGTTGCTTATCCCGTTGGGGTGGGTGGATTTGGGTCGTGGTTGGTCTAGGTCAGTTAAGGAGGATTAAGGGGATCGGCAAAGGAGTTCAATTAGGGGGACACAGGATTGTGGCTGGTGATGCGGTGGAGATAAGTCATTGTGTGATAAGTTGGTTGGGGAATTTTGGCCTTATCAATCTGTGGATCTGGGCTCTCATCTTATTTTCTTTTTTCATGATGATGTTACCTATTTGTTTGTGGTCTTTCCCCTTTAATAAAGGTGAGTTTGCCTCGTCGTTATGGTGTTGTTTTTTATGTTTTTTTTTTTTTTTGTTATTGTAATAATAGAGGCAGTTTCCTTATCTTTCAGTTTTTTTGTTTTTCTAATTCACAAGGGCTTGCTCTTACGATGTTTGTTTGCAACTGTAACGTGGTTAGTGGCCTTAATGTATAGTATCGTGGTTCTCAATCGATTGTTAAGGTTTTAAAAGAAAAGTTTTTTTATGGCATCGTTCTTATTATGTCAAAGTACTCATGTTCTCAAGTTTTTGGCACACATCTTTCCATGTGAGCGTTTATTTATTTGTACTGGTGCTATCAGTCTTTGTTAAGGGTTATAGTTTGGAGTAAATTTGGTTGCATAACACATTTTTATCCTCATTATTGTGTTCTACCACTTTTTCCTCTATTTGATCCATACCATTTTCTCCTACCTAATTGGACCAAAATATCCTTAAATTACACATTTTTCTCTAAGCCCAACACAAAATACTTAGAAACAATATTGTCTTTATATTCATTGAAAACAACATGTTTTAAACTTTCTCAAAGAAATTGAGAATTGAAAAATAATTTCACAAAAGTAGTATTTTTAAAATTGACCCTATACTTTGTATTGCAAGATCTTTTATCCCTTGTTTAACAAAAGTGGTTCCCACTACTTTTTAGTTATAAACATTGTAAAGCTCTCACATGTTACAGTAACAATAAAAAAAATCATTATAGTATAAAGCTCTCGCATGCTACAATAAAAGTGGTTCTAACCAACGGTTTCCACCACCTTTCAAACACCCTATTAGACTTAGGGGTGAACAATGTAACACCCGCCTATTTTATGTAACGGACCACGTTAAGTTAGTAACGTTGATAAGGAATTTTGTAAATAAATTTCATTATATGATATGATATATGATGTGTATGTTATTAACTTTTATGTCAAGTTTTGTGACAGGTGATGACCGCATGGGATCGTTGTGCTCTAGTGTTCATGTGAAATTTTAAGAATATGTTTATTTATGATGTAATAATGTATGAATGTTTTATTGTATGGCAATTATTGACAGATCGGCAGGCCGAACATCTTGCCCGAGATCGACAGGTTGAAGAAACCCATCGGCAGGCCGAACTTGCTGGAACCGACAGGCCAAAAGGGAAAATCGACAGGCCGAACACGGCTGACAAACGGTCAGCAGAAATCTCTCCCAATTTCTGGCTGAGACAATTATGTTAATTGGGTGAGTTAATTGTGATTAAGTGGCATAATAATGGAAGAATTTTATCAGTTAAGGAAATAAAAGGGGTTTGACTTGCTTGATTTGTGTCAATTTAAATGGTTTCCCATTTAAATAGGGCAAAACATGGTAAGTAATAAGTGGGAGATTTGACTTTCCTTCTTTCTCTCCTTTTCTCCACGCCAATCAGCCTCTTAACAGTCAGAAATTTCTGACTTAATGAAGAGTAATGACTCTTCATTATACACATTACGTTAGAAAAATTTTAACGCTTTTTCCTCAGATATTCACTCATCTCTCATTCATTTCTGAGACATCCTTTTATTCTCTTTTCTTCTCTTCTTCTCCATGAGTTCTTTCTCTCTCTCACTCACAAAAATTCTCTGCAAATATTGAAAGAAAAATCTTATTCCGTTGATTGAAATCAAGGGGTTTTGAGAAGAAAGTCTTCTAAGGTAAGGACTCATGTATTTGTAAATTTAAAAAGATATTCTCCTCCTCAAATTCGTCTACAATATCCTCTCTAGGTAGTGTATTTTGTTTTGTGTTTTTATTATGATGCTCATGAGTGTTATGTGTGATGTTTCTTCACGTTTCATGTCATTTTTGTGTTTTTAATGAAAAATATGATATTTCTGTCTTCTACCCCTCACAGTAAAATGTTACTGTTTAATTTTAAAAGTATGAAAAATGTAATAATTATTCAAGAGATAAAATAATGATGTTTTCATGAAAAGTTGTTAAGAATATGCATATGTATGATGAATGTATTTTATTTTTATGATTGTGAAATTTTTATGAGATTATAATAAGAAAGCTGTTTTGATAATGTTGTTTTTGGGATTTTTGTTTTATTAAACGTTTTATGTATTTACATGATTTTATGATAATAAAATGATTTTATGCATATTAATATGATGATTGTATGGAGTTTTAAATTAAAATATATGTATTTGTTCGAAAACGTTTTATTTAAAAGATAAATATGTTTAAAATATATGGTTTGTTTTTATATGCTTAAGGTAGTTTTTATAATTAAAGAAAAATTATAATACCATGTTTATGTGATGATAATTTCATATTTTACGATGATGGTTATGGATTATGAGATGAATGTATATGAATGAATGTTATATGCATGGATGTTTTATGATATGTATTAATGTTATTGCATCTTTAAATGGAAAATGGCATAAACACTCAAGAAACGAGCACTACGAGACCGCTGCGTCATCACCAAATCACGTTAAGGTTAAGTAAGCTAACGATCAAGTAAGTATATTCTCACCTGCAACATGACACATTTTTCAAGGTTTGATGATATGTTTACAAGGATATTCATGATGATTTATGATGATTTTTCCTTAAAGGATTTCTTATGAAAGATTTTCATGATTTTAAGTAATGCATTATGTTTATGGCATGTTTAAAAGTATGAAAAGTATGTATATATGTATCACCTAATAAGTATTGCACACCCAATGTTATGAAATGTTATGTTATGATGTCATGTTTGGTTTGGGATGAGCTACCCCTCTCCTCTCATGACGGCGCGCCTATGATGATGTTTATGGTGTAACACTTGGGCCCTTAAGATAAAAATGGAATAAGTTTTAAATGGTCAACGTAATGAAAGATATGTTTCCATGAAATTGTGCTTAAAGCACTTTATGATATGATAATGATGATGATGATGTTTATGAAATGTTTTAAATGTGAGAATTATATGTACTTACTAAGCATTAGCTTAATCATGTTTTATGTCATGTTGCAGATAAGGGTAAGAAAATCATGGACTAGGCGGAGGACATGGAAAGGCATGTGAGCATATGCACGATGAATTGTAACCGGAAGCACGCCAAGAAGAACGATTTTATGATTTGATCAAGTTATATTTTTCAACATATATTTTATGTTAAGTTTTAAGAATACTTATGTTATGGTTTTATAAGTTATTTTATCATTTTTTAAAGTATTATGGACTTCCGCTATGTTTTACGAAAAGTTGGTTTTATTTAAAATTTAAGTTTTTTTCAAGAAATTGGTCTCGGATGGCCTGCCGAACTTTATGACCGGCCTGTCGAAGACCAGAAGTTCGGCCTACCGAACATGGATGAATTTTTGGTCCGAATTGCAAAGCCTCTGCTGGCCTGCCGGTTGAGGGAACTCCGGCCTGCCGAACTGTGGGAGTAAGTAAGTTTTAAATGATTTGATGTTCAATGTGATATGTTGTGATGTTTTGATAAGTTCTGATTTTTACAACTTGATAAACCTATATTATTAAGTAAGTTCATGATTAACTTAAGTATAATTGAATAAATTATGATATGGAATAAGTTAAACATTGTTATTCTAAACAATGATAAGTTTAAAAAAAAATTGAAGGTATGAATGGATCCTGGTTATGTATGTTTAAGTACTTTTCAAATCAATAATACTGATTAAGTTTGATATTATTTATATGTTTAAAGTTTAAGCATGTACGAATATAAGTATGTAACGACATCTGTGACGTCCGAATTAAGGGGCATTACAAACAACGGGCGGTTTGACGATTTTTAGGCTGGTGCGGGTCGATTTTTTAAAATGGCAGATTGGCGATTAACCAACCCACAGACCGCCTGTGGAATGGCGGGCAGTTTCGGTTTAGGTGTGGCGGGTTGGGTCTATACTAATGCACAATGTAATTTTTTGAGCTTTTTTTATTATAAAAAAGTGAAAAAAATTTATAGAAAATATAAGATGATAATGTATGAAGCATTCCCAACAATAACCAAGTTTGACGCCTAAAGACAATGATCATATTCACAACAAATTAAGAAACATAAGCATTTATTGCAACAAGAAACATCAACTACAGATGAAGTGATGAACAAAGTTAAGAATTCTTATTCTTCCATAAAACCTGTTCATTGGGTTTGAAAATAACAGGATACTACAGATGAAATGATGAACAAAGTCAAGTGTTTTTTTTTTTTCTTTTTAGGGAATGGGGAATGTAGAGTGGGGAGAGGTTTAAATTAGGAAAAAAAAATCAGGCGGACGGGTTCGGGTTGAACCTGTCCCCTAAAATTTTAAACCGTACCCGCCCGTTAACATATGTAGGTGGGCGGGTTACTAATATAGACTCCTTTTTTTTGGCAGAGCCGAGTGTGGGCGCGGGCGGCCTGCGGTTGCGGGGCGGTTTTTGTGCAGCCCTAATTAGATGCTTGTTGGCTGAAAAAAAAATTTCTTTTTAAATAATAATAATTTGAAATAGTGTCTTGAGAGCTTATTAATTTGCATGTGTTCTTTATATAACAGTTAAAAAATGTTGTAGTTCTCATTTATTTTACATTTTTTTTCCTTGACGAGAAAAAGAAAAAGAAAAACTCTCTTCAAGCCCATTTGGTAAACAGATTCAAATTTTGTTGATTTGGAATACTTTGATTTAAGTTGTGCGATTGAATTGTTATCCGAATTAATGTTGGGATATGCATTTAAAGTATTAATATGAATAAGAAATAAAATTAGAATTTGTGTTTAGATAAAAAGTAAAAAAGGTTTTTGATTACTAACAAATCTAACAAAACTTTAATGTCATGTTATTAAAACATATGCAATATCGATTTTGATTTAATTATCTTTTTATTGCGAAGGCAATGAAAAAAAATCATCTCAATCAAATATTAAATGAAAAAGATTTTTTTTCCTTAAATATGGGAGAGATAACATCTAAAAAGAATATTTATTAATGCAGCATTTATATTTGAATTCCCATAATCAGGGGAAGAACTCTAAGAAATGGACTCGTAATCAATTTGATCCTATTTCATAGATTTGAATTTTGTCCAAAACAAACATGTATCCTGGCTACTATGTAGATTCTGAGTCCAATAAATCGACCCAATCTATAAAACAAACAGGGAAATTAGCTTGAAAGATTAGCTTGCATTTTTTCTAATGTTGTAGTGTTTTATATATATATATATATATATAGAAGTCTTATGTGGCATTTAGCAAAATCAGTTTTAACAAAAAACTTTTGCTTGTTACAGTGCAAAGCCCTCATATGCTACAGTGATTTAAAAAAAAAAAGTAAGCAATAGTGTACAGCTCTCACATACTATAGTTTTAAATTTAAAAGTTTTAACTCTAACCATGCTTAGAAATACCCTTCTAGTATTCTATTTGAAATTTAGTTTATTGAAAATTTTTATGGGTTAATTAAAAATTTCTTAAGAATTTAGTTCATTCCCTTGAATTTTTATTATTTTAATTATTTAATTGAGTAAAAAAAAGTTAATGCATAAATTAGACAATTGTAAATAAACTAAAGTTAAATATATTTTTGAAAAAAATAGATAAATTAGATAATAGTAAAATATGGTTACAGTTCTGAACCGATACCAAATTGTCCTAGGTAAGGTTAGTATAAACTATTCAATGGAGAACAATCAGGTCATGTTTGGTTTGATGGAATAAAAGAAGAATAAGAATGTGAATAAGAATATAATGGAACGTGAATAAAAAAGATTAAATGATATATTCTAATTCAATTGTTTTGTTGAGCATTAAAATTAGTATTAGAATTATGATTATTATGTTTGGTTATTAATTGGAATGGAATAAAATAAGAACAATTTGACAAAAATGCCCTTTTATTTAATCTTTGATAATATTTAAAACGAAATTAAAATGTATTCTGAAGCAATTTTTTTTGAAAGGGAAAGCGATTTTTTTCTTTATAGTGTTAAAGAAATTATTTTATTTGATTTATAACTAATCCCTAAATAATCAACTTTGTTTTTTGAAGGGTAAACAAATAACTTTTTTAACAAAATAATCATAATTTATATGCAAAAAAAATTATATGAAATATTGTATAAGCTATATAATAATTATATTGAGTTGAGGTAGAGTTAATATAATCAAATATATTTCTATATTAGGATAGTAAATTAGGCATTGAATAAAATAAATAATAAGACATTTAAGAGAGGCAATATAGGAATTAATTCAATTTTAAAATGGAATGATAGTTCACTTTAAACCGTTCCATATATTATTAAATCTATTTGTCCAACCAAACATAAATATGACTGCATTTTAAGAATTGTCGTTCTATTCCAACGATCATTTCATCAAACCAAACATACCTTAAGTGTTGGAATATTAGGTTTCAAAAGTCAAAGTGATAGCTGTCACTATAGTATATTTGGAAAATAGATTAGATTTTTATTTTCTCTAGATTTTTTTTTTGTTTTTTATTATTTTTGTTGTTTTGTCTATTGTTTCCTTCTCTAGAATTATTTTCCTTTTTTGATTGATTATTGTAATCGATATAAGGCTCTCAGCCATTATTAATAAAATTCATTCAAGTTTTTTTTTTTTCTAAAAGCTCTATTTTATGGCATCAGAGCCCCCACTGGGACTCCTTTTTCTGGCAACCTCTATTATTCTTCGACCGACGTTCCTACTTTTCTCACCGGTAGCGCGTCACTGGCGGTCTCTTTTTTTCCCTTCGACCGGCGTTAGTGCATCACTAGCGGCCTCTGTTTTTTCTTCGACTGCCGTATATGCTCTTCTCACTGGCAGTGCATCATTGGCGGCCTTTGGCCTCTTTTTTTTCCTTCGACCGGGGTCAACGCATCACCAGCGGCCTCTATTTTTTCTTCGACCGGGGTCCTTGCTCTTCTCACTGGCAACTTCTGATTTCTTCAACCATGGCTAATCCTTCTACTCAAGATTCTTCATCTTCTACTGCTACTTCTGTTTCCATTTCAAATATAAGTTCTGGTAGCCCTACCTTACAAAATACCGAGCATCTCTCCCTCCAAATAACCCAACATAAATTAAACAAGTCCAATTACCGTGAATGGGCTCAATCTGTGAGTTGGGTACTGAAAGGAAAGGGTAAATTTGGATACATCAGTGGAACTAAGCCTTCTCTTCTGCCTGATTCATCAATGTTTCCAACTTGGGAGGCAGAGAACTCTATTGTGATGGCTTGGTTGGTGAACTCAATGGAGAACCATATTGGAAGGACATTTCTGTTTTGTAAAAATGCAAAGGAAATTTTGGGATTTAGTGAAGGAGACTTACTCAGATCTTGAAAACACTGCTTAACGTTTTCAAATTCGTTCAAAAATCCGTGAAGCAAAGCAGGGGAACAAAAGTGTGACCGAGTACTTCAACTACATCATGGAACTTTGGCAGGAAATGGACTCCTATTATGACAACAACTGGCATTGCAAGCAAGATGCTGCTAAATATGCCGCTGATGTTCAAAAAGACAGGATATTTGATTTTCTGCTTGGTCTCAATTCTGAGCTAGACGAAGTTTGTTGGGCACAAAGCCACTTCCCTCAATTCATGAAGTTTTTTCTGAGGTTCGGCGTGAGGAGGCTCGGAAGATTGTGATGATGAACCCTACTAAATCAACCACTGCTGAGGATTTGCAGAATCCAGCCCTAGTGTCAAAGGCAGCAAAAGAATCACAAGGAGGACAGCATGGGAAATTATGGTGCGATCACTACAATAAGCCAAATCATACCCGCGACAAATGTTGAGATCTACATGGAAAGCCTCCTGATTGGAAGCCCAAAAATCAGTGTAAGAAGGCAGCAAACACAGCTTTATCTTCAGCAGAAACGGACAAGGAGAAGAGTTTCTTTTCTACTGAACAGATGGAGCTTCTAAAGCAGTTCATTATGGGTCAAATCCAACAGACAGTGCCACCAGAAAAAACAACAACTGCTAGTGTTTCCTTTGCTATAAGAGGTAACACAAGAACTGCTTTACTGATAAAAAAGGAACCTGAGTTGCCTTGGATTATTTACATAGGAGCTACTGATCATATGACTGGGTCTAGATCATCATTTTCTACAATTAAAACCTACAGGGGTAAAAATAATGTGTCCCACATTGGTTAGCAAGAGAGGTCTTGGGTGTTATATATATGGGTTCACAATCCTCCCCTCACGAACTAGCTTTTGGGGTGGAGTTAGGTGGGTTCATATCATATGGTATCAAAGCCTACTCTTGATTGGTCGGTGGGCGCATGTACAAAGGTTCCTTGCACAAGGACATGCAGTCTAAAGGGGTTGGGAATGATGTGTCCCGCATCGGTTAGCAAGAGAGGTCTTGGGTGTTATATATATGGGTTCACAATCCTCCCCTCACGAGCTAGCTTTTGGGGTGGAGTTAGGTGGGTTCATATAAGGTAATACCAATGTTTCAGTTGCCGATGGTACTACCTCATATGCTGAAGGTCAAGGAGATGTGAATCTCCTCGAAGTTACTCTCGATTCAGTTCTTTATGTTCTAAATTTCCAGTATAATTTAATCTCTGTGAGCCGGTTGAGAAGAGATTTAAATTGTTCAGTGACCTTTTTTCCTACCTACTGTGAATTGCAGGACCTAAATTCGGGGAGGATGATTGGCAAGGCTAAGGAATTCAATGGACTATACTATTTACATGGTACTCAATCGGCCTCAAGCTCAAATTCTCCAATTGTTAGTTCTATGTCTGTCGTGTCTAATTTAGATATGTTGTTATGGCATAAACGTCTTGGTCATCCTAGTTTTATGTATTTAAAAAGGTTGTTACCCCATCTATTTGTGAATAAAGATGTTCTTTCATTTCAGTGTGAAGATTGTATTCATGCCAAACTAATTAGAGCTGTGTTTCAATCAAATTCCTATAAACCATCTAGTCCTTTCCATATCATTCATAGTGATATTTGGGGACCATCCCGTGTGTCTAATTTATATGGGGCAAAATGGTTTATTACATTTATAGATGATCATACACGGTTCTGTTGGGTGTACTTGATAAAAGAAAAATCTGAAGCATTTGATGTCTTTCAAACCTTTCACAAATTTATCACAAACATTTTCCAGACAAATATACACATTCTTCGCACAGACAATGGGAAAGAGTATTTTTCAAGTGATTTCACAAAATATTTAAATGATAAAGGAATTCTTCACCAAAGTTCTTGTGCCTACACACCTCAGCAAAATGGGGTGGCAGAACGGAAAAACCGTCACCTTCTTGAGGTAGCCAGATCATTGATGTTTGCGAGTCATGTGCCTAATATGTTTTGGGGAGATGCAGTTCTTACTGTTGCTTATCTCATTAATCGACTACCTTCAAAAATACTTGATTACCACACTCCGGTGAGTACACTCTCAAAAACCTATCCAAGTGTCCGTTTATTCAGTTTGATCATTCCTTGAGTATTTGGTTCCATAGTGTTTGTGTATAACCATGGTCCAAATCGTGATAAACTCGACTCCAGAGCTTTTAAGTGTATTTTCTTTGGGTATTCACCTACACAAAAGGGTTAGAAATGCTATTGTCCTTCCATAAAAAAACTCTTTGTGTCCTACAATGTATCTTTCATTGAGAGTCAACCATTTTATCCAGACATATCTCTTCAGGGGGAGAACAGTTATGAAGAGATCCATTGGGACCCTTCCATTTCTCTTCCAATTCTAACCACTCTTCCTTCATCAACATCCAATTCTTTATCCTCGTCGTCATCTGATTCTTCTGACTCATCATCTCCCATCATCACTCCGACTATGGATGAATCCGTGCCACAAAAACAAGATCCAATCCCAAGTCATATTGAGCAACCGAGAGAGATCCAAGTTTATAGTAGACGAAAAAAAATTCCTCAACCAAGCCTTGAGTCCAATCCGAATGATGGTAAGTTATAGAGGAAGGTTGAAAAGGTGATTGATGATCTTGATATACCCATTGCTCAGAGGAAAGGGGTAAGGTCTTGTACAAAGCATTCTGTTCATAATTTTCTAACTTATAGAAGATTGTCTCCAAGATGTCAGGCTTTTACAGCTTGTGTGGATAGTGTTGAAATCCCAAAAAGTGTAGATGTTGCATTATAGGATCCAACATGGAGTGATGGAAGAAATGAATGCTCTTGTGAAGAATGGAACGTGGGAAGTGGTTTCATTACCAGAAGGAAAGCGACTAGTTGGAGGTAAATGGGTGTTTACTGTTAAGCATCATGTAGATGACACCATTGAGCGCCATAAGACCAGGTTGGTTGCACAAGGTTATACCCCGATGTTTGGGATTGACTATGAAGAAACGTTTGCACCAGTTGCTAAACTGAATTCCATCAGAGTCTTGCTTTCTCTCGCAGCTAATATGGATTGGGAACTACATCAGATGGATGTTAAAAATGCTTTTCTTAATGGGGAGTTAGATGAAGAGATTTATATGAAGATTCCCCCTAGGTCTGAAGGAAATTCAAAAGGAAAAGTCTGTAAGTTAAAAAAATCTATTTATGGACTTAAACAGTCTCTTAAGGCTTGGTTTAAGAAATTTACTCTCACAATGAAGAGTTTTGGCTACACCCAAGGTTAGTCAGATCATACTCTGTTTATCAAACATTCTCCCATAGGCAAAAAGACTGTTTTAATTGTTTATGTGGATGATATCATTATAACCGGAGATGATACTGAGGAAACAAAAAGTTTGAAAAAGAAGTTGAGTTCTGAGTTTGAAATTAAGGATCTTGGTGGTCTCAAATATTTCTTAGGAATAGAAATTGCCAGAAGCACTAAAGGCATTTTCATTTCCCAGAGAAAATACACTTTAGATTTGTTACAAGAAACTGGAAAACTTGGGAGCAAGCCAGCCATTACTCCTCTCGAAGTTAATTGGAAAGACCATTGTGAAAAAAAAGGAAAAATTGGTGGATAGAGAGAGTTACAAGAGACTTGTTGGAAAGCTTATCTATCTATCCTTGATCCGACCTGATATAGCATTTGCAGTCAGTGCTGTAAGTCAGTATATGCATGATCCAACCCGGCAACACTTAGACACAGTTAATCATATACTGAAGTATCTGAAGGGTTGTCCAGGAAAAGGTCTTTTGCTCAAGAAGACTGAGAACAGGAATATAGAGGCTTTCACAGATGCAGACCAGGCTGGTTCACGCGAAGACAGACAATCCACGTCAGGGTATTGTACTAAGGTCTGGGGAAATCTCGTGACTTGGAGAAGCAAGAAGCGAACCGTAATGGTTCGTAGCAGTGCTGAAGCTGCATTTAGAGCAATTGCTCTTGGAATGTGTGAACTTCTATTGTTGAAAATGTTACTAGAAGACTTGAAGATTCATGAAACAACTCCAATGAGAATATATAGTGATAGTAAATCAGCCATAAGTATTACACACAATCCTGTTTATCACGATAGAACCAAGCATGTGAAAATTGATAGGCATTTTATCAAAGAAAAAAATTGAAAAGGGTGTGATTGATTTGTCCTATGTCCCCACTACTCAACAAGAAGCCAATGTTCTCACAAAAGCAATGCCAAAGTCAAGATTCGAAACCTTGGTGAACAAGCTGGGAATGATAGATATCTATTCACCAGCTTGAGAGAGAGTGTTGGAAAATTAGGTTTCAAAAGTCAAAGCGATAGCTGTTACCATCGTATATTTGAAAAATAGATTAGATTTTTATTTTCCCTGATTTAGAGGATGATTGTTTTTTTGTTTTTTATTATTTTTGCTGTTTTGTCTATTGTTTCCTTCTCTAGAATTATTTTCCTTTTTTGATTGATTATTGTAATCGATATAAGGCTCTCAGCCATTATCAATAAAATTCATTCAAGCTTTTTTCTAAAAGCTCTATTTTATTAAGTAAGCTTTATTGATTAGGCCAATCTTACGATAAGACAAACATTGTGTTTGATTAACTTTTTATTTTTTAATGGTTTGACTTATGATTGAAAATAGTTTTGCGCCACACATGCGGGCAGTTGTAGATCATTCTGTTGAAAAGTTAATCCAACAGCTAAAATAAATAAACCTACTAATAGGCTCAAAATGCATGTCTTGACATAAAAGCTCCCTATTCTTTATCCTATGATAAGAAAAACATAGCAAATTCAAAACGCCAATGGTAATAAATATTCCACATAACATTTACAGAATAACACAGGATCTTGGTCATGTGGTTCTTACATCTAAGACTCAAATTTTCTCGGAGGAGGAAAAAACAAGCAAAATAATCTTAAATTTGAATTCAGAAACAGATATCCACAAATTCCCGAGGAAACAATTCGAACATAATTGAAGAAAAACAACGGGAACGACCACGATAAGAATTCTGAAAAAAAAAAAAAAATCCATACAGATGACGGCAAAAAAAGAAAAGGAAGAAGCACAGTTGAATTAACAGGTGTGAGCAAGTCATGTACTTGTGATACAAATCCACCGTATGATTTGATTAGTGCATGCCTCGGATCTCGAATCACTACTTTACTTTCTTGAGGAGAGTTGATGTCCTAAACTCTGCATCATCCCTCACAAAGCTCCACCAGAGGTAAGTGAAAGGGATAGTGGTCGAATGCCAAAGAGCATGAGCATCAACAAATCCACGGTAGGGCGGGAAGTCATATATCTCCAAAAGCATGGCAAGGCCTCCCCCAACAACTACTATCCACAACTTCCGGCGCGTTGGATGGCGAGTGACTCCAGCCCAAACTGCCCATATAAGAAGCTGAGCGATCCCCATACCAGCACACACTTTCATGTTCAAACCTGTAAACAACTTGTATAAGTCTACTGCCTAGTAATCAGAAAGTACTTGTACTAACCTTTTGTGCAGTAATCAAAATATGTACTTATATAAGCCTTTTGCGCAGTAATCAGAATGTAGTATCACGATTCATGCCAAACAAAGTAATTTAAAATTTTAGTAGGAACAAGAGTACTTAAAGATTAGCAAACTATTGCCCAGGCATATGACAATCTACATTTCTATCTTGATAAGAACGGTGGAACATAACACAACTTTAATCATTGCAAGCAAGAGGTTTCCAGAGAAACGTGTACCGTAATCAAGTTTATAAAAATTCAGGTACAAAATGTGCGTAGTCACAAAAGCGAGCAGTGGCGCAGCAACCATGACCCTAGCAGCCTCATCTCTCACATTAAAAGCTCGCAGTATTGAGAGAATGAGGGAAAAACCAATTAGTGCTACAGCAGAAGAATAATCTAGCTTCTCTGTCAACTCCACATCCCTACAATACATCATACAGAGAAACTTAAAGTCTTTAATAAGCATCAAAAGATACATGCTTGTCTGAAATTCCATAAACTTGGGAACAAATTGATAGGAAATTTAAAGGGTATGCCACAAGTAATTATAAGACTACCAATGTTAATTTTTATGCATATGACTGAAGACACAAATTATACAACAAATACCAAACATGACTTACCGACTGTGGAATACAGCACTCCAGAACCAAGAATTCATAGATAACATCGCATAAATGTGCCACAAACCGGTATATTCATAATAAGTTCTCTTATTTGGTCTCAAAGGCAATTTGTAGTATAGAAAGATCAAAAACGATATCCAACCATGAAATTGCATGGCAAGATTAAGAGCAGAGAGAGCAACAGCTACAGGTTCCTACCAACATGAATCACGCCATCATATTAGTACACCAAATAAGCAAGTTAACTTAAAATGTATGATTTGTGGTTAAATTTACTCTCATAAAGAAATGCAGAAACCTGGATGCCATAAACACGCTTGAATGGCCATTTTCCATGATACTTGACAGGTTTATCACCGAGTTTTTCTCTTTCTTCTTCCCGTGCAAGCATGCATTGGTATCGGCAGTCACTGCGGCAGTCCCATTGTTTCCAGCGCAAATACAGTGGTTCTTGCATATACCATGGTCCATCGATAGGTTTCCCATCGGAAGAAAATTTACAGTGTTGAAAGCATTTGCTGCCAACACATCCAGATTTCTCGCACTGCTCAACGCAAGATCTGTAACAAATTGCAAGAACACAATTACAACAATTATGAAAAAGTTTACAGCTATGTAAATTTTTATCATTTGACAGGACTAATCGTAGAATCACACTAAAAGATAAGAGTAAGCCTTCTTTTCCATTTTTCATCCTAGCAGGGGTTTATGGTTTCAAAATTGAAAGGTGATTTCATTTCTTATTGCCTGCTAGAAGAACTGTGGGTCATTTTTGTTTGGACGATGATTCACTTCTCCAAACGAATCCCGACTAATTTTATTGTCCTCTTAATCCTTTAACCTTCTGGTTTTATCCATTGAGAACAAAAGGCACGTGAAAATCCTTGAAAATTCTAAGGCTCAATTACTTCAAAATATATATATATATATATATATATATATCCTAAAGGCTCGAATTGGTAAAGACGGTGTACTATGTCTCCTATTAACAATTAAATCAAGATACACCCGTTTTACGCCATTAAATAAAAAGGCATTATAGACAATTCTTTCAAACAAAAAAGAAAAGAAATGATTCTGACCATATCAAGTCTACTTCTTGATAAAACTAATTAAAAATTTGACCCTTTACGATAAATTCATGATTCTAAACAAACCTAACTTAGCTTCTCAATCACTATTGATTCATTACCATCTCAGGACAAGAAACAACAATCAAAATCAATTATTTCTCTTTGACGAAAACGAATAACCGCAATTCTCCAGAAAACTAGGAAATTTAACCAAAAACGAAAAAAAAAAAGAATCAATTACTTGTACATCGGATCAACATCGCCGGCACTTGCGTCCAGCGCGGGAAGAGAAGCGCAGAGTGCAGATACGAATAGAATCAAATGGATATGAGCCATCTGATTCTCGGAAATCAAAGGAAAAAGGGTGAAGAGACAAAGAGGCGACGGACGGACGGACGGAGGGAGGGAGGGAGGGGATTCTTTCTATCGAATCAACGGCTGGCGATGGAGGTCGGAGGTGAAAGGCGAGGGGTTACCATCCATCGGAAAACTTAAAGAAAGAGAAAGAGGTAGAGAGAGAGGAATGGGAGCGACTTAGTCGAGCTCGAGTGAGCGAGCGAGCGAGTTTAGAGAGGGCGAGTCGGGCGCCTGTTGAGGTTAAAGGTGTGTTTGCGATGTATGTGGGGACGGTGACCGGAATCCCGTGAGGGGCTGATCTCAGAGGCCATTCGCGAGCAGACGCGTGGACGTCCTGATCTGTCCACACATTTTTTATCAACCAAATAAAATTTTATTTTTTTTCCTTTTATTTTTTTGGGATATTGTTTCTTTATTATTCTCATGGAAAGAAAAAAGTTTTAATTTTTTTTTAGGGTAAATTGTCAAATTAGCCATCAATCTTCTATGAAAGTGTTCTTTTACTTTTAATTTTTAATTTTTGATTTGTTAGTCATCAACTTTTTATTTTAGCTACTAAAAGATCAATTAACTATTAAACTATTAATTTTAAGGATTAATTTATCACATTTTTTATTACTTTAGGGATTAATTTGTTATCTTTTTTATAACTTTTGGGATAGATGTGTTACATTTTTCCTTCTAAAAGTAATTGTTTGATTGTTAAATTGGTTCTTCTATAACCAAAATTAATAATTGGGGACTAATAAATCAAAAACAAAAGATTGGGACCAAATATTCAGTTTCATAAAAGATAAAAATTACTGAAGGAATTTACTCTCTCTTTTACTTCTCTCTCAAATGATATGTTAGATTTTTTGTGTCTCTAACAAATCATATTATGATATACCATTTATTAAAAATATATAAAAATAAATTAAATATTATTTTAAACTTTTTAAATGATGCTTATTAGTTGGATATCATTTGGATACTAAATTAGACAAAAAAAATTTGAATCATTGGCCTCCACAAACGTTTACCAGACTCTTTATTTTATTTGTTTATATTTGAAATTTTTAATAGAGGAGTACCTTTCCTACTTTTTTGGTTTTGCGTCGACTTTTAATATTCTATATATTATTTATTTAAAAAATATATGAAATGATAGTTATTTATAAATCGTGAAATGATAATTAATTTTTTACCATTAAATTATAATTGGACTTTGTTTTACTGTTCAATTTTAGTATTTTAAATACTAGCTACTTAATCATGTTAGGTCATATCATTTTATAAAATTTACAATAATAATCAAAATACGATTGCCCAATCATATTTCATCACATCATTTTATGAATTTTTTAGTAATAATTAAATTTTACATACTTACCGTCATGTAAAAGTCATAATATAAGTGGTTGTATATTATTTGAGGCACAAAAAAAATTAATTTATGATAGTATTATATCACACGATTAGACAAAGTGGTATAATATTTGTGATTAGATGATATTTAAAATAACAAAAATTGAACAAGTGATATAGATATTATATAAAGCTTATGATAAATATGTGCGATATTGTGAGAGGATTGCTTAAACTACATCATTTCACAACATCTTATGATTTAAATTGATATGTAGTCCATAATCTCATGAATGCACCACATTTGATTCACTATTCTATATGGTCTAATATTATATAGTTTTTGCCACGTTAAGACACGTTGTTCTTAAGAAATTAAAGAAAAAATCTTACTTTTTTTAAAAATAAAAAATCACTTTAGCTAATGAAGAAAATAAAAAAGGTCAAATTTTACTTTGCTTAAAACTCGCCTTAGCTAACAATTGTTCATAGCGTACAAAATTTCAAAAGTAATTCTTTTTTTGGTAGGAAAGCAATCTAGTGCCCATATTTAAACAGGTATACAAAATAATGAATTTGAGACAATTTTATATATCAATAATTCATATAGGCAGAATATATAAAAAAAAAAAAAAGAGATTTGACTTTTCAGACAAAAAAAATAAAAAAATGAGATTTGAAGTTTTTTTTTTTTTTGAGGTCTATTTTGGCACATTAATGATACCAAAGCATTCTTTTTTTTAAGGTAACTCTCGTATTTTCATAATAATTCATAAATAATAAAAAAAAACCCAGTCGAGCCGTCCCAGGAATTTGGAGCGAGCGACAGGAAGTACAAACCACTTCTTCAAGTTCACCGTTATCATCCTACTCATCACTTCCACATCTTCATCATCTCCAATGGCTTCTGCAACTGCAACTCTCTTCCCAACTCCAACTCCATTTCTCTCCCTCCTCCGTACAACCAAGCCCTTACTCGCCCTTTCCTCTCTCCGTCCCCTCCGCCAATCACACCTCTTCCCGCCACTGTCACATCCAACCACCACCACCAGAAGATTCGCGTATGTCTCTGGTCCCGCCTCCGACCCGAAGATCGAGCCGGACTCGAAGCCTCAACGGCCGCCGCTGAGCGTCATATGCGGAAGGCTTCTATGGAAGCTTCTGATGAAGCACAAGCTGATGCTCGCTCTCTCTGCCCTCACTCTCTTTGGCTGCACCGCTTGTACTCTCTCAATGCCCATATTTTCCGGTGAGAAAGTTTCTTTCTTTTGGAATTCCCCTGTTTGGTTGCTCGGAAAATGATCGATGACGAAGAAGAAGTAGAAGTAGAATAATTGAAATGCAATGAAATTTCGTGTTAGGGCGTTTCTTCGAAGTGTTGATCGGCGCGAGATCGGAGCCTTTGTGGAGGTTGCTGAGCAAGGTCGGGGTTTTGTATGCGTTGGAGCCGATTTTGAATGTGATATTTGTGGTCAACATGACCACCATTTGGGAGAAGGTCATGTCGACTCTCAGAGCTCAGATTTGTGGGAGGGTTTAGATTCAGAAGGTGACGTCTTGGTATCGTCTTTACTTAATCCTTCCTGGATTTGATTTGTGGAATTTGTTATATAGTAATCTTTATTGATCCTAAAAATGCCACATCATGATCAAATTTGTATTTGAATTTCAAACGATAAAAGAATTTACCGTAACCTGTAGTATAATTTGATTGAATTGTGATCAGAAGAGGAGAAAGAATATAATAAAAGTTTCATCGTTTGATGAATCGTAGGATTTTACACTTATCTTGGTCTTTGTTTCTTTTGTTTGACGTACTTTTTTTTTTTGTTTCTTTGTGTGTGCAGGTTGAATTTTTCGACTGCTACAAGGTATGACGACTTTAGCGGATTCTTCATGTATAAGTGTTTGAATCATAAAAATGTTTCTGTCTGATTTTTTACTCTTTTCTAGCCACTTTTTTTTTTTTTTCTCCCTATATGATTGTTATTAAGGAATGAGTGTGATCCCAGTTCTTGGTTGACTTGGACCTGCCTTCTTTATAGGTAGGTGAACTCACAGGTCTGTTGACATCTGATTTGGGTTCTCTTAAAGATGTTATGAGTGAAAATGTTTCAAGAGACCATGGATTTCGGGCACTTTCTGAGGCAAGAAACTGTACACAAGGGACAAGTGAGCTATACTTTGCCTAAATTTGAGCATCTGCATGCATTTCCTTTTGAAGGGGTCGACTCGGTTATCGCCTTTGTGGTAGCAAAAGTTAAAAACAATTTGTTTCTGAAAATCTTTATTTTTGTTTGGGAACGAAATGCATATGAGGCTAGTTACTTTTTTCCAAAATGAAAATCAGCAGTGCATCATATTCAGGACAATTCCATCTCTGCTGCAGTTTCCACTTTAATTCATGATTATGCTGTGATTGCTTTCTGTTTTATTTGTGCCTGTAGGTCATTGGGACAATTTGCATACTATTTTCTTTGGCTCCTCAGCTCGCACCGATTCTAGGTGTGCTGATGCTTACTGTGTCGGTTTCAGTTGGTAAGGTCTATTATCTTTGAATCTCGTAGTCACTATAGCTTGTCTAGTAACTTTTCCATAATAAGATGATTGTACTGTCATAGTTTGTAGTCTAATCTGCTGTGGAGGTGAGATTTGAAGACTATAATTTAACTTTGATTATGTATCTGGTCAGGCATGGGTATTCTATCTATATCAGGTTTTAGGCCAAATTAGTGGTATTTTACATACTTGCCTACATTATTGATATCTGCCATTTCCAACTTTTCATGCACATGCCCTTCTCATCTTCCAGTTCGACTTGCACATATTATTAATATCTTTACTGTTTTTTCTACTGCTTTCTTGCTTTATTTTTTGTTTCATGGTTTTTTTTTCCCTCCTGTTGCAGACTTTAGTTAACTTTCTAAAGCTGTATATAAGTAATCAACTGTACCTGTTTTCAAAGCTTATGGGCTGACACAAGCATCCATGTCTGATTGTGTGACGGAAACTTTTTCTGCCATTCATACTGTAAGTGGCTAAGTGCATAAGATTGTCTATTACATAGCTGAATCTTTGAGGTTTGTCCTTTTCTTTTGCATGAAGTGTGGTTCAATCTTGCATATAGCACTTGCTTTTTGCAGGTAAGATCCTTTGGTGGTGAAAAGCTTTCACCACCAAATGCTAATGTTTGGTAGACAGGTATGGTAAAACAAGCTGGTCAATGATACAGATTAAATAGCTCTTTGGTGCCTTTGTCCCTTATATGATGAAGCTTTGCAGGTTCTTGCTTATCAGAGCAGTGGAATAAAACTCGGGACTTTTAAATCTATCAATGAATCTTTGACCAGAGTTGCTGTTTATATATCTCTATTATCGCTCTATTGCCTTGGTGGCAGCAAAGTGAAGGCTGTAGGCAGTTGTACCTGTAGTTTATTTTTCCTACAATTAGAAGAGTAGCAAACTTTTTGTTTATCTGTCAATAAACCTGCTCTTTTTCGTTTGTTACGTCTTGTGATTGCAGGGTGAACTTTCACTTGGAACTGTGGCTTCTTTTATCGGATATACTTTCACACTAACATTTACTGTGAGTCATTTATCTGCTGTGTAAACGAACTTTTGTGGAATTCCATCCTCTCTGCTTTCTGACATAATTTGTTATCCAGGTTCAAGGCCTGGTTAACACATTTGGAGATCTTCGTGGAACTTTTGCAGCTGTTGAGAGGATTAATTCCATTTTATCTGGCGTAGAAATTGATGAAGCCCTTGCTTATGGCTTAGAAAGAGAAATGAGCAAAACAAAATTGATTGATGAAAGTCAAAGATTGTTCCTTGTTGATATTTCTAGTGAGAAAAATCAGTCTGTAAATACACATTACATGTCAGATCTCAAATCAGCCGCTGATGTTGGTCGCCTAGCTTGGTCTGGTGATATTTGTCTTGAAGGTATTTGTGATAACTGTCATCATTTTTCTGAAGTTTCTTAAAACATCAGTTTTCCTGCCATTTATTCCCCATATTGTGAATTTCTGTCACTACATCAGAACTTATAGATCCAGGTCCTTGCATTAAAAAATAAATGGCCAATCTTGTGTTGCAGATGTGCATTTTTCTTATCCTTTGAGACCTGATGTGGAAATTCTAAATAGACTTAACCTAACACTGAAGTGTGGAACTGTAACTGCTTTATTTGGGACCAAGTGGTGCAGGCAAAAGTACAATAGTACAGCTATTAGCACGTTTCTATGAGGTTTTTCTTTCAACTTACTGCTTTGAATTGTGAGTTTTGATATATTTGTCATGGTCTAAATAGTCATACCATAAGTTGATACTTATACTGTGCAGGCAACCAAAGGTTGTATTACGGTTGCAGGAGAGGACGTTCGGACATTTGACAAGAGTGCATGGGCACGCATTATCTTTCTAGTGAACCAAGTATCTACTTGAATCTGCCCGCATTTGACATGCATATTAACTTTGCCTTGTGTCAAGCAACCCCAATCTTATTATTATTTTTTTTTCCTAATCACAAAAGGAACCCATAGAATTCCATTTGCACATGTTTTTAAGTAGTGCAGAAGTAACTCATCCTTCTAACATTCTCCTGTTTTCTTTGCCCATTAATATGCAACGCAGGATCCTGTTCTTTTCTCTTCATCTGTCGGAGAAAATATTGTGTATGGGCTTCTAGATGACAACGTTTCCAAAGATGATGTGATGAAGGCAGCAAAAGCTGCAAACGCCCATGACTTCATAATTTCACTCCCCCCGGTTTTGAAAGCCTTGATATTTATAAATTTCCATGCGCTTATTCCTGTTTCCTAAATATTTGTTCCAATATTCATGGGGTTATGACACGTTAGTTGGTGAGCGTGGAGACCTACTTATTGGGGGCCAGAGGCAGGTACGGCATTAAAGTTTGGAGAGAGCATGCATGATAAATTCAATTTCTTGACATTTCATTTTTGTTTTCGATCTGCAGAGAATTGCTGTTGCGAGAGCTCTGCTTAAGAATGCACCAGTCTTGATACTTGATGAGGTAAGCGTCTTGTATGTTCATTTATTCGTTAGCTCCAAATTCGAATCATGTCAGATTCTGAAACTCTTGCAAGGTTCCTATCCCCGTTGCTCCTCCCTACTCTTTACCAAGCTCATTTCAGTTTCTGCCATGTTAATATGTTCTTTGGCGTAGGCGACCAGTGCATTGGACGCAGTTAGCGAGCGCCTAGTTCAGCATGCTCCGACCTGCTCAATGAAGGGCAGGACAACATTGGTTGTCGCACATCGATTGAGCACAGTTCAGAACACCCATCAGATTGTACTTTGCTCTGAGGGGAGGATTGCAGAACTTGGGACACACTTCGAGTTATTGAGAAAGTTCAATATGCTGCATTGGTTGGCACTCAAGGGCTAGCATTTGAGTAACATTCAAAATCTCCTACCATCATCTAATCACTCAAAACAATTACCTAAAGCAAGCATACATGTGTGTTATATTACCGAACATTATTTTTCTTCTGATTTTTCCCCATTTTTATGTTGTTCTGAGATCTGGCGACAACTTAACTGATTTTTTTTTCTCTCCCTTACAAGCAGGTACAGTTTTGCCACTCTTGAAGTAAAAAGTGGCTGTGGGACGCTGAAGAATAATTGAGCTATTACGCCACACAACGCTGAGGCATCCACCAAATTCTTATTTCAATTAACAGCTGTAGCGGTAAATGTAGCTGTATGGCAATCATTGAATAATGCTTTGAAGCATCCAATTCCACAATGCTGCTGCTGAAGGCGTTAGGCCGTAAATTTTCGGCTTCTCTACACGGAAAGCGTCAAAATGTTGATGTGTAGCTTTCTAATGGTCATCTCGGTGAGAAATAACCAATATTCAAGTTGTATTAACGAACTTCTGTTCTGTTTGACCATATGTCAAATTCTGGTATATTGTTTCTGTTATGGTCAAAAGCATATGGTTAAAAGTGCGTTAAAACGTGATGGACTCGTTTTTTTTTCCGTCATCTGAACCCAGCACCTACTTATTTTATTTGGGTCTAGGACAAACAATTAATAATTGAGTCATCGGATGATTAGATTTTTTCTTAGGGAACGTAGTTGAAACTGTAAGTTATAACTATAAATATTGTAGTATGTGAGAGTTTTACATTGTAAATAATTAGAAGTCATAGTTGCAATTAAGTTGCTGAACACACTCATATAATGAAAAGGTTGAGAAGACTTCGGTCTTAAGAAAGTTATGTAAACGAGAAAGAATTCATTTCCTTTAAAAATATATTGTAGACATTTGAAAATATACACAAGTTTTTAGGATACGTATAACTAGTATATTCAGGATTCAAGAAAAATTAGAGAAGGAGATGATGGCATTGAGGTTGGCAGGGCATTCAGGAGGAAGTCCAAGGAAGGAATTCATGAGGAAATCGTCAATAGGATCAACGGTTGCCACTCCAACCAATCTGCGTTTCCCTTGTTTGTCCAACCTGTCCCCTCTTCCACTTCTCATTTTCCCTACCGACTCCTCAGATATCAACACTGTCTCTACCACCAGCGGCGGAGCTTTATAAGTACTCCCAACTGAAAACCGAAACTTGGCCTTGAATTCAAGATCAACCTACAGAGAAAAAAAAGGCTAGTAATTAACAAATCTATGATAAGATCAACACATTCAATAACTTTGTCTGGGGCATTATTGATATAGAAGTTGGCATCTTTGCTCAAAATATGAAAGTTATCTACTATATTCGAAATATTATATGTATAAAAATACTGAATCATAATTCTTAGTTTAAAAACCATATCAATATTAGCTGATAGTGGCCGCATTTTAGCTAGTCTATACCTTGCCAGTGTCTTGATGGATGCTTCCTTGGAAGATTTCTGGTTCAATCCTAATCTTCAAAAACGGCGGCAACGGCAAACCCAAGAACTTAGTAGTCGAACTTGTCAATGGTGGAATGTAGAGTGTCTTAGGGTCAAAGTAAACCAAAATCTCATCATCATTGGAGTTGCTTTCTGAGACCTTTGAGCCAGACCCAGTTCCTTTCCCACCTTCAGCATTGTATTCAAAATCTGGATACCTGGAAATTCCAAGCTTGCAGGCCCCCAAAGTCATAAAATTAACTATGTAAAGCTCAGATTTTAGATGTTGGGTTTGAGTGCTATTATTAACTGTGGATGTGGAGGTCTGTTGATGCTGGTTTTGGCTGTAGGAAGCGGAAGAGAAAGTGATGGTTTTTGGGCAAAGCCTATTCTGTCTTTTTGTAGAGAGTTTGCAAAAAATTAGAGGGTTTTACTAAGACCCGATTATCTAGTGTCTATTTACTTGGTTTTTTGAAGAGATAAGAGTAAGAGAATTTCGTTCTTTGAAGTAGAATTCAGATGAAGAAATTATCCAGGAATAGCTGGCAAGTAGTAGTTCATTTTGAGGATGAAATTGAGTGCGACAAAATATGAGGCTAGATTTGTGTCTCAAGCTTTTAAACCTTATCTTTTAAAATAATATCTCATGTGATGATCCTAATAGTTGCATCCTGTAAACTGTTATTTCAATTGAACATTGAACGTTGACAAACTGACTAGTTATTTTATGGGTTGAAGTCAATGATAACCAAGCACCCCTTGAAGACCATCGAGTGGGGCGGCATAACATTAATGGACCATCCTAGTTAGTGGGTCTTTGATTAAAACCTGAAGTTTCGGTGACTTAAATCTTAAATATGAATATTTGTTTTTGTCAATTTAATACTCAGATTTAGATTGTGAGATCATGCCATTACATGTATCTTTACTATGGCACATTTAGTGAAAATTGGATGACGTAATAGGACCTTTAACAAACATTTATGTTAACATATGAATTATTTTCTTAATAACATTAAGGTATGTTAACGCGGTGTCATTTTCTTGAACCTTTTTTTGGTCAAGAAAAACACCACCTCAAAGTATTTACTAAGTTATATGTTGAAAATACGACAAAAGTTTTCACTTTTTTTTTTTTTTTTAGGGGAGAAAATACGAAACAAGTTAAACCAACATGTCTTAATCATGTAAAATTGTTCAAGAAAAGTTGGTTGCTTTTTAACGGCATATTATTGTTGACACCAAAGAGAAAAAACTTATTCCCATCACCAAAAGTAGGAATTGGATTCTGACCTTTCCCATCTGGACCTCCCATATTCCATTCCCCAAAATGATAAATCATATTCCCGAATCCTGATCAAGGTGAAACTCATAGGATTTTCTTTCTTGAAAAGTGTAGTCAGTAATATATTGAGATAGAATGAGACTCTTCTGATATCTTGTCCCATTTTATATAAATAAACTACCAGTTGTTTAACCTTTGGCCATTCATTGACGCATGGACAGAATTTGTGGTCCTGTCTTTTTTTTTTCTTTTTTTTTCCCCCCAACAAGGAGCATTGGTGATACATCACGCATGATTTTAAAAAGAAAAAAAAAAAAACACACACACACACATAGTAAAAGTATAACAATTAGGACCTACAATATTAAGACAGTTATAATATGTTGTCACATGTGTAGGGATAAATAGCATTTTTCTTAAAAAAAATAATATTTGTACTTCTAAAGTCTATGCCTCAACAACAATTACTGCCACTTGTCCTCTTTTAAGCCAAAACTAATACTTATTTTAATTGGGTCCTAATGAACATTGAACACCATCATATCTTTGGGGGGACAACCAATTGGGGAAAGAAAGATGTGTCCCCTAAAGTGCTGATAGCACAATACAAATATGTGTGTTAGTGTTTCTTTGCCTAGACGATTGACTTTTTAATCAAATTATATCCATTTGCCAAACAAGTATACAATGTGGACACGTTATTGGCCAAAAAAAAAAAAAAAAAAGTACTCATAATCCTAACTTGCCATTCTTTCACCTTATTACTCTTCATAATCTGCTTTCCGACTTGTCAAGATCATTGGTTCTTGTAAAGAGTCACCCTTTTTTAGCTGCCAAGAAATTAGCAGGCATGTCTAAATGTAATTATGTGAGTTCTAAATTTTCTTCTTTCATCATTTAGCCAATATATGGCCGAGGGAAGCAATCCTTGTATTGTTTATTAAATTGGTCCCCCTTTTTTTTTTTCCTTTCATTTATTATCATTATTGTTTTCTTTGACTTAATTGGTGTAACTAATGATTTTCTTGGTCAGCTAATCATATTAGCAAAAAAAAAAAAAGAAAAAAAAAGTCAAGTGCGTTTGCAAGGTGCCAAGGATTCACTCTAGGCAATAATTACTAAAATATTATTTCAAAAAATGATTTTTATATCATTAGTGATAATACAATCACTAGACATATACATTAAAGCGGCCGCATAGTAGTGATATTTTTTTTCCTCTCACTTTTACAAATCTCCTTTATCTTTTGTTATAATCTATTTTAGTGACACATGTAACCAATAAAAGGGTTCCATTGCCTATTTTGGGCAGCAAAATAATCACTACCACGAGTATTTCACGGCGATTAGTAATGGCGATGAGAGCGGAAGACCAGAGGTCATGAGGTCAAACTTGACGTCAACTTGTCGTCATGGTTTAGGTGAAGCAAATTCGTTGTTGGAAAACATTTAGTCAACTCTTTGACGTTGTCTTGTTGGTCTGGAAGTCTAGTAGGTTTAGTTAAATAAATTTGTTATAATATAAAATTTTTATATATTATTATAAAAAGCTCTTACATATTACAGTATTTAAATTTTAACTTTATTTTTAAACACCCTCTTAAACATTACAAGATATTTAAAAAGCATAGTTAGAACTAAAATTTTTGAATCACAAACTACTTAAAAAAAATAATAAAAAACAACCCTTTCATGAATGACATTTGAATGTTTTTTTTTCCTACAGGATAAGAACTGTGAAGATGCCCCTCTTTTTTATCATCAAAAAATTTGAACCCTGGGCAGAATTGGATTAGAAAAATAAGTTAGGAGAGACGAGGGTTTATACTAAAAATATCAATCAGAATTCACATAGGAGTCTAGTGAAAGATTTCACATACTATAAGAAAGACGTGTCAAGTAAGAATTTCAAAATGTCAAGAGAAGGGGCGATGGCCTACTCTTTACTGTATCTAGCTCCTCTATAGAAATAGTCAACAAGTTAATAGATTACAGTAAAACGTGGAAAAACATTTTATATTTGCCAAGATCAAACCCTACATTTTACAAAGGCCAAAAAAAAAACACCCCTCACTCTCCATGACTTGTCACCTTTGTCACCTACCACTAGGTTGATAATACCAAAAACTCTTCACCAAATTAAAGAAGACAACACCCTTCATAACACCTAGTTGAAACTAACATGGAAGTGGGCACAATTAAAACCCCAATACAAGTACACCAGTTAAAGATAACTCCACATGGGCGTGCCAATTTCTCCATGCCCCAACACAATCAGAACCCACAAAAAATTATGGTCATAGTTTCAGCAGACAAGAGAAGATCTAAGAGAAGTAGGAAAAAGTGTACATGAGGACCAGCGAATGACCGATTCCGACACAATGAAATCAATTTGCTCATGCTCACCGAGCCCAATAGTACGGTTTCTTTTGTTATGAATGCCTGAAATCCTCGACCAACTTGTTCCCCCTGCTCTTTTAACTTCGGTTGGCTTATTCGCCATAATTCTACTAGCTAAGTGTGTAAAGCAAACGGATGAATCTGGCAAAAGAAGCAACTTGTCCAAGCTTGCCTCTGCACAGTAAAATTAAAGCTGCTGACATAATCATTACCTGATAAAGCAAAGATCTGGACAGTGACATTCTTGTAATACCTTTACGAATTGATTCGACTCTGGATACGTCGGCCGAGACCTCTGCCTTACAACTTGCATAATCAACAATGGAACCGGGGCTGAAGAATGCAAAGCTTGGCAATGAAGGAACAGGTGCAGAGGTATCTGTACCACCAATGCTGACAGAATTGCCACCGCTGCAAAATGAAAACCCACCAGACGCCACGCAAGGTGTTGATGGCTCCACTAGGAAAGAAGAAAAAGACGACCTGCATGTAAATGATGGTGATGGGGTGTCACAAGTAATTGGCGAGCCATGGCGAAAACTGATGTCCCGATCTCTCGACATAAATCCAGTAGAAAATGAACTGCCACCCTCATCCCATGTTTCACATGTTTCACATGTTTCTTCTACGCATCGAGTTTGTTGTTCAGGATATGATTCATTCGTTGTCATCCATGAATGATCTACAACAAGGTGACAAGTCACGCTCAAAGTAAGTATTAACGAGCAGAAGTATGCTCAAACTGATTAAAATCTCTAAGCCCTATTAGGGCAAGACGTAGAAATCAGTAACAAATTCTAACAGAAAGTTTGAACAAAATTTCAAATTTTTGTGAGAAAAAACATTGCAATGGAACAAACAGGGCAGAAAATTATCTAGAGTAAGATGTCACTTTCTCAAAATAGTACATCTTGTAGACGAATAGAAAGACAAAAGGCCTTTTGTAAAATACTATTGCTCTGAATGTTCTTTCTTAAGTGGCAAGAAAGATGCCAGATTATAATAGAATGAGGAAAAAGATCCAGAATTATCTATAATAGAGATCAATAATGTTCTTTCTTAAATGAACGTTTCCAAAAAAAGATTTTTTTTTTTACCTACCTAAAACCTGCTGAGCAGTGAGCCTTTGAGAAGGATCTGTACATAGCATTCTTCTAATCAAATCCTTAGCTGACTCAGAAACGTGATCCCAAGGATTAGATGGAAATCTCAGATCGGCTATCCTAACAGCATCAAATATCCGGGATTTCGTCTTCCCCCAAAATGGTGGCATTCCGCTGAGAAGAATGTAAAGAATAACACCAGCGCTCCAAACATCAGCAGCCTGGTTATAGCCTCCTGCAAGTACCTCAGGAGCTATATAGAATGGACTTCCAACTAACCCAAGTAAACTTTGTCCTGTTTGTACAAAAACTCACCAAATAAATAATCGAGCAAACATCGACTACTACAAGAAACAGACACGATAAACATCAACGTGACAAGAAATTACCAGGCTTGATATAGGTTGCAAGACCAAAATCAGCCAACTTAATAGGAGACGACGAGGCCTTCGTAGTGAGTAGGATGTTCTCGGGCTTCAGATCCCGATGAACAACCCCGTTCTCATGACAATACAGAACCACCTGCATGAGTTGCCTAAACAGAACCCTGGCATCGGACTCGACAAATCTCCCAATCTTCTCCAACTTGTGGAAAAGCTCCCCTCCCGCACAAAGCTCCATCACCAAATGCACATAGTCTTCCTCCTCATAAACCGCCTTCAGATCCACGACATTTGGATGCCCAGATAACCTGGTCATTATCTCAATCTCAAGCCTGATGCTCCTTACATCATCTGAAGTCACCAACCTATCTTTTGCAATTGATTTGCAGGCTAAAACCTCGCCCGTCGACTTATCCGTGCATGTCCGAATAACACCAAACTGCCCCCAACCCAATTGCTCTCCAAGAACGTATTGGTCTTTCAGGTTAGAGGTCTGGTTTGTTTCCAAAATACTTGTGGTCAAACTTGGAATTTTGTGACAAGTACAAGGCCTAATAGACGCATCACTTGTGCTATTGCTAAGAGCAACAGCCATAACCAATTTCTCTCCAAAACAACCCCAGAAGACACCAATCAGAATCTCACAACCTTTGGTTTTCAGAAGGCTTCCTTTCTCCAATGAAAGAGAAAGAATAGTTTTCTTTTTTCTTTCTGTTGTTTTTCTTTTTAAGTCAATATTTTGAGTCCTTTGCTTACAAACGCGTTTAAACAGACCATATGTTGGAGATCAATTAAAAGAAAGAGGCTTTTCACAGTTAGTTGTTGAAGTTGACAAAGAGGCGTTAACGTGGAGAATAAGATACCATGTCTCTGGACAAAGTTTATACTAAGATAACAAACCTTACAAGGAAACATGAAAGGCCAAAATCCTTGAGGCTGGGATCACATGGATCTGCAACAACAAATTCAGTTTCTAGCAAAATTTAGTTTCAAGCGTGAAATCAAAAAAAGAAAACAATAGCAACCAAAAAAAAAAAAAAAACCCCTCTTAGAAAGGGTCTTTTCTTTCAATTATTCGTGAGAAATTCCCTTTCTTTTCTTTTTCTTATTTTTTGGGGGATGTTGACGTTTCTCCATATATGCAGAACTCAAACTCAATCCCAGCAGGAAAAAATCCCAAACAGAAAAGTGTGACTAGTTACTATTTTTGACAATGAATTAGAAAAAAAAAAAAAATCCAAAGAGAAACTAACCTTAAGTATCTACAAACTAGAGAAACAACACTTTACTGAAATCCATTTTTGGAAACACTCCACAGTTTACTGAAAGTAGCTCAATTTCCCACAAACCCACCAAAATTTAGTAAAAAACAAAACATCCCAGATCCAAAAGATATTCCCACTATACACAAATAGAACGAAATACTTGAACTCAAAAACGCACATTCAAAGAGAGAAAGAGAAAGGGACCTTAAAGAAAGAAAGTTAGAGAGATAGAGAGAAAGCAGAGAAGGAGTCCGTTGGAGCAGTGGGTTTGAGCTCCCCAAGACAGAGCTCCTGTTCCGTGGGCTCTGCTTGGCTTCGGCTCTCCTCTGTATCTGCCCAAAAAAAAAAAAGACCTTTATAATCTCTCTGTTTTCTTTTTTGAAATTGTTATAAGGGCTTCTTCGGACGCCAAGACCGACTCTAATTTAGTTTAATATCATTTATCAGTTATGTTCCCCATAATCTTTTTTTTTTTTTTAATTCAGCTTTATTTTGTGGTAGCATGTAAGGAAAAAAAAATTGATAGTTAATACTTGAACGATTATAAATGTCACGTCCCACTAAGTTTCTATATTAAATGCGTGAACGAAAAATATTAACTATCAATAGCTTAGTTTTCATTTTGAATAATTTTAGTCCATTAGTTCTAATTAATAGGGTATTTAGCATGTGAGAGTATTTATATTATAGCTGTATTTTGTTTTATCATATAAAATATGAGAGCTTTACATTATTATTCATTCAAATCAATTAGCTAATTGTCAAACACCTTATAAAATTAAAAAAAATTTAAATTTTTATAAAAAGTTACTCTAATAAAATTAATTTAAACTAAAATTTTTTTATTCTAATTAGTGAAACAAACGACTCATTGGCCCGTAAAGGTGTCAATTTAGGCCTCTCGGCCTATATAGGCCTAACAGAAAAATCAAGATGACATGATCTGGCCCGATTAATGAAAAAAGATGTTAGCCCGACTCGAAGCATGCATGGGCCAAAGGCGGGGCCTTAGTTACCTGAATTTTTATAAGAAAATTATAATAAATAGCACTTTTTAAAAACTTATCCAAGTAAACATGTTTTAAAAATATTTGTAATAAATAACAGATTTATAGTATAAATAATTTATTTATCATTTTATTTACAATTTAAATAATTTTTATTTACATAGTAAATAAATTGATTATGTAAATAAGTTATTTTTTCCCTTATTTATAGTGTAAATAAATTATTTATTTCATAAATCTGCTATTTAATATAAATATTTTTAAAAAATTACTATTTACTTTAAAATGTCTCAAAAATCTTCTATTTACCTCATTTTCCAATCTTTATAAAGAGAACTTAAAAATAAAAAATAAAAGTTTCTAACCAAGTTGGTCCAACTTTGTTCTAATTTGAGCTTAAATCTCCAAGCAAAGCTGGAGCCTAGAGATGCAGGCTACAGGCTAAATCGGCCGGTTGGCTTGACCTAAATTGACAATAGTCCGAAGGATAAGCGTAAATAAACGACAAGATAAGAATAAGAAAAAAAGAAAAAGGGGAAAAAAGAACGAAACACATGAGAACGACATAGAATTTTCGGAATGACTAACGAGTTACAACAATATCCTAAAACGACATAAACTTTTATGAACGACAATATCATCTTAGAACGACAGCAAATTTTGACTATCCAGTATCCACAATGCAGCAAGAAAACGACAAGATACATCACCTTTCACAATCGCATATGAACGCCATAAAATTGTGGAAATGACTAACGAGTTACAACAGCGTCACAAAACGACACAAACTCTTATCATCTTAAAACGACACAAAAATTCGATGATCCACAGTATAAAAAAAAAGGACAACTGACATGCATAAATTTCTTTTTATCGTGTATATAATACACACACACACACACACACACACACACACACACGAGGCTATATTTTTGGGCTTTCATAAGCCCAGGCACGCGTGTGCGTAATAGTTACGGAGGGACATTAACCAGTGCAGGGCAATTCCGTAATTCCACATCCCTCTAACCGACGACGGCATAACAATCACCTTCCTTCTCTCTCCTTTTCCTTCTCCAATCTCAGCTTCTCACATGTACCCAAAAGTCCTGAACTTTCACACCCAAATGAAAAAAACCCCAAGAGTACTTCTTTGAAGTAATTAGATAAATTCTCTAGGGTTTTTGATCTTTTTTGCTTGATTATCTTGAACTGCTCGATCAGATTTCATTCCTTGTTTTTCGATTATATCGATCGGTGGGTCAATCAATCAAGCAACTGGATCGCAGTTGAGAAGGTGATGGATGTCGATGGAGGGGGAAACAAGCGGGTCTTCCACCGGCTGAGCGGCGGCGGGGGAGGGCCGCCGGCATCGACGGACGCGAGGGGTCAGAAGGTCTGTTATCATTGGAGGGCGGGAAAGTGCAGCCGCTTCCCTTGCCCTTACCTCCACAGGGAATTGCAACCCCCTCCTCCGTCGCAGAACGGAACGGCGTCGTCTAAGCGCCACTACCACGGCTTCTCTGGCGGCGGCGGCGGCGACCACCAGACGGCGCCGAGGAGACAAAATAGTTCGACGTGGGGGCGAGTCTACGGAGGCGGCGGTGGAGGCAACAATAAGTTCGTGAGGAAGACCGAGAAAGCCTGCCACTTTTGGATTCAGGGGAACTGTGGGTACGGCGAGAAGTGCAAGTACCTGCATTGCTGGACATTCGGGGAAGGCTTGTCGTTGTTGACGCAGCTCGAGGGGCATCAGAAGGTGAAAATTGAGTTGAGAAAATGTTTTGACGGCGGTTTGGTTTTTGTGATGCGGAAATTGGAATTTGAATGAAGACTAGTTCAATCAGTCAATGACTTGGGTATTGTGAACAGGTTGTGAGTGGGATTGCACTGCCATCTGGATCTGATAAGCTTTATACCGGGAGTAAAGATGAGACCGTCAGGGTCTGGGACTGCCAGTCTGGTCAGGTACTTTTTCTTTCTGATCATTGTCTTCTTTATGTGGGTGAAGTCCAGATTTTTATTAGGTTAACCAGTTAAAAGCAATTGTCTTATTGTCTAGATTAGATAAAAAAAAGGTCACCCGGAGTAGTACATTTGTTGAGGAAGAAAATTTGAAGAAATTTCTGTTAAAGTTTAATAATATAGAAAGTTCTCACTGATTGCTGGTTTCGATTATTCAGACAGTCATTAGATCGTCTTTTGTAGCATTCTCAGTATAGATGAACTTCCAAAAGAATCAGTTGTAGAATTTTTGCTTGCTTGACATGAGTTTATTCTTCCTTTTTGTGTCCTAAGAATTTATGGTAAAACAAACTTGCACGAGGGGCATTTCCTGTCATAATGTAGAAACAAGTCGTAGTGCGAGAGTAGACACTTTCCCTCTCATTTACTTGGTATTTTCTTGCCAATGGATGGGAGTGGAGTGTGGACAAGTTAGTTTAGTTTCATGGTTTGTGTTGTGTAGGGTATAATTTTATTGTTTATTTATTTCTTTTGCAGTGTACAGCCGTGATTAACCTTGGTAGTGAAGTGGGTTGTATGATCAATGAAGGTCCGTGGATTTTTGTAGGCATAGTGAGTATGGTGAAGGTAAGGCAGAAGACAAAATTTCAAGCTTTTAGTTTTCTCTCTTATACTATTTTGATTATGCTATCTGATCTACATTGATGTGGACTTGAGTTGAGAATTTATTTGATGACGTACTTAATTTGATGGGCTTCAGGCGTGGAACATCCAAAGTAACATGGAACTGAGTCTTAGCGGACCTGTTGGACAAGTTTATGCCCTAGTAGCGGGCAATGATTTGCTTTTTGCTGGTACGCAGGTAAGTCCTTGACAATAACGAGTTTGCCTTTGTGCTGTATTTTATGATGTTGAGAAATTCATTCACACTACTCTTTTTTGGAATGAGGAGTGGTGTATGCGGCTAATTCAACTTTTAGAACCTTGTTATGACCTATTTGATGAGCCAGTCAAGTGAAAACAGTATTGTTGTGGAAATTTTGATGTCATGAATATTACAGATTTCACTATTCCTGTGAGGAGTTCTGATGCATGGCATCTGATCTCTCTAATATAGAGTGGTATTCCACTTTCTTTCTATGGTCTCCATCTTAGTATCCATATCTGTGAACCAAGTAATTTATAGGTATAAAGCAAGAACTTTTTTTGGTGCAGGATGCATCAATATTGGCATGGAAATTTAATGCTGCTACCAATTGCTTTGATCCAGTAACATCACTCACGGGTCACTCACTTGCAGTTGTTTCTTTAGTAGTTGGAGCTAACAGACTCTACTCTGGTTCCATGGACCATTCGATAAGGGTAAATTAAATGGAGCATTATAAGTGTTCATACAAGCATTAAATTATTCCAATCAATTTCATTATGTTTTTAGCATCATTTTTTTTATTTTGTTCTGTTTCATATTGTGCATTCTTTCAGGTCTGGAGCCTTGAAACATTGCAGTGTATACAGACACTCACAGACCATAAATCGGTTGTAATGTCTCTCCTTTGCTGGGATCAGTTTCTTTTGTCATGTTCCTTGGACAAAACAATAAAGGTAGGTGCATTTTTGCTGTATATATTTATGGATGTGATGATGTATTATCATGAATTTATGCAGAACTGGTTATACGTGTATTCTGTTATTGATTTACTCCCCATTCTTGGCAGGTATGGGTTGCTACACAGAGTGGGAGTTTGGAAGTAACATATACTCACGATGAAGAGAACGTAAGCTGTTTTTGTTGTATGGTTATATAATTTTGCTCTACTATGTATGTTTATTTTACCTATAATTGCGTTGATACGCAAGAAACAAGGTTTAATGTTAAGGCAACTTTGAGAGTCCTTAGATAAGCATGACAGAACATCTAAGACATGAATATGAGCTATATAATAATCATTGATAGAAACAACTGGACGTTCTGGGACACATGAATGGGGCAACGAGCAATTAGATAGAGATGTCAAGGAAGCACGAAGTATCCTGTTTAATGATGATTCCTCTCTGTGCTCTTGCAGGGTGTGCTTGCTCTATGCGGTATGCCTGATTCAGAAGGCAAGCCAGTTTTGCTTTGCGCTTGCAACGACAACTCTGTCCGCCTTTATGATTTGCCATCGTGAGTCTTCAACACAAGTGATTCTATATGGGCTGATTTTGTTTTCCAATAAAATTGCACGGCTTAAAAGATGCCATATGCCTAATTCTTTCTTTTGTCTCAGATTTGCCGAGAGGGGAAAGGTTTTCACAAAACAGGAGGTGCGGGCAATTCAGATGGGCCCTGGTAGTCTGTTTTTCACCGGCGATGGGACAGGTCAAGTGAGAGTGTGGAGCATGTTAGCCGAGCCGGCTTCCACTGCCTGATTTACGGAGGGCAATAATGTATCTTGATTTATTATTTTTAGTTATTTTCTTCTCCCCTTTTCCTAGGATCCTTTGTGACGACCAGGTTGCATAAGGAATAATATTTTTTCTTCCTGGGGTCCGGATCAAATTTGGGCTTTTTTGAAGAGGTAGAATTTAGTTTCACAAGACCATTCCTTTACTTTTGCCATGGTTTATAGAGAAGCTTCTTGGTCTCATTTCCAAAGCCGTATCTTGAGAACAATTCTGCATAAAGTCGGAGCTTATATGAATCCTTACCCTTCGCTGCAGATGAATGATGAATGCAGTGGAGCAAAAGAGATTATAAATTCTTTATCTAAGAGTGAGCTATTTAATTTTGTACCATTAATTATCCCATGTTTCATTTGGATACCTGATCTCTAGGACTATGACGCTTCATGAATGACTAGTCTTGTACAATGTTTGCTGCAAATTTAAATTTCAAGCTGTATTTTTTGGCGATTCGTATTTTCATGTTATAAAATGTATCATATGCACTTGTTGAATTCGTAGTGTGAAATGCCCGATTCAAGAGAGAATTTGTGCGCATGCTAAACGTTAAGCTATTTGAAAGCGTAGTTTAAACTACAAAAGTTGTAACGTAAACCAATCTTATTACGATGTTTTTTCTTACAAAGTTTCGATTTCAAAATAGAGCAAACATGAAAAGGAACAAATCCCAAAAGAGTAACCAATGCTAGCTTAGAAAGAGCTGAAGAAAAGACACCTTAAAATGACGGCTATGCTGCACTTACCTGAATATTTGTTGACACTTTGACAGTGTCATATGCCCCAAGATCCATGGCAACAGATAAACTGTGGTTGTCCACAGACTATGACAATTCTGGGTGACCCAAACGCACGAGCAGCTAGCATTGTGACGAGGCCAATAGGTCCTGCTCCCATGATCAAAACATTTGTTTCTGGACCGATGTTTGCCCGGCGACAAGCATGGACACCGACGCTTAAGGGCTCACACATTGCCCCTTCCTCTAAGCTCACATTATCTGGCAGTTTAAAACATAGGTCCACAGGATGCACTACCTATTCAAAGAACCAAAAATAAAAATAAAAATAAAAACAAAAATAAAAAAACAAAAATCTCATGTTAACTACTCTGTCTTACAAATTAAGGATACTTTTCGTGTTAAAATCTACTCAAATCATACATCGCAGTAGGGGATTTCAGCATAGCTATGAAATGTGAAGGTCTAAAATGTAGCCAAGAAATTGATGCCTAATCATATTAATTTATTTTGTGCCAGAGTCCTATTTTTGTTTAGCGTTTAAGCCAAGAAATTGATCTGTCACCAATGATTGAAAAAATAGCTGATTACCTGATTGGCAAGAGAAACATGAACAGGTGGAGTAGCAAAAAACTTCATCTCTGGGCAAAGATTGTATCGACCTTCTTTGCAGAGATTACAGCGCCAGCAACTGATTCCGGGCTCTAGTGCCACACAGTCACGGGGGGCACAAGGCTCGTCACCTCACTCCCAACTTCCTCTATGATTCCGGCACACTCGTGGCCTATCACCATTGGCTCTTTAACAATGAAATCTGCACATCTCATGGTCTAAAACACATGCACACAAACCGAGTCACATGATAATAACAGATATTGGAGAAAATGGCATCTAATTAGTTATACTTATTTTGCACACAACTACGCTTGTAAGCCAATCCAATTTGATTAATCAAAATGTTCTACAAAGATATGCATAATCTTGACTTTTTTACTTTTCCCCCTCATTATTTAATTTAAATTTTTGTTTGAAATGTAAAAGAAAAGAAAATGAAACATAGGCATCTTTAAACAGTAAAGGGTTTACCTTAAGATAGTGAACATCGCTGCCACAAATGCCTACAGCCTTCATCCTCACTCTAACATCATGAGGTCCTAAAATACAAAATAACAACATGCAAAACTATTAATTCCAAGGCATCAGAGATAAAGGTCACAGAAAGAAATTAAAAAAAAAAAAAAAACTTGTCATTTCAATAGCTAGAAGATTAGCAGCGATAAAAACAAGGAAAATATTTGAAAGAAAAAAAAGAAGAAGTTACCAAGCGGAGGGAGCTCAAAAGGCTGAATCTTGAGGGTGTTGATACCAAGAAGCCAGGCAGCCATGTTTTCTTCTTCTTCTTCTCCATCCCTGCCTTCCCCACCTCCTCCATGGGACATCCCTCTCTTGCCCATTTTCCAACTTCTAATTAGCTTCTAATTCTGTAAGTGCAGAGAGAGAGAGAGTGAGAGAGAGAGACAGTCTTTGAGTGAAGTTGTTAAGAGTGGTCTGAATCTACTGTGTGGAGAGGTGGCATGGAACATGGGCAAGCGGAGTGGTGGACTGAATTTTAAGGGGTATCCCGGTGTCGGATAAGCATCTTGTCGTCTTATTTTATTTTTTAATAATTATTTTTTTCAACAAATCCATGAAGAATACGGCTACACTTATGTCATCCATCTTCATGAGCCAATATATACATACATATATATTGAATTAAGATAATATAAAAATTCAACAATTTTTTCTTTTGATGGTTAAGAATTCAGCAAATTTAATAAAAATGTGGTGGTTACAAAATTGTGTGGCGTTGACAAGATATTTTTTACAACTACGGAATGTTATGAAAATAATGCCGTAGAAATAAAAAATAAAAAACGCATAAAAAAATTTACGTAAAAATTTAAAATATGAAAAAATTATAAATAGAAGAGAAAAAAATTATTAAATTTATGAAGATTATGATAGAGGCATTAGACATGCTCAAAATTCGTTAAATTATAAAACCTTAATATAATACATTATATATATAGGTATAAACAAAATCCTATAGACCAAAAAATATAAAATAAACGGTACAAAAACAACGGTCCGTACCGAGTGAAGATTAATGGTGAGCTACGAGATCGGGTCTATCAATTCAATTCTTTTATTACTACAGCAGATCTCATGAAAAAATACCACTTTTATTTTTCACTATAATTTATTACACTACAAATTTTTTTAGGTCAAACCATACTAAGTTTAGGTTCTCATACTTTAACACCAAAATATGATTCATTTTATTATTCTTCCGTCGTAAACGGAGGAAAAAAAAGTAATAATTATTAAATTTTTCATAATTGATTTGGCTCTTTACCGGGTGATCAGTGATGATCGGTTGTTGTCATCCAGAAAATCACAATCAATCACCGATATGCTGCGTCACTGCTTGGTAGGACCTCAAGTATTTTTGTGGTTGCAATGTCAATAAAACGAAAACTCCATTTTCAAAAAATAAATTAAAAAAAGGATAAGTGCTACGTGGAAATCATAGAAAAGTTCACTCATTTTCTCAATGTGTTGTCTTCTACATTTCTTTGTCGATGAACAGTTGCCTTCTACAAGTTTATGTTGTTATCCCCAGATGATAAAAACATGAACTAGTTCCACCGCCGCATAGTTGTTGTCCTCATGGGCGAGATCCTTACTTTCATATCCTGTCGTTTTAAAGCTAATGTCGTAGGTTCTTACGTTGTCGTTTTTGGTTTTGACGTCGAATTGTTGATTTTAACGGCCAATGTCCTTGTCGTTTTAATGCGATATTGCCGTTTGTATAAGTTTATTTCGTTTGTTGTAATTTTTAAGATGGTTTTTTTTTTCATTGTGGTGTTTTTACAGCTGATGTCGTAAAATATCACGTTGTTGTTTTGGTTTGATATTTTATTGTCGTTTTAAAGCTGTATTGGCATTTGTATAAGTTTACGTCGTTTCTTGTCATTTTAAAGATGATTTTGGTCTTTTTGCGCATTGTGGTTTCGAGATTTATGTCGTTTTCTCTCTTTTTTTCTTTCTTTAAATTAGGATGAGAGGATTTAAACTCTTCACGTTATTATTTTACTACTAAACTATGCCTCAATCACTAGTTTCCTACCTTTTTAAAATCCCAGATTAGGTCCTTCATAGTTTTATGTCATTTTATTATGGTGTCGATTTTTATGTATATCTTCGTCGTTAGAGTATGGTGTCGTTTTTGAATTCACAGACTGTCAATTTCTTACGATATTTTGGGTTTAAAAAATTAATCTCGGGTGGTTTAGATTTTCTCGTTTTGAAATTTGAATGAAGACTCGTTTTATGGTGTGCGTTGTCACTGCCATTTATCTGTGATATTGTCGCTTTCCCCCGATTTGGGTTGTATTGTGAAGATCAATGTCGTTTCTTTCACCTTGCATTTTGAGAATCGACTTGGGTTGCATTTTCAGTATCTCCCCTCAAAAAAAAAAAAAAAAAAAAAAACAGAGGCTTAGTGTCGTTGATCTTGTGGTAGTTAATAAAGTTATTTTAAAAAAAAATTTCATTGGTGAAATTCTGTTCATCATTCTCTCCGTTTGTTTAGTGTGAACACATTCTGATTCAATTGATGTCGTTTTCTGGACTTAATGCCATTTTATGGTGTTCGTCAACGACTCAACATCATTAACCTGCGATATGCTTTAGAATATGATGTCGTTTTTAGGATTTTATGTTGTTTTTTACATAGATCTTGTTGTTACCACCGTCAAAAAAACTCGTTAAAAGGGAATAAAAATAAAAAAAATCCGCGTTGGCAATTGAATTGGCTTTTAACGGGTGTTTAGCTAAGGGTGGTTTACACCACAAACTCAGTTATAAACAGTGTAAAGATCTTACATACTATAGTAAAAAGAAAAAAAGTTACTACAGTGTAAAACTCTCACACGCTATAATAAAAACGGTTCCTACAAATAGTTCCTATCATTACCCAAACACCCTCGCGCAATCCTGCATCAACTACTTTCCCAAGCATAACAAACGACAGTTCAATAAAGCATTACACAATAAAACGCAAAGGTCCAGACCACACCAAACGACAGGCAGTAATTAAAGAAAAATAGTGAATAAACATGGGCCAAAGCTCTGCATCATTTTGGTTTATTAAAGGCGATAATTGTGATATAGTTTGTTGATGCCTGATTTCGGCACAACACCGCTTGCGGGGACGCACGGTGGTCGGGTTCCCTGTTCTGCCCGGCTCGGCCTAGTCTGGTCGGATCTGCAAGAGGAGAGTAGGCCTCGGAGTAATGGGACACCGGTTTGGTGTCTGCCAAGGGCGCTCCGACGCTCAAGTCAGTGTTCTGACCGGGAAGAGCTAAGGAAAGGCAGAGTAGGCGAGGGAAGAATGCCCGTACCTTTGTGGTGGAGTTGATGCTCCTATTTATAGAGTTTAGCTTGGATCCGGGTATGGACCGGTTTAGCCCGTAACCCAGGTGTCCAGTGACAGGTGTCACGATCTCCGGAGAAGGAGGATTGCCCAACGGAGGGTTGAGATGGTGCCACGTGGTGGTCTTTGGGTAAGTCGAACAGATCCTGGTCGGACAGGTCCCTGGTTGGACGGGTCCCTGGTCGGACAGGTCCCTGGTCGGGCAGATCCTTGGTCGGACAGGTCCCTGGTCGGACGGGTCCCTGGTCGGGCAGATCCTGGTCGGACGGGTCCCTGGTCGGGCAGATCCTGGTCGGACGGGTCCCTGGTCGGACAGGTCCCTGGTCGGGCAGATCCTGGTCGGACGGGTCCCTGGTCGGACGGGTCCCTGGTCAGGCAGATCCTTGGTCGGACAGGTCCCTAGTCGGACAGATACCGTCCTGGTCGGATTGGTCATTTCAGCCAACCTGTTCGGGTGCTCGGTTTTAAGAGGGTATGAACTTCAGATGATTTTCTCATCAAGAAGATTTCCCTCAACAGTAGCCCCCCAAGACTTTGGTGGTGGAGGTCATCAGCATCGAAGTCTTGATGTAGTTGGGAATATTTTTTATGAGCATATCCTGCCGGGACTCTTCGTCCTGGACCTAATCGGCCGTAGCTCGGACCTGGCTCTGTGGTCGGCGTAACCTTCTCGGACTCTTCGTCCTGGACCTTGGGTCTCGGTTGTAGCCTGGTTGGACTCTTCGTCCTGGACCTGGTCGACCGTAGCTCGGACCTGGCCTCTCTGGTCGGCGTAACCTTCTCGGACCTGGTCGGACTCTTCGTCCTGGACCTTGGGTCTCGGTCGTAGCCTGGTTGGACTCTTCGTCCTGGACCTGGTCGGTCGTAGCTCGGACCTGGCCTCTCTGGTCGGCGTAACCTTCTCGGACCTGGTCGGACTCTTCGTCCTGGACCTTGGGTCTCGGTCGTAGCCTGGATGGACTCTTCGTCCTGGACCTGGTCGGCCGTAGCTCGGACCTGGCCTCTGTGGTTGGCGTAAACTTCTCAGACCTGGTCGGACTCTTCGTCCTGGACCTTGGGTCTCGGTTGTAGCCTGGTTGGACTCTTCGTCCTAGACCTGGTCGACCGTAGCTTGGACCTGGCCTCTCTGGTCGGCGTAACCTTCTCGGACCTGGTCGGACTCTTCGTCCTGGACCTTGGGTCTCGGTTGTAGCCTGGTTGGACTCTTCGTCCTGGACCTGGTCAGGCGTAGCTCAGACCTGGCCTCTGTGGTCGGCGTAACCTTCTCGGACCTGGTCGGACTCTTCGTCCTGGACCTTGGGTCTCGGTCGTAGCCTGGTTGGACTCTTCGTCCTGGACCTGGTCGGCCGTAGCTCGGACCTGGCCTCTGTGGTTGGCGTAAACTTCTCAGACCTGGTCGGACTCTTCGTCCTGGACCTTGGGTCTCGGTTGTAGCCTGGTTGGACTCTTCGTCCTGGACCTGGTCGACCGTAGCTTGGACCTGGCCTCTCTGGTCGGCGTAACCTTCTCGGACCTGGTCGGACTCTTCGTCCTGGACCTTGGGTCTCGGTCGTAGCCTGGATGGACTCTTCGTCCTGGACCTGGTCGGCCGTCCAGGGAATGTCTGGGGGGAAGAGCTGAGGCTGCTGGAAAGGCGTGGGGCCCTCCTTCTAGCGCCAAAATGTTGATGCCTGATTTCGGCACAACACCGCGTGCGGGGACGCACGGTGGTCGGGTTCCCTGTTCTGCCCGGCTCGGCCTAGTCTGGTCGGATCTGCAAGAGGAGAGTAGGCCTCGGAGTAATGGGACACCGGTTTGGTGTTTGCCAAGGGCGCTCCGACGCTCAAGTCAGTGTTCTGACCGGGAAGAGCTAAGGAAAGGCAGAGTAGGCGAGGGAAGAATGCCCGTACCTTTGTGGTGGAGTTGATGCTCCTATTTATAGAGTTTAGCTTGGATCCGGGTATGGACCGGTTTGGCCCGTAACCCAGGTGTCCAGTGACAGGTGTCACGATCTCCGGAGAAGGAGGATTGCCCAACGGAGGGTTGAGATGGTGCCACGTGGTGGTCTTTGGGTAAGTCGAACAGATCCTGGTCGGACAGGTCCCTGGTTGGACGGGTCCCTGGTCGGATAGGTCCCTGGTCGGGCAGATCCTTGGTCGGACAGGTCCCTGGTCGGACGGGTCCCTGGTCGGGCAGATCCTGGTCGGACGGGTCCCTGGTCGGGCAGATCTTGGTCGGACGGGTCCCTGGTAGGACAGGTCCCTGGTCGGGCAGATCCTTGGTCGGACAGGTCCCTAGTCGGACAGGTACCGTCCTGGTTGGATTGGTCATTTCAGCCAACCTGTTCGGGTGCTTGGTTTTAAGAGGGTATGAACTTCAGATGATTTTCTCATCAAGAAGATTTACCTCAACATAGTTCATGAAAAAAAAAAATGAAATTTTTAGCATTACACAATTGAAATCAATTTCTCGTAATTTTTCCCAACTTTTCAATCATTGGTATCATTGCCTCGGGATTGTAGCGAGCCGTTGCAAGCAACAACACTCCTATTGCAAGAGCTTCAATCTCAGTCCTGTTAAAAATCAATATACTTTTAACACTTCTCAAACACCATCTTCTAGACAAATGTTAATGTCAATACTATAATTATCATTAAAAATAAAAAAATAACATACTTAATAAGCTATTTTATTTTATACTCCAATGCATAATCTATTTCATACATTACATATACCTTTTATCATAATTATTAAGCCTTAGATTTATAAGAGCAAACTTTATATTAAAATAATTTAAAAGTGACAATGTTATAGTGATAAAAAAGTTGATACATCAATCAATAAGAATCAAATGTCAAGTTCGTCATGTACTAAATTTGGCGGGAGAAATTTGCCATTGGATTTAACATAACGAGAAATTCGGTATAAAAAATAAAATTGCATTACAAGGTAGAACACTCAAATGTTAAAATTTGGTACGTTACATCAATATAGCATTGTATTAGATGCTCTAGTATCACATAATTAAATAACAACAAATAAAATTAAATTTACCTGCGACTATCTTTTTAATAGCTACTGAACCCGTTTGTTACGAAAAGAACATTGCACCATATTGTATCACAAGACAAGTAAATATTTACTGAATTCTTTACATGGTCCTCTTATTTTTATAGTTGGACTGAGATAAGAGTGGGCGTGAGAAGACAAAGACGGAGAGAGTTGAGGTGGATTTGTAGTTATAGGGGGTTAGTTGTTTTAGTTTAATTCTGTAAGGTGACAATTGGCAGCTGCAATGGACTTCTTATTATGTCTATATGACTATGGCAAGGAAGGTAATTCTGGCAATGTTCTTGCAAATGTATCTACCATGAATTGCATTCTTCCCAACAAATATACTGGCAAATGCTTTGGGCTCACTCTCAGGATCTAAAAGAAGAAATTAAAATACGTGTCTCAATTATTGTTATGAAATTAAAATCTAACACAATATTTAAAATATCTTAAAAATGTCCTTAATGATAATGATATTACATATTGTACTATATAATTACATATAAATAATTTCAATGATATTATTATAAGATATTTGTAAAATTTTTATAAATTAAAATTATATTTTAATTTAATAAATATAATTGAGTCAATTGTTTCATTAAACCGATTAACCCGATGTAAAATTTCGCATTTCGTAGCATTTAGATGGCATCCATTGTTAACAAAAGGAAGCAAAAAGGCCCACGCTGATGCAGAGTCCAGTGTAGGAAGTCTCGTAAGCCTATATAACGAGCCCAAAGCCTGGTTTTAATCTGACCTACTGGGAAGCATTCAGCCTTTGGTTTTTAGGTGATGGGCTAGAAGCAATTTTAGCTTTCTTTGATTTTTTTTTTTTATTTACTACATATTCTCCAATGATCATAGGCAGATCTAATTTTCTTCCATTGTTATATCAGAGGAAACTATTAACAATTTAACACATGAGAATTTAATAAATGGGTCAAATTTGTGCACATAGTTGTTTTTTTTTTATTTTTTTTAAAACTTACGCAAATGATCAGTTGTTGCTATATTTTTAATAAATGACATTTTTTAGGGCAAATGATCTTTTTAAAAAAAAAAACAGTGGTCGGGAAATTATAGTTTATTACTGATAAATCCGTTTATTATTGAGTTACCATTAGTGTATCATTAGTAAACTACTAAAGGAAATTGGTTAATCATTAACTTTCATTGATTAATTGATAATAAATCGCCGAGCTAATCAATAATAAACCACATAAAAAAGTACATCACTAATTAACTATTTCAGGAAATACTCATTTTATGAAGTTAGAAAACTTCAAACATTTACTAATGAAAAGATTAAAAAACTGACCATTTACTCCCAGATAGGGTTGTACCTCGATTAACAAACTAAACTTTTGTGGCGGTTGGTTTCCAACTAAAAGCAGTCAATTTTGGGAAAATGGATCCTAGCACCAAGTCGAGAGTGAAAAAACTCGGTTGGTTTTTGACCGGCTTTAGTAGGTTTAAGTCGGTTTAAGGGAGCGGTTTAGAAGTAGTAACCCGTTAATCTATAAGAGATAACCAGATGGTTTAATGTCGACGGTGGAACCTAGATTTTTCAAAAAAACAGAAATTTGAATTTGTAAAACATATTATTATATAATAAATAAAAAATTTAAAAAACATATAGGTCCGATTTCAAACTGAAGCCAAATATCTATTCCAACAACCGAGCTGCCATATACTTGGACCGTTTAAAATCCGATCAACATGGCCGGTTTTGTGATGCAGCACTAAATTTCGGGTTTATGGCGATTGGTCTTCCAATTTGCTTGTGACCGGTTTCAGTTTTTTGATGTCTTACGACCACCCCTTACTCCTAATTTTTTTTTTTTTTTTTTTTTTTTTTTTTTTTTTTTTTTTTTTGAGCTACGTGCCCATGTTCGAATTTACATTCATTATCAATAAGTGATTCAAAAACCTAAGCTGGTAGGACCTTATTAGAGGGGGAAAAAAAAAACGAAAACTTCCCTTTAACCTATTCCATTTTACAGTATTTTCGTAAATTGTTTTTCTCAAAATTAAAATCTTGAATTTCTATCAGCCACCGCAGCGAGCTATATAGAGACCTTTACATTTACATTTCAATGCAAAAAATATAACTTTCCCCTTTACATCGTACATGTCAAATTAAGCTAGAACTGTCCGTGTTTAGATCACTCTAGAAATCTATCTTCACATACAGATACGCTTTTTAAGAAGGGTAGTCAAATTACTTAAGTAGCCAGTACTCAATAGTTGGTCGAATACCGCAAAATGTGATATGTCTTCCAGAAAACGACAATCATATGTGGTAGGGTCCACAAAAAGAAAATCATATATAGTAGGGTCCAGAAAACGACGTCTGGCGGGTGGGCTGGACAACATGGTAATTGATCAAAGCAACATCCCACCACAGAGAGAGAAAGAGAGAGAGAGAAAGATGTCACAGAACGGTGGAGAAGCCATGGCAGGCAAGGATGAAGAAGGAGAGAACATGGCGGCTTGGCTTCTTGGTATCAAAACTCTCAAGATCCAACCTTATGCTCTTCCTCCTCTGGGTAACTCCTGTTTCTGTGTAAGATTTTGGTTATCATCGTAGTTTTTCTTCTGATCAAAGCTCTAATATATCACAATCCTCAACAAAGGTTGACTTTTTTTTTTTGGGTCTTCAACTTTCTTTCTTCCACTGCTACCACTATAAACTTACTTGAAGATTAACGTTGAAGCACTACAAAAGGTGTTAGAAAAGACTCACTGTTCATGTGATTGTTTCAATTATGACATAATTCGTATACTTTTTTTTAGAGGTAATTGTTCATTTTCCATTTGAAAAATTTTCCATAATTTCAGGACCTCATGATGTTAGGGTTCGTATAAAAGCTCTGGGTATATGTGGAAGTGATGTTCATCACTTCAAGGTCACGAGCCCCCCTCACTTTTTTTTAAAAAAAAAAAAAAAAACTTCCACACAATTTCTAAGTATATTTATTTTCCACCACCCTTGCATATGTACTAAACTATTTGCTCTGCTTCAAATGCTATATTTGAGATAAAGACAATGAGATGTGCAAATTTCATTGTCAAAAAGCCAATGGTTATAGGACATGAGTGTGCTGGTGTGATTGAAGAAGTTGGCAGTGATGTCAAGGCTCTGCAAGTGGGCGATCGAGTTGCGTTGGAGCCAGGAATCAGTTGCCGCCAATGCGATCTTTGCAAAAGCGGTCGTTACAATCTCTGCCCCAAAATGAAGTTTTTTGGATCTCCACCAACTAATGGCTCTCTTGCTAACAAGGTATATCTGAAGTAAAGCCTGGAATCTGTATCTACTACTTGCTTGGCTCCACAAACTTTGTAGATTCATCCTGATTCCATAATGCTTGTACAGGTGGTGCACCCGGCGGATCTTTGTTACAAGTTACCCGAAAATGTGAGCTTGGAGGAAGGGGCAATGTGCGAGCCCCTGAGCGTTGGTGTGCACGCTTGTCGCCGAGCACATATAAGCCCGGAAACCAAGGTATTGATCATGGGAGCTGGACCTATAGGACTGGTTACTCTGCTGGCTGCTCGTGCGTTTGGATCCCCTAGAATCGTCATAGCTGACATTGATGACTGCCGATTGTCTATTGCAAAGAGCCTCGGTGCGGATGAGATTGTTTTAGTTTCAACAAACATCCAGGTTCTTCATCTTATTTATTTATTTTTTTCTTAATCTTTGTACAATTCACAAACCTTTTTGACTTAAAAAGTATTTGAGTTGTAATCTTAAACAGGACCTAAGTAAAGAAGTGGAGCAGATACAAAATGCAATGGGATGTGGCATTGATGTGAGCTTTGATTGTGTTGGTCTAAACAAAACCATGTCAACAGCTTTGAATGCCACTCGTTCCGGTGGGAAAGTTTGCCTCATCGGACTAGCTCAGAGCGAGATGACTGCCTCTTTTACCCCTGCTGCTGCTAGGTAAGTAAACTTTTAACTCTCAAACAAATGGAAAGGACCTAAAAATCAGCATCCATCTATTAGAGTTACTAATTCTGGGATTTGTGTGGTAATAGGGAAGTTGATATAATTGGCATATTCCGGTATAGGAACACCTGGCCGCTCTGCATTGAGTTGTTAAGGACTGGAAAGATTGATGTAAAGCCACTGATAACCCACAGATTCGGGTTCTCACAGAAGGAGGTTGAAGACGCTTTTGAAACTAGTGCTGGTGGTGGCAATGCCATCAAGGTTATGTTCAATCTATAGCAGATCTCCAAATGCAATTCAGAAGAATTGGCTAGGGACTTGGGATATAAGTCACATTCATAGAGCAAAAGCCTGTGAAATTAATCAATCAGTTCCCACCAATCTTGCAGTCGTAATCTATGATCAGGTAAGATGTCAATAAAACACTCAAATTGCTGTACGTGCTTGCTCAACAAGATGTTCTGCAACATTATTGTGTGAACTGTACATGAATTGAGGTGTGATCTATACTTCTATGTACATTTTCCAATCTGTTCAGTAACACGTGGATCATGTGAGTTGTTTGATGTCAAACCATTAACTTCTATGGAACTATAACCAAATGGCTTCAGCACATTGCTTTCACTCATCAGTTTTCTCATTTTTGCAACATCGTCCCATCTATCTAGGCCAGCATAAGTACACGATGACAGAACATAATTTCCGCTGTTGCAAGGATCCACTTCAAGAAGCTTGTTCGTGACAATCTCGGCTAAATTCACATTTCCATAAATCTTACAAGCGTTCAACAATATCCTCCATATTACAACATCTGGAACCACAGGCATTTTCTGTATAAAATCGTATGCCTTCTCAAGATTTCCTGCCCGGCTCAAGAGATCAACAACACATCCGTAGTGTTTCATTTCTGGTTTGAGTCCATAAACCTTTTCCATACTGTTGAAATATTCCAACCCTTTATCTACCAATCCGGTGTGAGCACAAGCTAGTAAAATCCCCACAAATGCTCCATGGTTTGGTCGTATGCCGTCTCTTAACATTTGTGAGAAGAGTTCAAGTGCGGAATTTGCAAAACCATTCACAGCAAGTCCCGAAATTACTGACGTCCAAGAGACAGAATCCTTCGCTCTCATCCTTTTGAACACCTTTAATGCCTTCTCAGCCAACCCACATTTGCAATACATGTCAATCAAAGCGTTACCCACGCAAATATCAGCTTTCACGCCATGGTTAACAATGAAATCATGGACCGCCTCCCCAATATCAAGTGAACCCAAATGGGCACAAGCTGAAAGCACACTTGCAACTGTTATTTCGTCAGGTCTCACTTTAGCCACCATCATTTCTTGAAAAAGCCTTACTGCCTCACCATGTTGGTTAGCTTGAGAGTATCCAGTGATCATAGCAGTCCAAGACACCACATCTTTCTCGGGCATCTCATCGAAAAGTTTCCTCGCAAGAACTAAATCCCCCGCTTTCACATATCCCATAATCATAGCATTCCAAGAAACAACATTTCTCTCCCGCATTCGATCAAACACTTCCCGTGCAAACTTCACCAAACCACGCCGTCCGTACATGTCGATTATGGTGTTTCCCAAGTAAACATTAATCCCAATACAACTCTCCTCAACATACTTGACTAAAGAGTCCGCAACATCATATTCGTTTAAATAACTGCACGCCATAATAACTTTCATTACCGTCACAGAATCCGCCCTCACATCATCCGCCTGCATTATCCGAAACAGACCCAAAACCTCCTTAAACCTATTCCACTTTGCACACCCACAAATCAAGGAGTTCCAAGAAACCAAATCTCTCTCAGTCATTTCGTCAAACACTTTCCGGGCAAAAACCAAAACCCCACAACAAGCATACATATGGATCAAAGCATTTCCAACAAAAAGATAGCTCTCAAAACCAAGCTTAAAAGCATGAACATGAACCATTTGGCCAACCAAAACGTCGGAAACACGAGCACAAGCCTTGAGGACAAAAATAAAGGTCAGATTGTCCCCAACAAATCCCCGGTGATGCATCCAACTATACAAGTGAATTGCGTCATTGGGATTGTCGCTCTGCGAGAGTCCTCGGATCAGATGGTTCCAAAGGGGCAATGTGGGACCCTCAATCTGGTCGAAAGCCAAACGGGCTTTGATCAAATCTGGTGGAGGAGAAAGAGCGTAGGCCCTGATGACTTGAGAGATTGAAAATGGGTCAGTGTGGAGGTGTGCTCTGATGAGGCGGGCATGGAGCTCTTTTATGGAGTTGCTCGATGTTGGTTCTGATCGTTGTTGGGTTGCCGCCGATTTGCTCATGAAGCGCCTTACTTGTCTTGCAAGTTTCATTTATTCTATGCCAAAAGGGGAAAAAAAAGGTGCTAACTAGCTGAACATTCGGATTCACATGAAGTTAAGAAAAAGATGGCCACTTCCTCAGTTGCAGGAGTTTCATAGGACTTTCAGACTGTACTTGTTCCGTAAGTCAGCTGACATCAGATTTCTCTCTTTAAAAAAAAGGGGGGAAAATAGTTGGTGGGCTCAAATCAAATCCAGCTTTTTGGGGCTACGGTTCACAAGTCCAGAAGAAAATTCGAGGAATGCCACAAAAAAAAAAAAAAAAGAGTAAATGAAACAAAGGACCCAACTATGAATTAAAATATAGCTCTAGTTTTTAAATATTCTACAAATGTTACAAACTAATATAATTAAAATAATTACTATATAATAATACAGTATAACATGTGATATCATTAAAATAATTATTATGTCATTAAAGACAATTTTAAGATATTTTAAATATTGTGTTAAATTTTAATTTTATAATAATAATTTGGTCATATATTATATATTTTTTTTCAAAAAGAGAGAGAAAGAAATAAGTAGTGTTTTTTTGGTAAATATTTTTTTTAAAAAAGTAAATAGCAGTAGTAAACTCTTTATTTATACTATGATTTAATGTAAAATTCATAATTTACCTAATATATTACAGATAATTTCATGGCCAATAAATTTGACATTTACTCCATAAATTTAAGATTTACTCCACGATCAAATTTAGTAAATTGGAGATCTACTAAATTTACTTCCATATAATTATATACATTTCTTTCAATATTTACAATCCTGTATTTACGTAATATGTATTAATTGTTGAATTAATTACTCATTTTTTTATCGTTACAAATCTTTTTGGAATTTATAATGATATTGTTAACAATTATATTTGACATGCTATTTACTTTTTTTCTATTATATACATTTCTATCAATATTTATTATTCTGTATTTTCGTAATATGTATTAATTGTTGAATTAATTCCTCATTTTTTATCTTTACAAATCTTTTCTTTTTAGAATGTATAATGATATTTTTAACAATTATATTTAATATGCTAATTACTTTTGAGAAAAATAAAACTAGGGCAATAGCATACATATTATTCTGTATTTACGTAATATGTATTAATTGTTGAATTAATTACTCATTTTTTTTATATTTACAAATCGTTTCTTCTTAGAATGTATAATGATATTTATTAACTTATATTTAACATGCTAATTACTTTTGAGAAAAATAAAACTAGGGTAATAGCATACATATTCCTATAAAAAAATCCCCTTTGGATATCTGTCACGGCGAAGTGAAGTGACACAAAAATATAAATTAGTTAAAAGGAAATAAAAATATGACATAAATCCGAACCACAAATGAATTAGGGTCTAAATTCAAAGTTGTAGAAGTTCTGATATGGCATCCAATGTAGTCCGTTTTCTTCCACATATGGGCTGAGGATGGGTTTTGTGAGGCTCCGACGCAAGCGTTTATTTTTCTTTCTTTTTTTTTTTTCTTTTTTTTTTTATAAGGGTTAAAGGGCTCAATGAAGACTATAACAACATGACAAGTCTATTCATCAAAGTTTCAAGGGATTAGAGCTCCGATAGAGTAATGACCGGTTAATTGGAAGTTTGGTGTATTAATTATGTTGATTATTGGCCATTTCTGACCATAGTTGGGAAGAGAATAATTACGAGGACGTCAATTTCAAATGTCTTAGTGCTAATTGGTGGTTGAAATCAAGGGATAATGGCCGCTACAGCAGAGGCCACTAAGATTATCAAATTTCATGCACAAATCTAATCTTATTTGCTTCCTATCACTTCATTGTAATAGATTTTTTGTAATTTTTTTTAATCCTTTTCCCCATCTTTGGCTATTGGTTGCTGTTTAAGATATTATTATTAGTGGGTTAATAATGGATGGTGACTCAAATTGAAACTAAGTGGAGATACTATCAAAATGCAATACTTGAATGAACACCACTGTTTTAAATGGCACTTCCCTATATTCCTTTTTCTCCTGATTGCCAAAAGAATATTGATATATAGGGCTTGTTTGGAAACGTAAAAGCTGCTTTCGGCTTCCCGAGTCGAAAAGCTGCTTCTGGAAGTGTTTAGATAATTTGTCAGAAGTGCTTCTTGTCAAAACTATAAAATGTGACTTCTCAAAAAAACATTTTTGAAAAAGACTTTGAAACTTGTACTAGAGTGTTAATAATACATCATAAGATTAAATATAACATTTTTGTAACATTTATAAAATATTGGAAGTATTTTGGGCCATAAAAGTTCTTTTAAAAATATGATTCCAAATAATTATTGAAAAGTTTCAGCTTTTGCTTCATTCTTCTTTTTCTACTTATTAAAAACACAAGTAAAGGTCGTGTCAAATATGCCCAAATTATATAGCGACATGCTCCTATAAAAGAGTTCGATGAAGAAGTAGTATTTGATGCGCATCACTGATCACCCCAATTATTAGCCCCAATCACTATGTTATATTGACGGTAAAGTTTATTATCTATACAAACTTCTTCTTTTTTTTTGTTTTAACTAGTTTATGATCCAAAATTAAATTTTGGTCGTAAAAGTAGCTGATGCGAGTTTTTGCCAATTGTATTAAAGCAAATAAAGCGAAACAAATAAAAGTAATTTAAGGGTTTTAGATCACCAAGGAATTTGTACTGCTAGTCTCACGATGAAAGCTAAGATTTGATGCAAATTTAATTAAAAAGCTTTATTATTTTCTGGAAGTACTTTTTGCATGCAAGGCATATTGATCGGCTAATACCTTTCCTGAAGCCTATGAATATATTGGAGAATGATTGACGTATAAAACTTTGCAGTAAAGACTTATTAAAAGCTCTTTGCCTAACTTAAAGTTGGCATATATATACATATATACATATAGTAAATGCATATATGCTTTTTCATTTAAAAAATGCATATATACTAGCTACCAGGAGCTAAACTCAGGTTTTAATTTGGCCAACAAGTTGGTTCAGGTAATTAGAGGGCGGCTACACACTCATTGACATTCGAAGATCAAGATGCCCGTGATATACATATACCTATACCTATACCTATATATATATATATATATTATACAAGAAAAACAGTTAGGAGATTTCATAGTTTTCCACTCCAGCTTGTTCACTTAAGAATTATGGATAAACGATTCGCGATGCAACTATCTAGCTGGCTTCCTTTTAATTACAAGTTTATGGCTTCGTTTGAAAAATACATTAGAAAAATAAAGTTCAATTTGCTACAGCATAAAGTTCTCACATGTTGCACTGAAAAGTAAAAGTTTATTTAAAGCTTTCACATACTATAATTTTTAAGTTTTAACTGATTTTTCAAACACACTCATACTCTCTTGCCTGTGGGTGCTGACCATGCTTTGTTGCATAAACGATTATAATTAAAACCTTTTTAAGAGGGACCTGGTCCAAATGTTAGGGTTGTTAAATAATCAATTATTCTAATTAGGTGCGGTTTCAATATTAATACATATAAGAATATATAAATCGGTATATATGTAGCGTATGCATGGGAGAAAAATATTAAAAGATTATCTCAGATGTTGTATGTTGAGCTATCGTACTTCGATGGTAAGAAGAAGAAGAATATTAGGGGATGTGGGGTCTGCAATACGTATAATTAAACAGAAAATTTGCGTTGGCCAACAAGAGGGGAAAATGAAAAAAAGAAGTCATGGTTTGGTGAGCTTTGTATTTCAAATGCATTTCAATATTGACCGGTGAAAGGTCCTTTACTAGGTTTGAATCTGTTAGTTTACCAATTCTCCTAAAAGCTTAAGGAGTCAGGAGGTGGGCCAACAATAGTTAATATATTTTAACAGTCCTCCTTACGTGTAGACTAGACAATGAACAATTGAATTTAGGACTTCTTGCTCTGATACTATGTTAGTTTACTAATTCTCCTTAATGTTTAAGTTGTTTGGAGGTGGGTTAAGAATAGTTGATATAGTTTATTAGAAACTGAGAAGGAAATTGAGAATCATACAAATGTGGGATAAATTTTAAGCTTGCTAGCGAATAGTGTTAAAATAATTAACATTGATATTTATGAGGCAATCAAGACAAATTAATGAAGAAGTTGCCAATAAAAGGAAATAAATTAATGTATTTATAAAGTAATTACTAGCTAATAATTGTTTTTGTTGAGCTGAAAGTGGACTTATATATGATGTTTTCCATGGCAAATTTATCATCTCATCTGATCATCATCAGCTCTAATGGTATTCACCCCCAAGAATATTTTCACCTGGAAAAAATAGGAGTAAGAAAACAGTTAAGTACTTACGGTCATAGGATTTTACGTATAATATTGTACTAGACATTCTTAAATTAGTATATATAATTTGTTTGTTTGTGCGCGTTCGTGAGTTAAGGGTACCTAAACGCATCTTTAATTCATGTAGAAGGCGTTTAATGATGAATTCTGTTGGATGAGCTGGGAAAAGCCAAGGGGTAGTTGAAAACAAGGAGTACAATGGACATTACATCACTATATAAGTGTTTGGAAAAGATGCAAATTCTGACGGCAGAAATGGATAGGATATACTAGTCATGATGCATCAACAATACCGAAGCAAACTATTTCAAACATATCATGATAATCGGGAGCAAAGCCAGAAAATATAGCAAAGTACCGTAAAGGGTAAACATTTTATAATGGAGAATACCCTTTTACCCCATAGCGAACAAAGTGTCTTGACTAATAGATCAATTTTTTAATAGTTTAATTTTTGATTAAAAATAATTATATATTACATGTTAAAATTTTTTAATATGAATAATTATAAATTAAAATATTAATTTAACAGTTAAAATATAATATTTTATTATTAAGATGAGTCATAAAATAACTTATATACATGGAATTTTCTAGAGATTTTTTTTCTCCTTAAGTAAACAAGTAGGATTATAACATAAAAATCAGAGGGCGTTTAAAAAAATAATAAAAACTATTGATTAAAATTATTTTTATTATAACATTAAAAATTTTACATTATAATAATTTTTTTATTATTATTATAATATATAAAAATATTATATTATGTATAATTAAAAAAAATTAATGACAACTACTTTTTGTCAAAAATGGAGCAAAAAATCAGAGAAACAAAAGAGTTGTTTTGGACTCGAATTTCTGGCGGCCACTTTTTTGTCACATCTCACCGTCTGTGGGCCCCTAAGGCTTGGTCTGTGCGATATTTTCCTTCCGCTTTTCTACTCCAACGAAACCATTAATTCGCGACTTCCAACTTCCAAGCATCAATGATCACAACCGTCCAAAATGGTTTAGAAAAAAGTACTTTACAGTTTGAGGACAACTATTTAACCCCTGGTTAAAACATCCTTATTTACAAACCAGTAATTTTAACCATATGAAGTTGAATATGGGTTTCTTTGTAGTTTATACCTGTTGTTTGTACATGGGGGAGGAAAATGATAGTCATTAACACTCCAAATTGAACTCTTCAAGAGTCAACACTTTGGTCCCAATTTTTGCATATAAACGTGTGAGACTAGGTCATATTGGTCCCATGTACGCCCTTTTAAGCACGCCACGAGCAAACTCCCAAGTCTCAAATATTAACAAAGTCACACAAGCCGTTAGTCCAATACTTAGATTTCTTGAAGAAATTGTCAAAGACGAAAGGTGCTATAATATTCTAATATCGTGAGTTTGTTAATGTGATGGGTTAATTGGATGAGGTTTAGCTGATCAGTTGAGGGAGGCTATATCCGAATTCCAAGGGTGGTGATGAAGTGGGGGAAGACCAGTACAATTTCTTCACGCAATTTGTCACTCTCCTCTCTCTCTCTCTCTCTCTATCTCTCTCACACACACAAATTGTCATCCAACACCACATATTTCGGCTACCCACTGTCTTTCCGTTCACTATTGCTCGCCCCATCATTTGGGGATAACCCCCTCGTGACAAGTCTCATATACCCACTTTTGTACGTTCGCAAATGACATAATTTAAATATGTCTTTTTTATACATATTGTGATCTAGTTAGTTTGGCGGGTCTTTTGACTAAAGGCGTTAAGAAAAATTTTTTTTAGATAGATGATTTTTTTTTAGCATAAAAAATTAAGTTTTTTGGCAAAAAAATTACTTTAATTTTTATTTTCTTATTCTGTTGGGGTTCATTTTCTTGTTCTTATTTTTTTCTCTGTCATTTTAAAAAAATTGAAGCAATTCTTCTGCTTATGAGGCTCTTTTTTTATGCAAAAAAAAGATGTCATTTTTTTAATTAAATTTTTTGGTGGCTTTTTTTTTCAAAATTTTCAAATTTTATGCATGTTAGAATAGAACAAAAAGAAAAACAGAAAAAAGAATTCTTTAATGGGGTGTTTAATTAAACCATATCATTAGTAGTGCACAATTTTTAAATCGTTAAACTTGTATAGTATTTGATTTTAGTGAAATATCAATAGAAAGATATTCTAGTACAACCAAAAAAAAAAAATCACAAGCAATGAATAAGCATTATAATGATGGGAAACAAAATGAAAATATCAACAGTGTAAACGATTGGACCCATAACGAACATGCTTTTCCGATAGTTCCAAAACTGCTTTCAAGTCATGTTTAACAAAAACTCACCTAGTTGATAGCTGCCTATATAGCTAATATTTGGTGGGTACGTCAGATTTGCCAGATGTTAATCATACAAAGACTCTTACCAAACAAAGCCGTTGAAGAAGTTCGTTCGTTCGTTCGTTTTTTTTTTTTTTCACCTCTTTGTTTTTTTTTTCAAGATAATTATATGTCTAATATTCCAAGTTGATCAACAACTATAACACCTTGGATGCAGCCTTTCTAACTAGGAGACAAACACACATGTCAAAAAACTACTCTCCAAAGTTTATCTACGACAAAACTCTAGATAATTCTCTTTTCCAATTTTAATAGTTAATCATAATTATTACGACTTTACTAAAACCTAATTTCCTTTGAAAAAATTATTACTACACCCTACGCCTTTTAAGTCATTTTTGACCAATTAGTGGCTGGCTAATAGGAAGAAGGGAAGGTAAATTCATCATTAAATTTAAGAACACTTCATCACACACATAATAGTCAAGTCGACGTACTTGATATTCCCAACCTCCTCCCAACGCAAGCGGCCAAATAAATACCTCTCATTCTTTTCACGCTACAACACATACATACATACATACATACATATATATATATATATAAACACATGTGTGTATAATATATACACATAAATAAACCCTTCTTCTCTACATATGCACATATATATACACAACTCCAATTCCTTGTGTTTCACCAGAAATCAACCAAATAGTAATTCCCTATGGCTTCATCTAAGAGAAGAAGTAGCACTACTAGTGCTAGTTCTGGGTCGTCGTCGTCGTCGGTGGTGGCGGACGTGGCGTCATGGTACTGCGCGGCGGTGCTTTTGGCCCTGATTCTGCTGGCGTCCGTGAGAGAGACGGCTTTGACGTCCGACGTCGACGAGCCGTCGTCATCGTCATTGAGAGGAAACCGGCTGTTGAACCGGCCCTGCGACGAGATTTACGTCGTCGGAGAAGGCGAGACGCTCCACACCATCAGCGACAAGTGCGGCGACCCGTTTATCGTGGAGCGGAACCCGCATATCCATGACCCGGATGACGTTTTCCCTGGTTTGGTCATCAAGATTACTCCTTCCAAGCGTTGAGATTAGCACTTATCATCTTCTTGATCATTGATTGATCATCTTCATGATCATCTTCTTCTTATATAGAGCTGCTTTGTTTTCGTGCCATAATATACATACATATATATATATATATATATATATATATAAAGGTGATATTCTTGTCACTTTCTTAATTTCTTCTCTCTTGTTTCTCTCTATGATAACCATAATTCTTCTTTCTTCTTCTTTTTGTTTAATTTCTTTTTTCCTTTTTCATAGAAATTTGTATGTAAGAAGAGATAGAAACTGTGCGTTACTGTGTTATATATATCTCACTGCTCTTGGAAAAGAGAGGGTTCTTTGAGGTCCCCCAGTCCAAGATATTTTATAAACTCATCAATGAATTTTCTCAACGAAATTAATGATCAATAAACTCTCTGAATTTTCTTTGATTTACTGCAATATTCGTCGCCCTCTTTCTCAATTTGTATGCTGAAGGATATGTGTATGTGTAATATATAATCACGGTTAATTGAATTTGTACTTTCTGGCTTAGTACTGATTTTTTGATTCATTAGTTCTCAATTAAACTTTGAATATAAGCCCATGTCGCGTAAACTTTTTATCTAATTATCATGTTTTTAGTTTTATATTTAGATCTGTGTGCTGATATTATCAAGCTGATAAAGATCAAGATTTATTAATAGAAAATGATAATTTAAACGTTTCTAGGTGATTATTTTATCAAAATCTTTTCATATCTACTTTGATCGGCTTAATTTTAGGATTCCTTTTGACGTTGTGTTTGCTCTACGCGCGCGCGTGTGGAGACAGAGAGTTAACAATGAATTTTTTGAACTGAAATTAAAAATAGTTTTTTTGAGAAATTTAAGGAAAACAGAAAGAACAAGAATGGTGAATAAGCCGATAACTTGTGAAGGAAAAACCGAAGTGAGATAGTGAACACGAAACAACAGGACAAAAGGATATGGCGGTTGGGGATCAGAATAGCAGCCACCAACTAATTGTTTCTTTTCTTTTTTTTCTTTTTTAATTTTGAAAACGAAATAATTTTTTTAAAGGATTAGCTATATATCTTATAATTTTAATTATTTTTTAATTTTTGTTTGTTTTTAAAAATTATAAAAATATTATAAATTTTAAAAACTTATTTCAATTTCATCCCATAAAAAAAAAAAAGACAAAGCAATATGAGTATCCTTAAATAGTTATAAGAAATATTTGATATATTAAAAACATAAAAAATTTCTAAAACATATTTTAAAAAAGACCTTAAGTTTTATAATTTTTAAAATTTTAAAAAATATATATTTTTTATTATTTTTCTCAATACGAAACATAATTTTATAAATACTTAGGTTTAGTCAAGGGTATTTTTATTTTATCTTTATATTTTTAAGTCCAAAAAGTCTACAAGGATAAAATTAAAATAAAATTTCTAAATTCAAAAGATACATCAATAGTTTTTACGATTGAAAAATATAAAAATAATAAAAAATAAGAGATAGTTTTACTATTAACCTTTTTTTTTTTTTTTGTAAATTAATAGTTATATAATGAACCGTGTTTAACAATGACGACAATTCTATTTGAATTTAGTGACTTCTATATTTTATCATGCATACGTCAAAATTGATGGGGCCTCTAGTAAGCCCGGGAAACCTTTGTGCCTAAGTCCTAAGAATTATTGGTGTGAAAGAAAAAGATCTCAAATCAATAACAGAAAGACATACGTAATAAATTTGTGTAATTAATGGACAATAATTTGTCCTGGGAAGCCATCTTGCATTTAATCAATTATTTCTTTTTCTTCACCAATTTTACAAGCATCGCATCCTCATTGGCTTCACGTTAAAGCATTTGAAAAAAAAAAAAAAAAGTTACATGGAAAAGCATTTTGAAAATAAAAAAAGAAATAGCTCCACGGAAAAGTATTCCATAATTTCGTGTGCTCACTAGTCACGAGAAAAAATATAACCAAGGCAAAAGTTGACTTTGAAGCAGATTTTCTCGGGTTTTTTTTTTTTTTTTTAATGCTACACTAGAAAACCAAAAACGACGTTTTGTACTTGGCCTATAAGATTTGAACTCTAGGCAAGTTTAATAAGTAAGGTATTTAGTTTCGACTAAAATTTGTTCGGCCTAATAACAGTTAAAACCGAGTTTAAATAGCTAGAATTATTTTTAATTCTAACTAAGAGAGTAGCTAACATTATTTTTTGTTCAAACTAACATTTTTTTTCAAATTTACTAAACATAAGTTTCAACCATAAATTGTGGTTTGTAACTTTTTTTTTTTTGTTCTAATCATGGTTCCAATCTGCTCCCAAACAAAGGCTATACTTACAACCACGGTCATATGTTTGCGATAATATAGTACCATGTGGAATACTTGTGTCATTATTATTATTATTATTATTTCTATTATGCTAGTAATTAGCGTAAACTAATTTGAAAATTCAAAGGAAATAGTAATTCCAATTTCATGATTGATAATAGGCCATATTTGGTTGACCTTAGGTACGGACTCTTAATCAGTCGAAGAATGGCCAAGTTTTTAAACACACTCCATTCTTACCACATGAACTAGCACCAATTTGCTAAATGACCCATTATTACAATACATGATACTGTGATTTTGTATGATTCAACGGCCCATGTATTAGACGCTATGAGAAATGAGAGACAAAGCCTCTTTGTTTATTGGGGACATGAGAGAAGGAAGTAGAAATTATTTATTTTTTTCAAGATCACCAACTTTTAGCACAGTATGGAAGTATGGATCAATTGGCCTCGACGTATATTAAGGAGTTGTTGAGCTACTCCACTTGAATTAACTTCATTATTCTTCTTTGCATATGCAACATCTGGGATATTAATTCGTCGAAGTGGAATTTTTGGTCATTTACCTAAAAAGAAGAATTTAAGGCCATTGTTTCATAAATTTAAATTACAGTTCAAATTTTCACTACAGTATTTTTCTCACAAAAAATTTAAATTATGTTTAAATTTTTTCTTGAAACTTGTGAACAAAACGGTCATTAAGAGCCTGTTTGTTTCGATACTTGAATCACGGTTTGAATATTTTGCTACAGTATTTTCTCTTACAAAAATTTAAATCCTCATTTAAATACTCTATTCAAATACTCGAACCAAACGAGCCCCAAATATTCTTGGTAAAAATATTGGTTTCCACTACAACTTAAGCTGCTTCACGAATGCAGCTTGGCCAACGCACCGATTAAGTTATGTTACTTCCAAAAAAAAAAAAGAAAAATAATAAAAAAAAAGTTAAACGCCGTACATAAATTATGAAAAGGGAAGATTTATCCATTCATCTTTTTCGCAAGTAGGGCCTTGAAAGGGTGAAATTAATGAAAGACTTGTTCAAGCGTTCACATATTTTCCTTAAAAAAAAAAAAAAGCTGTCACATTTTATAATTTGTGCACGTATAGCCCCTCTTTCTTTCTGCACAGACCTCATCCAAACAAGAGCACTCGATTTCTTTATCTTGTCTGCAATGCCATTGGAAGCCCACAACTGTTGATGCTGTGTCGTGTTGGACCAGCCCACCATCTTCAGGCCCACGGTGTTGAGGTTATGTTGAACCAGCCCACGGTTAATCAAGCGATGGCTGATATTCCAAAAAAATCAAGGCATGCATAATTAATCAGGAGAATAGAGACGTGAATAAACTAATCACTTAGGGTAAATAAAGATATGTGTAATTTTAAAAAGGGTAAATTATAACTTTAGACAACAAAACACAAGTTTTCTATAATTTAATATTCAAAATAAAAAAATAAAAAAAAAGTTCAAGGGTCGACAACCTACTCTCGTCTGTGAATAACTTCCGTTCAATGAATGTTCTCTCCGCACCATCTCCTCTGCCTGTTATATGGTCTCCCTCATTTAATCTGTGGGTATCGCAAGGAATGGCGGCTACGTTGGAGTAGCAACTAAACGAACATTCTTCATTCCTGGGGCCACAAGCTATTATCTTTCTGAATATTACGAGCAGCTATTAAATCAGGTTCATACTTCCAACCACTCTTTGAAAGCATATCACATTAAGGCAGACAGTTTGTTTGGCAAAAAAAAAAATAGTAATAAAATAAAGCTTGAGTGAATAATTAACGAGCAATGCTTTTCTATGATAGGATAACTCCACATGTTATTGACTTTTAAACTTTAAAATCTACATGTTATAACACAAGAACTTGCACAATTTTATATAAAAAAATATATTCTAGTACCTTCTAATGTCTTCGATTTATCAGTATATTAATATCTTTTTACAGCTTCGGGTTTTTTTTTTTTAGGATGACATGAGATGGTCCTGCTGCAATGTAAATTTCATCCCAGAAAACGACATCTTTATTTGAAACGACAATATCTCAACGGCAAGGACTTCTAAACCGAAAAATTTTAAGAAACGACAGCAGGAATATATGATCAAGACCAACAACCTCAGGAAACAATTAACTGCGGGTAATTGATGAGAACTACATAACGTTATAATTAAACAATAAACGACAATGTATTGGTAGAACCACAGAAAGTTTAGACACGACAATATATTGGTAAAACGTATGCCACATTCTACAATATTTATAAAAGCGCGTCACTTTTCAGGACGACATTATGTTTAAGGGCGATAATAAATCGCATGAAATAAAAAACGACATCAAAGATCAACATTTTAATAAAGCAAGCACCAAAAAACACGATTGTGGAATCCAAAATTAAAAAAAAAAAAAGTGGACGACCTAATTATTTAAGCTACATTAGGTAGAGAAACGATTATATAACTATAAAATAACAGTCGACAACGAAATTTAATTATAGAGGCTACACAATTACTGACATATGTAAAAATGACAACATCTCATGAAAACGACATAGTAATCCTCAACGACAATATATATTTGAATGACATAATTCCCTGAAACGGCAGTATCACAAGAATAGGGCAATGACGTGGTAAAAGTAGATAAAGACACTGAATTTCTTAAACGACTTAAGCAAAGCAAAGCGTTATATTACAAACGACAGCATCTTCAAGAAGAAATTTCAGAAAACGACGACACCAATTGTAAAAGACGTAGAAACTCTGAGAACGGCAATATTTACACTAAAAAGGATAATGATATAGGGTGGTGAAACTACCTCATTTTTTGCAACGACAAAAAATGATTAAAGTAGAAAACAATGATTGTTGGAAACGAAATCCTCTTGGAATTAAACAAAAATTTGGTACTGTGAATTAAAAAGCGACAGCAGCTTCGAAAACGACAGCATTTCGATGACAAAATTGAATTTTGAAAAGGACAATCTTGAGAAAACACTCCACGGAAAACAATTGCGCAGTAAATATTGGAAAGCAACTTTGTAAACGATAACGTTTTCAAAAGACAACACGCTGAATCTTGAGATAACAACATCAATTTGTTGACTCCACCATATATTTAAAAAAAAAGAAACAACTTTTCTGTGGATCCACTATTTATTATTGTTATTATTATTTTTTTCATTTTTAAAAATGACAGCTTACCTTTCTTTTCTTTTCTTTTTCTTTTTCTTTTTCAGGAAGACACGGACTTTTCACCACAAAATAGCCTTAAAAAAGAGATTAATGGTAGTTCAAAATTAATATTAGGGAGAAGAAGGGAATTAGAGTATTATTTATTAGGATTAAAAATAAATAGACTAAAATATAACAATGTTAAGTAAATATTCTATTTAGATTAAAATCAAAATTTATTTTGGTATAAAATGACGTAAAGAAAAACATGAAACAGTATTGAGATAACAAAAAACCAAAACAAAAAGAAAGAGAAGAAGAAAAAGGGGAAAAAAGAGGAGTTAAAGTTGAAAAATTCAAGTGTTTAAAAAGAATATATGTTCCAAAAATGCTATATACTTGATATTTTTAAAAATGTGTTATTTACTTACATTAAGAATTAAAACTAAGCTATTTAGTGAACAGACCACTCACCTTTAATGGTACGTTATGAAAGCATAAATTAAATATAGCTTTAACCAAGATTTGAGGGTAGTTAACCCACTTTGGTGGCTTTAACGACATTGGCGGAAGTTGATCAGTTTTGTTGGTCCTAATTTGCCCTAATGACTCCTTATTTTGCTTCATGTACAACAGGAAAACCGTAGTTTTCCATTACTTTTAACTTGGTCAAGAATGCTTGCCAAAAGAATCCAAAAATTCATATATATATATATATATATTGCTACTTTATTCAATCTTGAGCATTAAAAGGAACAAAATTATGGTTTTTTTTTTCCTCCTCTTCTACAACGGAAAAGGGCAATATTATAGTATTAGATGTATCATTTGTTTTCTTTGAAGGATTAAAGAGAATTTTGATGTATTTGAGGATATATGAACGTGCAAATAGATTGATATATTGAGGGATTTAATAGTTTTTTATTCTTTTTTTTTTGGTTACAAGATGAGAATTTTTCTTTGAATTTTAATAACTATTAACTACACATTAATTTGTTGCATTGTGCAATAATGTGAACTGCGAAGCAATAAAGATTATTTGGTCACGTGCGCATTATTCTCAACGTCAAAGCTAAAAACATTATTCCTTTGTAGTATTATGTACAAGTGAACTACAACTACTTGTTCTCTACAAAAATACAAAGTGAGTAATATTTGTCGAGAATATTGATTGATTGGTCGAGGGAATAAAAAAACGCCGTAAGAGACAATGGGCCTCAAATTGTGTCGTTTTTTTGAGGCTTTTGTTGATGTAATTATTCTCTTCTTTCATGTCTCTAATTGTCGTTGGGAGAAAGGTACACATTTTGTCTTACTTTTTGTATTCTCAAAGCTCATCAGCACGAAAAGTCATGTAATTAACTTGAACGCAAAACATAATTTCGTCAACTTGTTAAACTGTTCCATAAGTAATATCCTCATGTGATTTTTAAAGAATAAAAAAAGAATTAATGCATGCCCTAAGGGATCCCATCTTTTGATTTGTAGTGATTTTTAGCCCAAACTATGGAATATGGAGGCAGTTTTATCATGTGTTGCATTATGAACCAACTAATTTAGATTATTGAAATTTGAGTTGCTTTTATCAGGCAATTCAATAGCAAAAATTTTGAATTTCAATAGTCTAAATTCCTATAGAACATCATCCTAAAGTAATGTTGCAAGGTAAGAATGGTACCATATAGAAGACTCTAATAGTCATTATTAACACAGACAAGTAAAATCTCCTATTTTTATATTCTATTAAATAGATTAATCTCATTTATTAACAGAAAATGACCACAAGACGCTATCTTAAACTCGTGGGAGTTGATTCTAACCTCTAATATCACTATGGAAACCAAAAGGTATATATATATATATATATATAAAGTGCAGGGTGTAATTTACAGGGATGGGAATAGAAGGAAAATTTTATTAAAACGTGAGAAATACAAATATACATATGCATATACATATACATAAATAAATGTGTGTGTAACTTCCCTAAAAAAAAATCTCAATTATTCAATTTTATTAACAATTAATGTACTTAATGATCTACCCTGTACAATGCAGCCCCCTACGCATTCATTAAGGAAGCAACTTCAGCACCCGCAGCAACACACCATGACTACATTATCATCGGAGGAGGCACCGTCGGCTGTCTGCTGGCGGCGACTCTTTCGCAAAACGCCACCGTTTTAGTCCTGAAGAGAAGCAGTTCCCCTTAGGGAAACCCGAAGATTACCAACATAGACAACTTCTTCACAACTCTTTTCGACATCTCTCCCAATTCGCCCATCCAAACATTCGTCTGCGAGGCAGCGTCCTCAGCGGCACCTCAGCTGTGAATGGCGGCTTCTACACACGTGCTGGCGACGAATACGTGAAAGGAGAGGGTTGGGACCGGACATTGGTGGATGAGTCCTATGAGTGGGTGGAAAAGGTTGTGGCTTTTGAGCCGTTAGTGATGGAGGGGCAATCTGCCTTGAGCGATGGTTTGCGAGAAAGTGGTGTGTTTCCTTATAATGGGTTTAGGTATGAAGAATTATATGGGACTAAGATTGGCGGGACAATTTTTGACATGGAAGGTCAGAGACTCACTGCAGCGGATTTGCTTCAAGATGCTGATCCAACAAGGTTTGTTGTTTATCTGCATGCGACTGTGCAGCAAAATTCTGTTCAGACATAATTCAGGTAGGTAGCGTGTGTTTTTCAAATCATGAAAAAATATGATTTGATAAATGTTAAAAAGTGCATTTTTTTTAAAGCTAAAAAATGTTTTGGGTTTGTCTTTTTTCTTCGTGAAAAAACTAGCTCCAATGAACTATGGCGGAGCAAAGAAATATTTTCAATAGGGAAAATATCATAGATAATTTTTTTTAAATAGGGACATAATCATATATTTTGACTATCATAGATAATTTTTTTTAAATAGGGACATAATCATATATTTTAACTATTTAATAAGATACATTTATAATTCTTTCTTATGAAATAGGGGCACAGTTAAAATTCTACACAAAACTTAAGAGTAAGACTAAAATTTTAAACACTTGTCCCACTCACTAATACCTCCCTCGGTGCTTAACTTGGCGTGACATGATATTTATATAATATATTGAGTTGAGTTTGTCTTCCTTTTAAAACCAACTCTACACAATAACGTGATAACAACGACTTAGAAAACGTATAATTACACAAATACGTAGTAAATAATATTTTTAGTGTTGCACATTTCAAAAATGATTTTTATATTATAAATGTTACATTGGCTCTTAATTAACCATTGTTGTCGTATTGTTGAGCAGGGAGATCAAGACCAGAAGCATATGGGGTGATCTACAAAGATGCACATGGAATCATGCACGAGGCTTACCCGATCAACAATAGCAAAAGTGAGATCATATTGCCAGCTGGAGCTATTGCAAGCCCAGAGCTGTTGATGTTGGGTGGTCTTGGGCCAGCCCACCATCTTCAGGCCCATGGAATCAATGTTGTAGGTATGGCCGGTAATATGGGTTGCGATATGACAACACGACACGAATTTTTGCAAGTTAGTGTCAAAAAAATTAACCCCGGGTCAGTCTGGTGTCAACCCAAAACTGACCCGTCCAAAAATAGGTCGGGTTTGGGTCAACCCGTCTAACCCTAAACTAACCTGAAATTGACTCGCTTCTATTTATTCAGATATTTTTTTATTCTGTTATTATGTATTAGATCAGATATAGACAAGAGTATAACCCTAAATATCAAAACCCTACCTCTCACTTTGGAAGACAAATAAGTTCCGTTATCCTATCCTTGCTATGATGGCTCGTGGCATTTTAAACATTCCGGTATCAACAGTTGCATCAGAATCTGCATTTAGTAACAGTATCAACAGTTGCTATGATGGCTCGTGATATGTTTTGGACTTGTTGGATGTTTTTAAATTTTAGGACTAGACTTTCTTGTTGTTGTAGTATGAAACTCATCTAATTTTATGTTTGTTTTTGTGTTATATATATATATATATTAGTATAGGTGGGTCATAGGCGGGTTGTAGGTCACAATCAGGTTGCAGGTTAAATATGGGTCACGGGTCTTTTTTTTTTTTTTTCTTACATAAGAACGAATTGGCATGGGTCATGTTCGTGTCAAACCATACCAAAACGGGTCGGGTTAGGGGTTGAGAATTTTCAACCTGTTTGTGTCACAAGTCGGGTTAATGTTGACCTAATTTTTGTAAAAATTAACCCAAACTCAACACTAACCTGACTCGTTGACCTGATTTGCCACTCTACTTGTAGCGCAAAGGATGGCTGATAACCCAACGAAGAGTCTTATCATACCATCACCTCTTCCAGTTGAGATCTCACTTGTTAAAGTTGTTGGCTACACAAGATCTAGTAACTACAAAGAAGCAGTCAGTGGAATAAATGTTCTTCCTTCTTGGACCCAGAGACTTTCTGAGTATTATCAACACTTCTTAAATCATGTTTTTTTTTTTAATATGGAATCCAAAATCCTTGTCGCATTTTAGTGCCTCATTTCACGTTTAACTAGTTTATTTCAAGTTATATCATCCAAAATTTAAAACTATAATGTAAATTCCTAAAAAAAAAAACTATTATTGAGCCGTTTGAAATAACGGTTGAAACTAAGAGTTTTGGTTTGAAAACTGTAGCATATGAGAGCTTTATACTGTAGCAACTTTTTACTTTATATTGTAGCATGTGAGAGCTTTATACTATTTATAGTTGTAATTGATGGTTCTAATCGTTCTTCTAAATAGCCTAATAATATAAATACTAGAGTTTTACAATTATACTTCTTGGGCTCAAAACAGCCGGAGGCTTGTGTGAGAGAAATTTGACAATTACCAAAAAAAGAAAACATGGATTGTTTTTGGTTTTACTTCCTAATAAATAAACTTAATTATGCAAAAAGACGTTTCAACAATTATATTGATGAGATTTCTATTTGTAAGTTTAGTAGTTGAACACAAAAGAAAATTGATTTGTTTCTAACTTCACTTCCTAGTTAACTAGGATGAAAAAGCACCCCATTTTCATCTCTTTTCCAAACCCATTAACCTTCCAATGCATTTCATTACAATGAAAGTGTCCTAAATATATAAATGTAACAGCTTAATTATATATTGTGCTCGCCTTTGCAGACTGACCAGCCTTTCACAGCGCCTAGAGAAGCCATGTCCAAGCAGGCCGATGAAACCATAAATAGTACTATACTCACACGCACAACAATAAAAGCCGGGCTTATGGTCTAAAAATAGATGGCCCATAATCTTCAGGCCATCTGGAGCTAAAAAAACTGATCCGGATCAAATTTCTTGGGTCACTTTTAAGTTTTAATTACTTGAAAGAATCTGAGAACCTGAACATACGCGTAGAGGGAATGAAGACCCTTACAAGTGTGGTGGATTCTAAAGCCTTCTCAAAGTTCCGGTTCAGAGAAATTTCTGTGCAATTGATAGTGAAATTGCCAGCGAACCTAAGGCCTAGACATGTTAGTGCTACATTGCCATTAGAACAGTCTTTGCATAGACACCGTGATGACACTGTGGCATTATCACGGAGGTTGCCAAGTTGGTAGAGTGGTTGATCATGATTACAAGGTTCATGGTGTTGATGCTCTTAGGGTTGTTGATGGCTCAAATTTTCGTGGCTCACCTTGGGCTAATCTGCAAGCTACCGTCATGATGCTTGGAAGGCACGAGTTTGATTCTTGAGCAAAGCAATTTGTGTGGTTGAAATTGTAGAAGGGTTTCTAATTTTACTTGTTTTAGATCGGGGTCCCCTCATTTATCCGTCAATCGCATCCAGCAGTCAAAAGACTCGAGTCACTGCTGGAAGACAAGAACACATTGTTGTCAAGTATCGGATTCGCCAGAGTTATCCAAGAAAAGCTTGTTAATTCGCAATCTCGGCGACGGTATCTTAGGAAAAAAAAAAAAAGAAAAGAAAATTCATGTTTCCATAAGAACATCGCGAGCTGAATAGAGGACCAGCGTCGCTCGGCAAAGTCAATACTCGTGTCCCCCACCCTTTATTAGCATACAAAATCAAGGGAGAATCTCATATATTGCTGAGTGAGCATTTTCAACTCTCATGTTTCTGTTTAGTGACCACATGTCCTGAAAACCACACCTTGAAAAACAGCACTAGAAGTATATTCAAGGCATAAGCGTTTTTGATACGCTTTTGCCTTCTCTGTTGCCCTTTTACTCCCATTATTTTTTTGGAGCTCATTAAGATCAAAGCGAGTATAAAAAAGGTTCGTGGCGAGTTGGGAGAGATCAAACCAAGCAGCGGGTTTGCAGTGTGCAACTAAGCAAATCCAGCCATAGGGCGGCTCTCTTTGGCAAGCATTATTACTAATTTGCATGATTAGTTTTGCTAAAATGACTTGCCAAGAGGAGTTGCCCCGTAGCTGTTTTGGCTTAACCTTAGTTATATAGCATTGGTTGTTTATAATTTCCTTTATTCTGATTATAAATCATTATTTTAAATTAGTGATCACCTCCTCATAGGGTTCTTTTCATGATGATATGAAACGGCATTTCTCTCGAAGTATAGAAAATCTGAAACAACTTCAGGCCAAACTCATTTTCTTCACTCAGTCTAATGTTTCTGAGACTAGCTAGTTTAGTAGTAATGGAATTACTTGCTTCGTTATTACCATTTTGCTAGTCTAACCGCATATATAAGGTGTTCGAAAGAATGCTTTAAACCGTAATCAATATAAAGTTTTCATATGCTATAATAAAAGACTACAGTGTAAAGCTTTCACATGCTATAGTTTTCATACTCAAATTGATGATTTAAACTATACTCTTAAATACCCTAATAGAAAGCCCCTATCTACTATTGAACTTTCAACAAAACAGCCGTTTTGGCCCTTACACCCTTCTTTTTTTTCTTTCACTTTTCAAGCTTTTTTTTTTAATCTCTAAATTTACATATTTTGTCTTTTTCTTTCCTACTTACCAAGAAATTTCCTTCTTCTTTTGAGTCCTTCTATTCTTTTATTTTTTTTGGTTTTTCCCTTAAAATTTTATACGACGCGTTTTTTTCATTTGCTTTTGACTTTTCTCTTAAAATTTTTGTAGTCATCAATTTTTTTTCTTTAAAATACTTTTTTTTTTCCTAATCCATCCCTATTAAAATAAATTCTTTAAATTACATCATTAAATAAATATTTGAATTCATTTTTTGGATTCAAACCATAGCAGTTTGTCTTGCTTGAAACCCTCGATTTTTATATTTTTTCTTTCACTTGCTTTTTTGTTACCTCAAATACATTTTAAATTGTCTGTATATAGATAATGTCCAGTTTTTTTGTTTATTTTTTGAATATCATAATTTAAATTAATTGTTCATATTTTTACTAATATACTCATGTTAAGATAATTTTTTTCAAATACGACTTGACTTAAATATTTTTCTATTGATCTGTTGAAATGAAAAAAAAATCAATAAATTGACTAAACGTGCTAACGCACGTGCTTCCTAACTAGTAATTTTTTTAATATACAAATTCAAGACTTAGGGGACAGCAAATCCAATTTCATGATTCATAAATAGGCTAGACTTTGTGGGTGACCTTCAACGGGCCCAAACACTAGTCATTGTCCTTTTTTTGTTTTTTTATTTTTCATTTTTAATGGTGTAAAGGCGAAAGGGGACGCCTTGTCATTTCTTTGCACATAGTATTTGTACTACTTGCCTGGGGACTTCTTTTTTTATTTTTTATTTTTTAAGTTTTAGAACAGCAGATAAACAGCTTTATAGTACGATATGAAAGTATGAATTAAATGGCCTCAACTAAAAATTAAGAAGCTGTCGAGCTACTCCACTCAAGTTTAACTGCATCACTCTTCTATGGATATGCAATATCATGTTAATTAGTGGAAATGGAATTTAACCTAAAAGAAGAAATTAATGTCTTCTTTTGGCTTCATGTACGTACTAACAAGCAAAACAGTGGTTCTCCACTACTCCTTTAGCATCTTCAAGAATGCATTGGCAAAAGCGCCCAATAAGGTTTGTCACTACAAAGCATCGGGGAACAACAACAAATTGAAAACTAAGTTTAAATCAATGGATTCAGTTAAAATTATTGTAGTAATTTAAATTTAATTTGTAAAAGAAAATACTGCAAACTATGGTTTGAATTACGACTTCCAAACACCTGTTAAGATTTCAAGGCATTTTTTCTTTTAAAAGAAAAAAAGACAAAAAATTCATGCATCATTAAGTATGAAAAGCAAATCTTTTGTACGTGGAGACGCATAAGGATGAAAATAGTTTATTAAGACTGGTTTGCTGTTACTTATTGTACTTTGTCGGCATATATATTGTCCATAATGTTTGTAAGTATTGGTTTAAAATAATTGGTTTAAATATTATAGTATGTGAGAGGTTTATACTATAATTTATTTTTTTGCAATATCACTAGTTCAAACTAATATTACAGACATGCGTCATTAATGTTAATTAATACCTCGTTACCATTTTTGCTTGCAAGAGTGGACGCATGTTATTAATTAACGTTGTTGAATCAACTTCATTTTGATCTCATTATGTTCCGACCAAAATTAGGAAAAGTGGGGATTAATCTGTCAAAAGTTAAAACATTCCTAAAACTGTTCAATAGAATTTTAATTTATTATGTATCAAGCCTTTATTTCTGATTTGTCATTTAAATAAGTATCACATAATAAACACGTTGGCAACATAAAAATTCTAACAACCTCTTCAGGCCGCAAATCAGGTATTAACATTTGGCCTTACTAATCTTCCAAATATTAATTAGAAAATTGTGGATCCGTTTTAGGCTGTTTTCCGTGGGGAAAAGGAAATAAGCTTGCCAAGATAGAATATGGCTTTGGGTCTGTGGAGATGTTTTGGAGCTTTTCCTGCTGGAGTTCTCTTAATTTTTCATGGCTTTTGTAACTCAGATAAAGGTACAAATTTATCTCGTGTCACGCATTTATCTCAAAACTTAGCTTATTTTGGTAATAAATTTGTTAAATTATTCGATTTTAGTCTCTGATCGAAGTCACAATTCAGCTCTTGATTGAAAAGAAAGTGTTCTTGATCATTATACATGTAATGGAAATTTAGCAACAAATTCATTTAGTAATTTCTCTCTCAATAATTCAGCTCCATACTACACGTTCGTTAAAGAAGCAACCTCGGCTCCACCAGTGGCATCCTACGACTACACAGTCATCGGAGGAGAAACCGCCGGCTGTCCATTGGCTGCAACTCTTTCGCAAAATGCCACGGTTTTAGTCCTGGAGAGAGGCGGTTCGCCTTATGGAAAACCTAACATAAATAATGTAGGCAACTTCATCGCCTCTCTCTTGGACACTTCCCCCACGTCCCCCGCTCAGCAGTTCACCTCTGAGGACGGCGTGTTCAACCACCGAGCACGTGTCCTCGGTGGGGGCTCAGCCCTCAACGCTGGCTTCTTCACCTTCGCCGGCACTGACTACATAGAAGAAGCTGGCTGGGACCGAAAGTTGGTCGATGAGTCGTATGAGTGGGTGGAAAGGGTGGTGGCCTTTGAGCCAGCAGTGAGGGAGTGGCAATCTGCCATAAGAGATGGTTCGCTTGAAGTGGGGGTTTTGCCGAACAATGGTTTTACGTATGAACACGTGCAAGGGACTAAGATTGGTGGGACAATTTTCGACAAGGAAGGTCATAGGCACACTGCGGCGGATTTGCTCGAGTATGCTGATCCGAGAAGAATTCTTGTTTATTTACACGCCACTGTGCAAAAAATTCTTTTTCGGTATAACCCAGGTAAGGAGTTTTTAGGGGTTATGACTTACTAATTAATTAGCACAAATTTTGTCATATTTAATTCTCTCCTTTAATTTACTAGCTGGGCAGTTTGGTTGCCGAGTTAAAGTTAGAAGAGATTTTATCCTTAAAACTTTAATAAAAGTGCATTGCTTCTTTTAATCAATTAACATGACACGGCCCCGAAATTACCCTTAAAACAAATCTGTACAAATTTGTGCCGATCATTTTGTACATCTTTTTGAGTTCTACCCTTAGTTTAGGTGCTTCTTTTTTCTATTAAAAATATAATTTTTTTAAGGATTAAACACTTTTTAATTCAAGAACTAAAGTAAAAAATCAAGGGAATAGAACTTCACAACCAAAAGCCGAGTTTTTAAGTTTCACCAAAAACCAGGGCTATGACACCCATTTGAAAAGGTTTTGGTGCTGTGGCGCCTAAGGGAAAGGCTGCGGTGCCCATTGTTGTAACATGTGCAAAATTTGCACAGTGAGGATAGCGCAGGGCACTAAAAAGCTGGCACCGTGGCACTCTCTCGTGCTAATTTACATTGAATATATGAGTCTTTAGCCATGTTCCGAATTTGTGTATTCGTTGGTTGTGTGCTTTCATACAAGCCTAAATATCAATTAGCAGCTTATACATCCATTGTAATAAATGTATTGAGACAAATAGACACTTTTATGAGTGAAGAGATACATTTACATTTGATAAGGTACATTGTGTGAAGGTTGTATGGATTGGTTTGACTGTAACCATTCTTCAAATGGCATGCATGACTTTTTATAAACTCTAGAGTTATTGCAGAATTTATTTTGTTCTGAAACACTATATTATTGTTAAATATAGAGTTCAAGTGTTTGTTGTATCTTGGAGGTAATTTGCTACAAAAACTTTCTAGCAAATTTGAAAAAGTAAGGATATATAAAACCTTCAAGAAAAATATTCATACACACCTTAAACATATTTCTTTTTTCGAGAATTTGTTAGCCTCTATTCTCTATTAGTTGACGGGAGAAAATGAGCTAAAAGAAAATGAAACATACTGACAATGCCTCTTAGGCTAATGTGATATTGTTGTTTTGGCAAATGTTGTATTGTTGTTGGTGTAGGAAGATCGAGACCAGAAGCTTATGGAGTGATTTACAAAGATTCAAATGGAGGCCTGCACAGGGCTCATCTGATCAAGGACTCCAAAAGTAAAATTATTTTGTCAGCCGGAGCCCTTGGAAGCCCACAGCTTTTAATGCTGAGTGGCATTGGACCGGCCCGCCATCTTGATGCCCGCGGCATCGAGGTTGTAGTGGACCAGCCTATGGTTGGTCAAGGGATGACTGATAATCCAATGAATGTTCTTTTCATACCATCTCCTCTGCCAGTTGAGGTCTCCCTCATTCAAACTGTTGGCATCACAAAGTTTGGAAGCTACATAGAAGCAGCAAGTGGAATGAGCATTCTTCATTCTTGGGGCCACAAGATTTCTGAGTATTATGAGCAGCTCTTAAATCAGGTTCCTATTTCCAACCACTCATGGAAGTTGCACATCACAATAAGGCAAATAACTAGTATAGTTAACCAGCAATGTTATACCGATAAAATATTATAGTAAGTGGCGGAGCCTGAGAAATTGTTTGGTGGGAAGGAGACATAATTGCAAACTTCAAGGGCATAAGTAAAATTTTTCTTATAATATAGGATAACATTAAAAAGGTGAATACCATAAATTCAAATTTCAAAAGTTGAAATCATGGCTTCTCTACTGATGTCAATTTTTGATGTGGTAAAACTATAAGGTTTCAAGATGTTAAAACATATGTAGATATTTACTAACTATTTTTCTTTGTGAATCCAACAAGTATATATGATATCACGGCCACATGGTCTGTATGCAGACTGATCACCACCCCTTCACAACGTCTAGAGAAGCCACATCTAAGAACGGTAAGACCATGAATGTTGTTACAAATACAACTGTTAAAGGAGGTGTCATACTAGAAAAGATCAATGGTCCACTCTCTTCTGGCCATCTCGAGCTGAAAAACACCAATCCAAACGACAATCCATCGGTCACCTTTAACTACTTCCAAGATCCAGAGGACCTAAACAAGTGCGTCAAGGGCATGAAAACCATTGTAAACGTCGTAAATTCCAAAGCGTTTTCCAAGTTCCGGTACAAACACATTCCGGTTCAAGCTCTCATTGACATAATCGTGAACTTTCCCGTGAACTTAAGGCCGAGACATCTTAGTGCCACAATATCATTGGAACAATTTTGTGTTGACACTGTGATGACCATATGGCATTATCATGGAGGTTGTCAAGTTGGTAAAGTAGTTGATAATGAATACAAAGTTCTAGGTGTTGATGCTCTAAGGGTTATTGATGGTTCAACATTTCATGGCTCTCCTGGAACTAACCCTCAAGCTACCGTTATGATGCTTGGGAGGTACGTAATTCTATAAGCAAATATTAATCTATGAGTAAATTACACCGTTGCATTCTGAACTATCTATTTTTTGTATAATACACTCCAAACTTTTAATTTTGACACAATGTACTATAAACTTTGAAATTATTAGTAATTGATCAGTCCAATAGCTACTTTTAACTTTTGTTAAGTACTCTTTTTTATGTGTTGAGTTTCAATTTTTATCTTAAAATGATGAGCTCTTCCTTTAAAAAAAACTCACATGTGAATTTCATGATAAAATTGCCTATGCTTCCTAATGCTTGATAACTATTGGACCTTAATTGCAAATTATATCAAAATTCAGAGTGCATTTGACTAAGATTGAAAGTTCAAGATGCATTATGCAAAACAAATAGTTTAGGTGCAACAGTGCAATTTATTTTTAAGGGTTAATCGCATAACTATACCTGCTAGTTTTCATTATTTTTAAATTTATTTTTCTGTTTTTAGAAAGTATAAAGATATCCCTTGAATTTGAAAAACTTATTTTAATTTTTTTACTTGTAAAGTTTTTTTACTTAAAAAATATGGAGATAAGATAAAATTACCCTTGACTAAACCAAATTTGTTTAGGAAATATATGTTTCTTTTTAAAAAAATTTTAAAAAATATATTATAGTTTAAAAAGAATAAAACTTAAGATCTTTTTTTTTTTTTGAAATTTAATGTTTTGTTTTGGGATATTTTTATGTTTTTGATATATAAAATATTTATCATAACTATTTAAGAGTATTCATATTGTTTTGCTTAATTTTTTCTATTTATAGAACGAAATTGAAATAAGTTTTTAAAATTTCAAGAATTCCTTTGTAGTTTCCAAAAATAAAAGAATAAATTAAAAAATAATTAAAACTAGAATGTATAATTATGTAATTAACCTTCACTTTTAATCTATCTATTGTAACCTTTACTCGCACATTACTTATGTAATTTGAGTTATGTGTCTCTCCATCGATCGTATTTTGTTGTGTGGTTCAGGTACATGGGAAGTAGGATTTTGCATGACAGAAATTCATAGGGGAAGAAAGGAAAAACAACAGAAGTTGTCTACTTGCTCGTGAATTTTCTGGGACCTCTGTATTTTGATTATTATTTTATATGTAGTTTGGAACCTGATGACTACTGCATTTTAAATTTCATATCAGAAAACGACACCTTCTTTTGAAATGACGATATCTCAATTGAAACGACTTCAACTTTGAAAACTAATCTTGAAAAAACGACTGGTTATTTGTGATTCAAAATCGAACGACTTTAGGAAACGACAACATAAATGATCAAAACCAACAACCTCAGGAAACAATTAAACAACTATCAACTAATGAGAAAGATACAACATTATTTTAAAACGATAAACGACAATATATTGGTACAACTACATAAACTTAAGACGCTACAAATGTTGGTAAAATGTACGCCATGTTATGTAATAATTTTGAACTCACAGCTTTTTTTGAAGGAAATCATGTATAAGGATGACAACATCGCGTAAAATATAATACATCATCAAATATCACGAGGTCTAAAACTTGAGTATCGACATAAATACTAGATTTTGGAATCCAAACAAAATAAACAGGCAATGACTAAGTATTAAAACTACAATAAATAGAGAAAAGATAGTATGAATATATATAAAAAAAAATTAAATGCGAAATTTAATTCTATACACGATATAATAGCTTAGACATATAAAAGCGACATAATACCATGGAAACGACATCATATTACACAACGACACTATCATCTTTAAACGTCGTAAATTAACGAGAATGACAGTATCAAAGGAAGACGGCCATGACATGAGCAATCCAAACGGAAAACATGCTATTAAAATTACTGTAGATATCGCGCTAAAATTTCATTACGACACGGTTACAACAGTACCTTACAAACCACAACCGTCTACGAACGACATGAAATTTTAGAAACGACATAACCGGTGTAAGCACAATAAAATTCTGAAAACGGCTAAATTACAATAAAAACGACAATGGTATAGGCCATTAAAAGCAGCAACATTTGTTTGAACGACAAAATACAATAACGGAAATCGAAAACAAAATCCTCTTGAAAACGACGAAAATTCAGTATTGCGAAACCAAACATCAGCATCCAAAACGACTATTATAGTCGATAACAAGAAAACAACTTTTGAAAACGAACAAACAACCTTGAGAAAACATTCCGTGGGAAACAGATGTGCAGTAAATGTTGGAACTCAATTTGTATATATGTTGACTCTGAAGACAGCAACATATATCAATAACATCAATTTATAGACTCTATCATATTTCCAGAGAAGAACTTGTTAATTAATGCATTCTACCTACTATCCATTTGTTTATTTAATATCTTTTTCTTCGTGACAGCTTACGTAATCTGTGCTTGTATGCATGATCATGATAAGTCTTACCAGGCAGTGACGTACGGGATTGTTAGTTGTGGCCAAATCCGCAAGCCACCAAACGTGTCGTAACTGTAAAAAAGAAATAAATGGTAGTTCATGAAAGAGTAAATTTAACGACTATAGCCATTATTACTTGGGGGTAGTTGGTGGCTTAAAGGGACGCTGGAGGAAATTTGTGTTAGTCCTTTTTTTGCCCTCCTTTTACTATTATTATTATTATTATTATTGAAAAGAGGGATTTCGTTCAACAAGAAGTGATAGAAATAGTGCAATCGAAGGAAATGACCTCAGTAAGTTTAAATCACCCTCAAAGTTTCCCTTCAAAAAAATTACGCTTAGAGGAAACAGAAAAACCATATGCCTTACTTCAATAAAAGACGAACAAAATTTTGAGTATACATGTGGCTCTTTCAATAATGCCTCTATAATTGATTGAAATTTCCAATCGATCTAGAGCCAACAACCTTCTATGGCACTAAGGCTAACCGCAGCACTGCTTAGAATAATTATTCACACTTTTAAAAAATAATAAAAAAATTATCCCCATGAGATTGAGGTGTTACATGCGTCGTTGGTGGCAAGTGGCAACTCAGCCGTGAACGCAGGCTTCTACACGCGAGCCCGCTCTGAATACGTGAAAGGAGCGGGTTGGGACCTGGCATTGGTGGATGAGTCATACGAGTGGGTTGAGAAGGTTGTGGTGTTTGAGCCGTTAGTGAAGGAATGAGTGGCAATCTGCCGTGAGAGATGGTCTGCTTGAAAGTGGTGTATTGCCTTATAATGGATTTAAGTATGATGAATTGTATGGGACAAAGATTGTTGGGACAATTTCTGATGAGGAAAGTAATCCAACAGCAATTTCTGTTTATCCTCATGTGACTGTGCAGAAAATTTTGTTTAGATAAAATCCAGGTTTGGGAAAAAATATACTACTTAAGTGTTCTCCAATCGACTCTATTTTTGTAGAGTAAATGTCAAATTGGTGTTATCATCTCTAAGGAGACTCTATTTAGATCATCTCCAACCAACACTATTTTTGGCGCTATTTTTGGGAAGAGTTTGCTAGCTTGGCATTGGATTTTTCTCTAACCAAGCCAAATCCTCCCAAAAATAGCGTGAAAATAGGAATTGAACAGTTGTACACCAAATCTAGCGTGCTACTGTTCATCTACACAATTTGCTGTTTTTTAAGTTTCTTTATTTATAAAAACTCCACAACTTGGATTTATGGTTTTCTATTTTTGACCCTAACTTTACAATTCTCAACAAAATTAATTACTTTTTGCTAGGAAACAAATAGAAGAAAAAAATGAAAAAAAAAAACTTTGAACTTGGGCTTAATTAGTGAAGAAGATAAATAGTAGAGAATTAGTAAAAAGTAATATAAAAATAGGATGAAGTAGAATATATTGAGAATATTCTTTTTTGCGTTAAAATAGTGTAATAAGTTGGAGATAAAATTGCTGTTTGATATGATAGTTACACCATTTTGGTGTCGTGGATTGGAAACGCCCTTATTAACTCTAATTTGGAGAGATAAATAGAAGCACGCCTAATCTGGCGTGCCACTATTCATCCATGCCAATTTTGCTTTTTTTAAGCTTCTTTATTTATAAAAAACTCACAATTTAAATTTATAGTATTCTATTTTGACCCTAACTTTATAGTTTTCAACAAAATTAATTACATTTTGCTACCAAAAAAATTCTGTTATGTCCCAAATTTTTTGTTCTATCTCATGATTAATTTAAATGGTGTAAAATTAATATGTAAGCCGTTGAAATATCAATTACATAGTAGGAAATTAGTGAAAAGCAATATAAAAAATAAAATGAAATAGAATATTTTAAATGGTGTAAAATTAATTACATTTTGCTACCAAAAAAATTCTTTTATGTCCCAAATTTTTTGTTCTATCTCATGATTAATTTAAATGGTGTAAAATTAATATGTAAGCCGTTGAAATATCAATTACATAGTAGGAAATTAGTGAAAAGCAATATAAAAAATAAAATGAAATAGAATATTTTGAGAATATTCTTTTTTAGTGCTAAAAATAGTGTAATGAGTTTGAGATAAGATTATTGTTTGATGTTTGATGTGACAGCCATTTTGATGTAAAAATTATATTATTTTAATGTTATGGGTTGGAGATACCTTAATAGTAGTTGTGTTTTATAAATTACTGGAAAATATTATTTCTATTGATGATTAATAAAAATACGCGGTACTAATAAAAATTTGATTTCATTTTATTTTTTAATAAAAACAAAAAATATTTTAGTTTAAGGCCTGGTCCTATATATACACAATGCAACGTTTAGAGGTGTGCATGATATGACATTTATTTTAGAGAAAATAGAGCCCCTCTATTTAATCGAATGATCACTATTCTTCTCTTACGACGTAAATGTCGAAACGATCTTTTTTATTCCTTTAAAAAACCATATTGATCCATTTAACTGGTCAAGGCACTTTTAGACCCATTATTAAAAGTATGAGGATACTTGGAACATTTTTATAATAAGAAGATAAAAAATAATATTTTGCCTCACAAATTATATTTAGCGTAGTTTCCTTTATTTTATGTAATTTCAGTAATTTTTAAAAGATCGATGCCGATTTACAGGAAACAAATTCTTATCGTTACACATTTTAGAGTCATCACTACATAACCTAAATGTTACCTACGACCTTTATCCTTGAGGAAACGTAAACTTCTAGTGAGGTTTTGAAGCTTTTGTCTTTGTTGTAAAGACCACTAGCTGTGAACCATTAATGTTGTCTTGTTGCTGATTTAGGGGGATTAAGACCAAAAGAAAAGCTTATGGGGATGATTTACAAAGATGCACAAGGTAGGTAAAATTGTCACGTTAGTCTCAAATATTTTATTTTTGATTTATCGGTCTCTAGATTTTTATTTTAATTGCTAAGAGATCAATTTAACAGTTAAATCGTTAATTTTATGACTAATTTGTTAGTTTTTTGATAATTTTGAGACCAGTTTGACATTTTTTTTTGTTCAAAAATAACTGTTTGACTATTAAATTTATATCTTAACAATTAAAATCAAAAATTAAGAATTGATAAATTAAAATAAAAAATTAAAAATAAATATTCACTTTAGTAAAAGACTAAGGACTACTAGATCAATCACAACGCGTCCTCGGTCAACAATAGAAAAAATGAAATTGTACCGTCGGCTGGAGCCATTGGAAGGGGACGGGAAGATATTGGAAGCCCACAGCTTTTAATGCCGAGTGGAATTGGGGCAGCACACCATCTTCAGGCACATGGTATCAATATTGTTGTGGACCAGCCCATGATTGGACAAGCAGTGGCTGATGATCGAATGAATGGTCTCATCATACCAACGCCTCTTCCAGTTGAGGTCTCACGTGCTAAAGTTGTTGGCTACACAAAATCTGGTAACTACTAGCCTCTTTGTCATTAGTTAGTTTTAACAAATTTTTCAGTTAAGAATAATGTAAAGCTCTCATATGTTACAGCAAAAGCAAAAAAATTGATTCAGTATAAAACTCTCATATGCTATAATGTTTTTAGCTTTAACTAATAGTTTTAACCACTATGCCAAACACTTTATAATTTTACATTCTTGGGCCCACATAGTTTCTGAGTTCTATGAACATCTCTTAAATCAGGTTCTTATTCCTACTTCTCCAAAGCATCTTATAGACAGGGCTTCATGTTTGATTGGCTAGGGGAAAAATGGCCTTTACTAGCTAAGCTCACTAATGGGTACTTTTCTCCTCTTCTAAATATGGAACCTAAATCCTTTTCACAATTTAGTGCCTCATTTCATGTTCAACTAGTGTATTCAAAGTTATATATAATCTAATAATGGTTGTACATATAGCCTAATAGTAAATACAAACCTAGCTTTATTACAAGGTGAAAAGTTTATCCTCTATCCTCAAATTAAAAGAAAAAAAGGAATAAAACAAAAGTTATATATACTCCAATACTTAAAACAATAAAGAACTGTAGTTTTGGGAAATAAGAGCTTATATATTATGTGCACTATTGCAGACTGATCAACAGCGCCTAGACAAACCTTGTCCGATGCCGATGAAGCCATGGATATACTAGCCGATGACACAACAACCAAAGTCGGAATCATATTGGAAAAAATCAATGGCCCACTCATCTCAAAAAACACGAATCCCGATGGCAATCCATTGGTCACTTTTAACTACTTCAAGGAACCCGATGACCTAAAAAAGTACGTAGAGTTCATGAAAACCCTTACAAGTGTCGTAACTTTTGAAGCCTCTTCAAAGTTCCGGTTCAGAAAAAGATCTGTTCAAGCTCTCGTAAACTTGGTAGTGAAAACACCATTGAACTTAAGGTCTAGACATGTTAGTGCGACAATGTCATTAATTATAACAATTTTGCATAGACACCGTGATGACAATATTGCATTACCATGGAGGTCGCCAAGTTAATAGAGTGGTTGATCATGAATACAAGGTCCTTGGTGTTAATGTTCTCAGGGTTATTGATGGCTCAACTTTTCATGACTCACCCGTAAGGGCGGAGCTATACACGAACTAAGATGGACGTCCATCCTTGAATTTTTTTTTTCCTTTTAATATTGTATATAAAATTTTATAAAAATTATATTATACCTTTATTGAAATTATGTTCCGCCTACTTAAAGTTTTGTATCTTCTTCATTTAGTTTTTTGACAATATTACTATACATTTTGTCCTTTTTGAATTAATTTTTTTGGCTTCGCCTACCGTTATGACGCTTGAAAGGTATGTAACTATTCTTTACACAAAACAACATTTTATGAGTTGAACTTATGTACAATGATTTGTATTAATTCTTCTCCTTTTTTCTTTCTTTTTTTTTTTTTCCTGTGGTGCAGGTACATGGAAGTAGGATTTTGTGTGATAGATTCTCCTAGGGATAAGAAAATGAAAAACAAAGCTGGTTCTCCCTTAATATGCATTTTATTATTTTGGGAATTATGTTATTACTGTTTTTTTGTATAAGTTGGAAAATTTTTAATACTGGCTGAAGGAAATTTGTTGCTAGAATCATATATTCTAAGACAATAAAGGATGAATAAAATCAATTATATGAGGCTAAAGGTTGCACTAAATGTATCTTTCTAATTCGTGTTCTTACTAATATTATTTATTTGTACTCATTGATGATTGAACATTTGGCTTTTTCTGGTTGCATTACACATGTGGCTCAGAAGCTGTCCTTGCTACATATATCTGCCTTTCTAGACCTCAAAGGTCAAGTTCTTTTCCTTATGTCCAAAATCAATGCCGATAGAAAACGGTGGAGGCATTAATGTAGATAATAAGGGTCATAGAAACTGTGATAGAACTTGGAAAATCCGAGAAGCCAAAAATTCAAAGAAAAAAAAAAAAAGAAGAGGATATCAACTGGTATATGCTTATTATCACTCAGCCACGTAAGGAGAGCATCTAACATTCAAACAAACTATGTTTCGTCCTTTTAGTATACAACATCAGTGGGGAATCTCATATATTGCTGAGAGAGCATTTTCAACTCTCACGTTTCTATTTAGTGACCACATATCCTGAAAACTACACCTTGAAAAGCAGCACTAGAAGTTTATTCAAGGCATAAACGTTTTCATATGCTTGCCAACGCTGATTGCTCTTTTATTCCATTTCTTTCGAAGCTGATCAAGATCAAAGCGCCTATAAATAGGTTGGTGCCGAGTCGGGAGAGATCAAAGCAAGCGGCAGGTTTTCAGTGAGCAACTAAGCTAATCCAGCCATAGGGCGGCTCTCTTTGGCAAGCATTACTAATTTGCAGGAATAGTTTTGCCAATGACTTGCCAAGAGGAGTTGCCCTGCAGCTGTTTTGGCTTAACATTATTATGGCCTCCTTCAGTATCTTGTAATTTGTGGTGAGGTAAATTTCTACATATTTATATATTTTTTTGTCATGTACTTCTGCTAATTCCAAAGTTTGTTTATAAGCTTGAGTGTTATTGCAGAAAAACCCATGAACAAGAATAAGATTAGTCTCTTATTGATGCTAACTTTTATTCATCGGCAAAGAGCTTGTCATACACATTAGGCCTGTATGTATCATAATTGCTTAGTTGTTGCACTAATGTTAAGTTGGGGACCAAATAATTATTAAGCAACTGGACCTTGAAGGGCATTCTTATACATATCAAGTTCTCATGAGATGGCAAGTCAATAAGAAATTCTTCAAATCGCATTTTCCGTCACATTTTTTTTGCTTATTTCCAATTTGGTCAACAAATATTGTTCTCCTGACGAAAGACTGATCTTTCACTTTAAGTTCAAAGATTTTCCATGAAAATTACACACCAAGGTATAGCAATGCCAACCTTGTCATAAACTTTTAGTATAGCAATCTGATGATTTTATTTGGTATTTTTTATTTATTATTTTTAAAGGAGATAATATGCAGCAGCCAGCAAGCAAGGTTACAGTAAAGTCATCTTCAAAGTTCAAACAAGTGAATAAAAGAACTTAACAAATTATCTAGAGGTTTCTGCTAACTTCCATGTAAATAACTTAAAAAATATATATCTGCATATGGTGGATTTTTTCAGGGTCCACAATAATATTGTAAGATGACCATCCTCTAAGTAAGGCTCCAGATGTAATCTATGCATGAACTAATCCTTATTATGTATATATATTGTATGAACTAATAATCCTTATATATATATATACATATTCATGTCTGCATATCCGTTTCTTATTGCTTAGGCTTGGACTTGGTACCAATCAAACATTTTTTACGTTTGAGATAATATTTGTGTTTGGATTCTGGCGTAAGCTTCACTTCGTAAAAGCTTTGCCTAGTGTTGTTTAATGACATTAGGACCAATAAGAAAGTGTCATCAGACACCTCGCCAATTTGTCTCATGTGTACGTACTTACACACTACATAATTTTCTGTTTCTAATATGTTGTTGAAGTGTTCTCCTTGGAGACAAGTTCCGTCTTGGTCGGAGGAGATATAGTTTAAAATTTGAACTTGTTTCACGCAAAGTTAAATATCATTTAGCTAAACAAGCGACAATGAAAGTTCATAAAATAGTTTATTAAAGAAACGGACATACACAAAAAGGTCATTTAGGTAGTACTTATGCTAAAAATTATTGGACTTTATCTACTCCACCAGAATCAGCCAAGATTGTGCTATTGTTATAAACTATAGAAAGATCTCGGACACGCAATGATTAATTATCCTCAAATAAATATATAATAACTTCGCACAATTTTCACATGCCGTTGATAAGTCAAAGTAATATTGTGGGACATGCTAGTGCACAAAATTGAACCAGACGAAAGTTTCCATTTGCCTCTCGATCTTGCTTTTTTCTACTTCAAGTCACTACTTGGTATTTGATCAACTTGAAATCATCTTATATACTCTTGGACCTCATTGAGTTTCACAAGGAAAACAATAAGAGATTTGTTGAGTTGTGAACAGCCTAATTACTATCTGTGTTAGAGTCATTTGGGTCCAGTCGGGTCAGCCGCCTCCAACCCAAAGGAGTCTCTTACACTTAAACCCCAATAACATAATTTTTGTATCAAAATTCTTACAAAAAATTTTTTTACCTCAAATTTTCTGTATTATTTTTTAGCAAACTTCTAACAATTAAAAATACTACTACATAAATTCATAACTTTGTGTGCCTAAAACTTAAAAAAATGAATTAAACTTCATTAATTACTGGGGCAACCATTTTCTATAGATGAAAAAATTAGAGAGACTAAGATAGGCATTCTTTTTGCACCATGTAACTTTTCCTTTGATTATAGTAATATTTGTTGTAATGTATAGACTTAAATCTTATATTGAGAGCAAATTACTATAAATCTTGTGCACGCGCTACATTTCTTCTCCTTGGTGTGCCTAAAACTTAAAAAAAAAATGAATTATAACTTCATTAATTATTACAGAAACCATTTTCCATAGATGAAAAAATTAGAGAGACTAAGATAGGCATTCTTTTTGCACCATGTACTTTTTCCTTTGATTATAGTAATATTTTGTTGTAATGTATAGACGTAAATCTTATATTTAGAGCAATTACTATAAATCCTATGCACCCACTACATTTCTTCTACTTGTTTTCTTATTGCTTTTGAATAGTAGAAATTAAGGCCTTTAATACCTCACAAAATTCTTTTCACCTGTAACAATTATAAATTGAACTGAAAAATATTCTTTTCCAAATTAAATGATTTTAATTAGCTTTGATGCAAGGACGATCAAGGAAGAAATTAGAGGCCAAAACCAGTCTATATGTCAAAATGTGAAGCACACAACATATATTGCAAAGGGGTCATCAAGCTTAGAAACACCGAAAAGCCAAGTACGTATAAAGCAAAAGAAAAGGAAAGGAATCTTGAACCAGGATATGCCATTCATACGGCCAATGTTTCTCACTTAGCTTGACTAAATAGAGAATTTCCTGATTCTTCTTATCTGCTGGTTTTTTCCTCTTCTCACTAGCAAGAGAAACAAAAATCTTCATATCCTTGAAAAGGAGATTTTCATCGCTTGGATATATATGGAATGGAACCCTACCCCCACTTAGAAAAAGAAGAAAAGTTGGCCATCCAAAGAATAATTCTTAAGCATATGCCATTGCTTCCAAGGTTTATTCCATCTGTTGAGCAGAAGTTTCAGTGCATATAAACCTTGGTAATGTGTTCGCCTGCAAACTCAGAAACAAAATTCGAAGTGAAAAAGAAATTAAAGCTGGTTTTTTAAGTAAATCAGTTATAGGGCTTCTCTTTCTTGGCAGGTATGTAAATTTATGTATTTGGTGAGCATTGGAGAAAAATACCATTCTCCAAACCTGCCAAAGGAGAGCTGCCCTGTGACTGTTTTTGCTTATTTTATAGGGTGTTTCGTAAAGTTAATCAGAACCAATATTTTAGTTAAGAATAGTATAAAAATCTCATATGCTACAATAAAAACAAAAAAATTACTATAATATAAAGCTCTCATATGCTATAGTTAGAACCAATTTACATCTTATTAGTCTCTCAGCCTACGCATGTCACTTCAAAAACTTTATGGTAAGTTACTGGGTGGTCACGTTAAAAGGAAACAGTACATTTGTTATTTATTAACCATGAGATTTTGAGTCTTTCATTGGAGCCCTCTTACATGTGCAAGGCTAATTATATATAAAAATATATATATTTTTAAGTTTGTTTTATGCATTATTGCATGTTATAAGTATAAGTCACAACTTCCCAGCTTAAAAGAAAAATAAAGTATGATTCACCAAACAACCATTTATAATTTGGAAATACTTTTCAGAAGGATAATTAGGAAGTTTTTGGTAGAATTATTAACTGAATAAAGCTTCTAAAACAAATTTCTTTACTCTGTACACATAATCTGAAGGTACTTTTTGGCTGGAAAAGGAAAATTATAAGAATCGAGTGTGACATACCTAAATAATTTTTAAAAGAGTCGTTTTTAAGGGAAAATTTAACTAGGATCTTGAGTTCCATTATTGTAATTAATCAGATGTTTTAGTCGAATTTTCCTTGCTTAAATTCTTATTAACCTTGTAGCATTATAAAAGACGACGTACAGAGGAGGCAACAAAGTGATTAAAATTTGGCCATGAAGGATGAAAACTACACAATATCAACCCACACACTTGCTATTCTTTTTAAGTAAGAGTAAGGACATACAAAATCGACCACCAAAAAAGAAAACGACAATACAAATTGAAATCATTTCCGAGAAAAAAACGATTTTCTTTTAAGAAAACGACAAGAGGAGAGCAAAGCTTGGTCTCGATGTCTTCCGCGGTTTCAGTTTCAAGATTCTTCCCAAGGCTCCAATCCAACACCTCACTCATTTCAAAACAACCCATTCTGGGTCATTTATGTTAGACACTAACAGAGCTAAATTCTTTGGGTTGTCTTCACTGATTCCTCGGCCTACAGTTTCGCTGTACCAGACACCCTTTCTTGGTGGCGCGAAGAGATCATTCCACCATTTAGACCTCCTTGCCTTTGGAGGTTGTGGTAGCTGAGCCTGCCCTCCATGCCTTCGTGTTTTAATATTTACAATGTGGTTGATGGGATGTTTGAATTTTGCTTTACATGTCTTAGCTTGCACATGTTCTGGCTAGACACACCGTGGAGCAATGAACGATGGATGCCCTTCTCGAAACTCTTCAATTCGTTACGCCTGATAGTGTGACAAATTTTATATTGGAAAGGCTTTTTGAAGGTAATTCTTTCATTCTTCTTTTCAATATTGGAATTAGAGGTTTAAACGATTTTTCAAGTGATGATGTTCAAACTCTAGATCTCGAAATCATGTTAAATTCATTAAAGAGTTGTATTAAGTATCTAACATACTTCTCTTAGATTCTTGCTATTAATGACGTGTTCAAGTTGATGTTTTCGTGATTATTAGGCAGCAAATGGAAGCTGATTACATTGGACTACGATTGATGGCATCTGCTGGGTATGATCCTCTAGTGGCACCGAAGGCATCAGAGAGCGTAGTCCAGGATACTGGAGAATTTTAGCCGCCTGTGAAAGAGCAAGTTCAATTGATGGCTCAAGCTAAAGTCATGAGAGAAGCCCTAAAAATATATAGAGATGTCAAAGAAGATTCTCATGGCTTAGATATGGAATGGGCCCTACCCCTCCTTAGAAAAAGGAAAAAAAAGAGAAGTAAAGTAGGCTATCCAAAGCATAACCCTTAAGCATATGCCATTGCTCTTAAGGTGTAACGTCCCGAAATTTATTTAATGTTAATGTAATGAAAATGGTGGACTAGTGTGCTATAATTAATGTTTTAACTTTAATTAGATTATTTGGTTGGATTTTTTAATTTTTGGTTGTTTTGTAAATCAATGCATTTAAGTGATTTCTTATTGTTTTAAAATGATGTTTTGAGTTTTAAAACGCAACAATTTGTAAAATGTTAAAAATACTCCGTTTTACAAAATCGTGGGCGGCACATGATTTTCGCACAGTAAAACCGCTCACCGATTTTCTCTATTTATTTCCTTTTTCTCTCTCTCTCTCCTCACTCTCACGCATCTCTCCCTCTCTCTTCTCTCATCTCTCTCGGCAGCCCTCCCTCTCTCTACATTTCTCTCAAATTTTTGAACTCCATTTCGAATCCAAGCTTCGGGATAGCGAGGAGGAAGCTCGGGGACGTGATTCGGCAACCGAGAACGCGGATTAAAGCTTCGATTCGAGGTTAAATTCGAAATTTCTAAACTTTTTACAAAATTTTTAATTTTGTGCATTTTTGAAATCTAGGTTTGTTTAAGCTTAGAAAACCTTGTATTTGAGTTAAATGAACTTAGAACAACTAGAATCTAAGCTTAGATTGAAGAAAAACGGATTGGATTCAAGATTTTTCATTTTTCCCCTCATTTTCTCATTTTCGGATTTTTGAGGATTTTGAGTTCAAATATTGTTTAAATGAGTCCAAACATGTTTTAGTATGTTTTTCTATCAACTATGATTGTTTTTCATGCTTGGGATTTGAGACAAACAGGTTGGAATCCAGATTTGGATTTTGGAGATCGAGAAACCCGTAGCTGGGATTTCTGAATTTTCCTAGTTCGGTAGGCCGAACTGTGTGTTCGGTAGGCTGGAGTGATGATCGGCAGGTCGGTGTTCTTCCGACCGGCAGGCTGAATCTGGGGAAATGTTCGGCCGACCGAACTTTGCTTCCGGCAGGCCGAACTGTGCAGTTCGGCAGGCCGAAGCAGGGCGTCCGGCAGGCCGACCGAGGCATGGAAAATTTTGTGATTTTTACCCGTTTTCACTGTTTTGAACCCAGATTTAAATCCCAACCTTATAGGATGATTTTAATGATACAAATGGCACACTAGGACATCATGAAATGATTTAGTAACGTAGAATGTCTCAGACTAGATATTAATCGACTTAGTTTGTATCTAGGATCGTTCGTGGTTCTGTGGAGCTAACGGATAGCGGACCGGGATTACGGTGTGGGGTACCGGCACGAGTATTGAGGTAGGACTTCTATCCTATTTCTTTGGTAGCCTGGTTTTGAAATGATTTGGCTTTGAAAATGATTTCTATCAAAATGTTTTCAACGGTTGTTTGAAAATGGTTTTATCGGTTATATTTTAATAGACCGTGATATGAAATGAATTTCATAATAAATGTAATTGACAACACTCGGTAATTGGGTTTTGAATGATAATGATAATAAACACATGGGCATGATGCCATATCAGAGATCGGGTCGTGTAGCGATCGACCTTGGGGGCAGGTCCCGAAACCCAGCTGGGCCACTACGGTGGTGATATCATGGTTTGCCTAGGTAAAAGTAAATTGGTGTTTTGATTTGACGAGTGGACTGTTCTGTGACAGAACGGTTCTACTCAAATTATTTATTTATTTATTTATTTATTTAAGTTTCCTTTGAATAACTTCTAATGATGCTATGTTTCCTTGCATTAAATTATTTTATAAAACATAGTCCTACTGAGCCTTTCGCTCACGTTTTATTGTTTTAAATTTCCCCCTTTTTAGGTGGTTTCCCATTCAGGTTCGGAGAAGATTCTTTGGACCGAACTCATGAGCAATAGGAGGATTTATTTATATTTTGTACTATTTAATCAAGGCATGTAAGACTTTAACTTCATTTGTACCTGGACTGTAATTGTATTTATGATATTGTCAGTACTATGTGTGTGCGCAAGTTGTGGGTTGTGGAACCCATATTCGCGGTTTTTAATTAATTATTATTTGCTTAATATTTATAAATTCGTTTATCAAATGTGGTGGAAAATCTCTTTATTTCTTACTTAATTGGATTTTTAAACTCTTAATTTTAATTAAATCCTCTTTTAATAAATCTAAATATTCCGCCACGTCACCTCCCGTACTCCGGGGCGTGACATAAGGTTTATTCCATCT